>CAUYUJ010020042.1:0-17500 GCA_963575745.1 Prorocentrum cordatum
TTTGGAGCGCTCTGCGCTTCGCGCCCTGTCTCGCTATGCGGGTTTAACTCGTAGAGCTTCCCTTAGCTAGTTATAGCTGGAAGCTAAGAGTAATACCTCGTAGAGCTCTTCGTTATCGATGAGCTAGAGGAATTCCGGCGCGGGGTGGAGCTAGTTGGTCGACCCGGCCAGAAAGGACAATGTGGCAACTTTTGGGTGGTTTTGCAATTTTTTGAAAGATATTTGACAATTCATTTTGAGAAAGCAGATTTTTACTCCGAGCATTGAGATATAAACTTTGTTCCCTGAGCAGCTCAGCTCTCTAGAGCCATTTTCAGTACCAGTTCACTTGGAGGAACCGACTTCATGTTGACTCCGAAAAATCACAACTTGAAGTTTTTTGTAGAAAAGCTGCCAGAAGCTCTCGCTTTGATCCTGAGCTTTCTCACGGATGCAAGGAGCTCTACGAGGTTCCCGGCGGTGACCAGGTTGACGGTTCACCGCCGGCGCCAGTTCCGGCGCGTCCCAGAGCTAGTTGGCAAGAAAAATCTCGACGGACCTTTTGGTGACTTTTGGTCGGTTGAAAATTTTGTTCTCGAAATTTGACCATTCGTTAGAGCTCTAGTATTTTTTCCCATGATATTCGATCTTATTCCCGCTCGCCATCTTGATCTCAGCTCGATCGGGTAACTTTGAAGGCCAAAAAGCAGGCAGGCGGGAACGGCCGTTTCGAGTCATCTTGATAGGCGCTGTCGGTTTTCTCAAGATAACTCGAGCTTCAGGACACCTACAGAGCTGGTCAGCACAGCTAATGCGTTCAGAATGATCAGGCGCGTTCGCCTGTTGAATCCAGAGGTCTGAACTCGGTCTGCTAGCCGAGCTAGGGTCGCAAACCTATTCGTATTATTCGAGTCATTGTAGCAGACGCTCGGTTTTTCGTGCTTAACTCGATCCATAGGGCAGCCACAGAGCTCATACTAACAGAAATCGATTGAGAATTATCAGGCGCGTTCGTCTGTTGAATCAAGAGCACTGAACTCGGTCTGCTGCGCGATCCAGAATCACGAAACTGTTCGTATTCTTCCAGTCATCTTGAGAGCTACTGTCGGCGTTCTGCACTTAATTCGGGCTGTAGGGAGGCTACAGGGCGGGTAATCAATGGGATCGATTCGGCGACATCAGACGCGCCCGTCTGTCAGGTCTGAACTCAGTCTGATACTCGAGTTCGGCTCAAAAACTATTCGTTCTCTGCAATTTTTTCGACAGTATATGTTGTCAGAAAGCTCTACGAGTCCCCCGGCGGTAACAAAGGTTGACGGTTTACCGCCGGCGCCCAGTTGGACGCTTACAGGGGGGAATTCGGCGACAGGGTGAAGCTAGTTGCAAGATTCCGAAAAGCGACGCAATGATACCATCCGCGGCCTGGCTCAGCCGATTTTGCAGAACCATTCCCGGATAGCTCCTTGGAGAGCTAAGGGTTTACCTCGTAGAGCTTTTCGACGAGATGAGCTGAGAGGAATTCGGGCGCAGGGTGGAGCTAGTTGGCCGACCCGACCAAAAGAGACAATGTGTTAACCTGGGGTCGGTTTTTGGAACATTGTGCAAGATTTGACAATTCGTTTTCATAAGTTGGATTTTTCCTACCTACAATAAGCTATGGCGCATCTGCTGGTAAAATTTTCAGGGCTCTAGGGGCAATATTACTGTCAAAAGACTTGCAGGAACCGACTTTGCCTGCAGTGCAGTTTGGCAGGTGACGGTGGTTGGCTTTACTTAACTCGAGCTGTCAGCAAGCTACAGACCTCTCACGCACACCAGTCGATGCAGAATGACCTGGCGCGTCACACTGGAAGCTCGAGAGTTCCTAGAAATGGCTGAGTCAGGAGTTATGCTCGAAATACTGTCTCTATGTATGCGTGTTGCGAACGGTGTTTCGATGATAACTCGAGCTGAGTGCATGCTATGCATGCCAGGTACATTCCAATCGAAGTAGCGACATGCGAGACATCGAATGGGAGCCTCGAGAGTGCCCAAATTGATTAGAATTTTCAAAATCAATGAAAAATATCGATTTGTACAATTTTGTATTTTTTGTGTCGGATGATTTTTTTCTAATTTATATCGATCTATGGGTGACCTAGAGAGTTCTGGTGCATTTTTGTCGACGCAGAATGGTCTCGCGCTCTCACTGAGAGCGCGATGACTTCATATGACCTAGAGAGTTCTGGTGCATTTTTGTCGACGCAGAATGGTCTCGCGCTCTCACTGAGAGCGTGAGACTTCATATGAATAGCTTCGCTGGGAGTGAGAACTTTGGTCCAGCCGGCCGAGGCGGACAATGTGACAACTTTTGGGTGGTTTTGCAATTTTTTGAAAGATATTTGACAATTCATTTTGAAAAAGCAGATTTTTACTCCGAGCATTGAGATATAAACTTCGTTCCCTGATCAGCTCGGCCATCTAGAGTCATTTTCAGTACCAGTTCACTTGAAGGAACCGACTTCATGTTGACTCCGAAAAAATCTCAACTTGAAGTTTTTGTAGAAAAGCTCCCAGAAGCTCCCGCTTTGATGCTGAGCTTTCTCACGGATTCAAGGAGCTCTACGAGGTTCCCGGCGGTGACCAGGTTGACGGTTCACCGCCGGCGCCAGTTAGAGAAGAAGCCGGAGGTGGGTGGTGAGGGGGACACGCCCACGCTCGCCGGTTCACGATCCCCGGAGCAACTTGCCGCAGTTTGCAGCGTATCCGGGAGCGTGGCTTTCTAGCGCTTCCTAATACGTGTGGCTCCAGGGTGCGCGGAGCGCTTCGGCAAGCTTCGAAAGAGCTTCGACAGTTCTTCCAGGTTCCTAGGCAGATCTTCCTTGCGCGCTTTGCAGGGTCCCAGTCCTTCCTTGCGCGCTTTGCATGGCACCACGCATCGTAAAGGGCGCCCCATGCAAGCGTCTCCTGCTTCGAGCGTGCCGCGCATCGTTGCAGGCGACCTGGCAGAGGTGCCCGTGCGGCGTGCGCTTGGCTTCGTTATCCGGGTTTTGGACGCTTACAAGTTCGTTTGGGCTGATAATACCTCGTAGAGCTCTTCGGCATCGATGAGCTAGAGGAATTTCGGCGCAGGCTAGGCCCATCCGGCCGAGACGGGCAATGTGGCAACTTTTCGGTGATTTTGCGAATATTTCAGATATTTGAGCATTTATTTGGAGAAACCAGATTTCTTGTGCCTGAAGTGGGAAATGGCACGTCCGCCAGTGAATTTTCGAGGCCCGTAGGTGCAGTATTACTATCATAACACTTTGGAGGAACCGAGGTTGTATAAAAGAGCCTCTTACGCGTGAAAGGAGCTCTACCAGGTTTCCGGCGGTGACCAGGTTGACGGTTCCCGGCGCCAGTTTCCGGAGCTCTCCTGAAAAGCTTTTGGGCGCTAACAATTCTCAGAATTCAAGAATTCGTTTCAGCTCTAGTTTTTCCCGCTCGCCATCTCGATTTCAGCTCGATCCGATATCTTTTACGTTGAATAAGCAGGCAAGGGAGACAGGATCGGTCGTTTTAAGTCATCTTGACACGCGATTACGGTTATCTGAACGTACCTCGAGCTTTAAGACAGCTACAGAGCTGGTAAGCACAGCTAATCGATTCATAATGATCAGGCGCGTTCGCCTGTTCAATCCAGAGGTCTCAACTTGTCTGCTGGCTGAGCGGTCTGCAAACTTATTTGTATTATGAGTCATCTTGACAGACACTGTTGGTTTTCTGTACTTAACCCGAGCCATCGCTATTTATTTTCTGCACGTAACTCGCGCTGGGCGGATTACATCGCTGGTGATCAGAGGAATCGATTTGAAGAGATCAGGCGCGTCCGCTTGTCGCACCGAGAGCTCGGAACTCGGTCTGCTGCCTTAACTAGGTCCGTGAAACTATTGTATTTCGAGTCATCCTAAGAGGTGCTGTCGGTTTTCTGCACTTAACGGGCTGTAGAGGAGCTGCAGGGTAATCACAGGAGTCGATTCGCGGACATCAGACGCATCCGCCTGTCGCATTTAGAAGTCTTAACTAGGTTGATACTCGAGCTGGGTTGCAAAACTATTCGTTTTCTTAGAGTCATCTTCGGAGGGGCTGTCGATTCACGCACGTAAATCGGGCTGTAGGAGAGCTACAGAGCTCGTAAAAAAGACAATCCAGAAGCATCGGGGCTGTTCGGCTGTTGCATCGAGAGATCTGAAATTGCTTGGGCTGGAAACTTCTTCGTTCTCTGCATTTTTCCCCACATTATATATTCTCAGGAAGCTCTACGAGTCCCCTGGCGGTAAGAAAGGTTGATGGTTTACTGCCGGCGCCTAGTCTTTCAAATCTACGCAAACCAACCCAAAGTCACCACTTTGTCCTTTCTGATCGGGTCGACCAACTAGCTCCACCCCGCGCCGGAATTCCTATAGCGCACGATAACGAAGAGCTCTACGAGGTATGACTCGAAGAATACGAATGGTTCGCGGACCCAGCTCGAGCAGCACACCGA
Organism: Prorocentrum cordatum; assembly: GCA_963575745.1. Taxonomy (NCBI): domain Eukaryota; class Dinophyceae; order Prorocentrales; family Prorocentraceae; genus Prorocentrum; species Prorocentrum cordatum. Next base: position 4,487 of record CAUYUJ010020042.1, read on the forward strand.
GTTCTGAGCTCTGGATTTGGCAGGCGGACGTGCCTGATGTCTCCGTATGAGTACGAGCCCTGTGACTCGTAGAGCTTCCCTCAGCTAGCAGCTGATCTCGACGGAACTTTTGGTGACTTTTCGGTTGAAAATTTTGTCCTCAATATTCAAGAATTCGTTAGAGCTCTAGTATTTTTTCCTGTGATATTCGATCTTATTCCCGCTCGCCATCTTGATCTCAGCTCGATCGGGTGAGTATTACTATCGAAAAGCACTGTGGCGGGATCGGCCGTTTTGAGTCATCTTGATACGCGCTGACGGTGTTCTGAACATAACTCGAGCTTTAGGACAGCTACAGAGCTGGTAAGAACAGCCAATCGATGTAGAATGATTAGGCGCGTTCGTCTGTCGAATCCAGAGGTCTGAACTCGGTCTGTTAGCCGAGCTAGGCAAACCTATTCTTATTATTCGAGTCATCTTGAGACGAACTCTTCGGTTTTCTGTACTTGACTCGAGCTTTAGGACAACTACAGAGCTGGTAAGCACAGCTAATCTATGTAGAATGATTAGGCGCGTTCGTCTGTCGAATCCAGAGGTCTGAACTCGGTCTGTTAGCCGAGCTAGGTCCGCAAACCTATTTGTATTATTCGAGTCAGCTTGAGAGGAACTCCCGGTTTTCTTCACTTAACTCGAGCTGTAGGACAGCTACAGAGCTGATATTCACAGAAACCGATTCAGAATCATCATTTGCGTTTGTCTGTGGAATCCGGAGCTCTGAACTCGGTCTGCTGCCCGATCTAGAATCGCGAACTATTCGTAGTGGTCGAGTCATCTTGAGAAGTGCTATCGGTTTCCTTCACTCAATTCGCGCTGAGGGGGGCTACAGTGCTTGTTGTCACAGGAATCGATTTGAAGACATAGGCGCGTCGGCCTGTCGAATCCAGAGCTCGGAACTCGGTCTGCTGCCCGAATCAGGTCTGCGAAACTATTCTATTGTTCGAGTCATCCTGAGAGGTGCTGTCGGTTTTCTGCACTTAACTCGGGCTGTAGGGGGGCTGCAGGGCTGGTAATGACAGGAGTCGATTCGCAGACATCAGACGCGTCCGCCTGTCGCATTCAGAGGTCAAAAAATATTCACTATGAGTCGGAATGTTGGTAGGTGCTGTCGGTTTTCTCAACTTAAGTCGAGCTAGGAAGCTCTACGAGTCTCCCGGCGGTAACCAAGTTGACGGTTTACCGCCGGCGCCCAGTCTAGCTAGGAAGCTCTACGAGTCTCCCGGCGGTAACCAAGGTTGACGGTTTACCGCCGGCGCCCAGTAATGACTCGTAGAGCTTCCCTCAGCAAGTTATTGCTGGAAGCTTAAGAGTAATACCTCGTAGAGCTCTTCGTCATCGATGAGCTAGAGGAATTCCGGCGCGGGGTGGAGCTAGTAACTCGTAGAGCTTCCCTGAGCAAGCTGTTGCTGGAAGCTTGAGTAATTCCGGCGCGCTGGAGAGCTAGTGACTCGTAGACCTTCCCTCAGCTAGCAGCTGGAAGCTTAAGAGTAATACCTCGTAGAGCTCTTCGTCATCGATGAGCTAGAGGAATGTCGGCGCGGGGTGGAGCTAGTAACTCGTAGAGCTTCCCTGAGCAAGCTGTTGCTGGAAGCTTAAGAGTAATTCCGGCGCGCTGGAGAGCTAGTGACTCGTAGACCTTCCCTCAGCTAGCAGCTGGAAGCTTAAGAGTAATACCTCGTAGAGCTCTTCGTTGTCGATGAGCTAGAGGAATTCCGGCGCGGGGTGGAGCTAGTTGGCCGACCCGGCCAGAAAGGACAAAGTGGTAACTTTTGGTCGGTTTTGCGAATATTTGAAAGATATTTGACAATTCATTTTAAGAAAGCAGATTTTTACTCCGAGCATTGGTATCTTAACTTCATTCCGCGAGCAGCTCAGCTCTCTCGAGACAGTTTTACTATCTAAACATTTGGAGGAACCGACGTCACGTTGACACCGAGAAATGCAAATATGATGTTTTTCTAGAAATGCTCTGAGAAGCGGTCTGCTTTGAATCAGAGCATTCTTACGCGTGCAAGGAGCTCTACGAGGTTCCCGGCAGTGACCAGGTTGACGGTTCACCGCCAGCGCCAGTAGCCCCCCTACAGCCCGAGCTAAGTACAGAAAACTGACAGTACCTCTCAAGATGACTCGAACGATACAACCGAGTTCAGACCTCTGGATGGAACAGACGAACGCGGCTGATGATTTGCAATCGATTTCTGTGAGAATCAGCTCTGTAGCTGCCCTACAGCTCGAGTTAAGTACAAAATACTCGAAACAGCCGATCCCGCCACAGTGCTTTTCGATAGTAATATTCACCCGATCGAGCTGAGATCAAGATGGCGAGCGGGAATAAGATCGAATATCACGTGAAAAAAACACTAGAGCTCTCGCGCATGTTGAAATTTGGAGAACATAACAGCGCGCCGGAATTACTCTTAAGCTTCCAGCAATAACTTGCTCAGGGAAGCTCTACGCGGTGTTCCTCTAGCTCGTCGAGAACGAAGAGCTCTACGAGGTAGTGCTGGCGCCGGCGGTGAACCGTCGACCTGGTCACCGCCGGAAACCTCGTAGAGCTCCTGTCACGCGTAAGAGTGCTCATAGTAACTCGTAGAGCTTCCCTTAGTTAGTGACTCGTAGAGCTTCCCTAAGCTAGCAGCTGGAAGCCTAAGAGTAATTCGGACGCACTGGCGGGCTTGTTGGCTCGAAAAATCTCGACGGAACTTTTGCTGACTTTTGCTCAGTTGAAAATTTTGTTCTCAAAATTTGAACATTCGTTTGAGCTCTAGTATTTTTTCCCGTAGTATTCGATCTTATTCCCTCTCGCCATCTCGATCTCAGCTCGATCGGGTGAATATTACTATCGAAAAGCACTGTGGCGGGATCGGCCGTTTTAAGGCATCTTGATACGCGCTGACGGTTTTCTGAACATAACTCGAGCTTTAGGACAGCTATAGAGCTGGTGAGCACAGCTAATCGATGTAGAATGATTAGGCGCGTTCGCCTGTTGAATCCTGTGATTAGCCGAGCTCGGTTCGCAAACCTATTCGTAGTATGCGAGTCATCTTGACAGGAACTCTCGGTTTTTTGTACTTAACTCGAGCTGTAGGACAGTTACAGAGCTGATATTTACAGAAACCGATTCAGAATCATAAGTTGCGTTTGTCTGTCGACTCCAGAGCTCGGAACTCGGTTTGCTGCCCGATCTAGAATCGCGAACCATTCGTATTGGTCGAGTCATCTTGAGAAGTGCTCTGGGTTTTCTTCACTCAACTCGCGCTGAGGGTGGCTACAGTGCGGGTGACAGGAAGATTTGAAGACATCAGGCGCGTCCGCCTGTCGAATCCAGAGCTCGGAACTCGGTCCTGCCCGGATGAGGTACTGTATTGTTCGAGTCATCCTGAGAGGTGCTGTTGGTTTTCTGCACTTAACTCGGTCTGTAGGGGGGCTGCAGGGCTGGTAATGACAGGAGTCGATTCGCAGACATCAGACGCGTCCGCCTGTCGCATTCAGAGACCAAAAAATATTCACTATGAGTCGGAATGTTGGTAGGTGCTGTCGATTTCCTCCACTTAAGTCGAGCTAGGAAGCACTACGAGTCTCCCGGCGGTAACCAAGGTTGACGGTTTACCGCCGGCGCCCAGTTTCTGGAAGATCAAGAGTAGTACCTCGTAGAGCTCTTCGGCATCGATGAGCTAGAGGAATTCCGGCGCGGGGTGGAGCTAGTTGGCCCACCCGGCCGAGGCGGACAATGTGGCAACTTTTGGGTGGTTTTGCGAATATTTGAAAGATCGGAACTCGGTCTGCTGCTCGAACTAGGTCCGCGAAACTACTGTATTGTTCGAGTCATCCTGAGAGGTGCTGTCGGTTTTCTGCACTTAACTCGGGCTGTAGGGGGGCTGCAGGGCTGGTGATGACAGAAGTCGATTCGCAGACATCAGACGCGTCCGCCTGTCGCATTCAGAGGTCAAAAAATATTCACTATGAGTCTGAATGTTGGTAGGTGCTGTCGGTTTTCTCAACTTAAGTCGAGTTAGGAAGCTCTACGAGTCTCCCGGCGGTAACCAAGGTTGACGGTTTACTGCCGGCGCCCAGTTTTGGGTGGTTTTGCGAATATTTGAAAGATATTTGACAATTTATTTTGAGAAAGCAGATTTTTGCGCGTCGCATTGGCATATAAACTCCTCTCCGAGAGCAGCTCAGCTCTGCCGATGCATTTTCTTATGAGTTGACTTCCAGCAACTGAGCGAATATGAACATCGAACAAATCGAAAATGAAGATTTTCGAACAATCTCTTGATTTTAATACGATTCTGAGCACTCTTGCCAGTGTCAGGAGCTCTACGAGGTTCCCGGCGGTGACCAGGTTGACGGTTCACCGCCGGCGCCAGTTCGGGGGCGCTGGAGAGCTGGTTGGCAAGAAAAATCTCGACGGACCTTTTGCTCACTTTTGGTCGGTTGAAAATTTTGTTCTCGAGATTTGAACATTCGTTAGAGCTCTAGAATTTTTTCCCACCATATTCGATCTTATCCCCGCTCGGCATCTTGATCTCAGCTCGATCGGGTACCTTTTACTGCCAAAAAGCATCGCGGCGGAATCGGCTGTTTCGAGTCATCTTCATAGGCGTTGTCGGTTTTTTGTACTTAACTCGAGCTGTAGGGCAGCTACAGAGGTCATTCTGGCAGAAATCGATTGCAAATCATCAGACGCGTTTGTCTGTTCCATCTAGAGGTTTGAAATCGGTCTGCTGCTCGAGCTAGATTCGCGAAACTATTCGTGTTGTTGGAGTCATCTTGAGAGGTGCTGACAGTTTTCTGCACTTAACTCGGGCTGTAGGGGGGCTACAGGGCTCGTGCTCACAGAAATCGCTTCGGAGACGTCAGGCGCGTCCGCCTGCCGAATCGAGAGCTCGGAAATCGGTGTACTGCCCGAGAAAGATTCGCAAACTATTCGTATTCGGCGAGTCATCTTGAAATGTGCTGTCCGTTTTCTGCACTTAACTCGGGCTGTAGGGGGGGTATAGGGCTGGTAATCACTGGGATCGATTCAGAGACATCAGTCGCGTACATCTGTCGCGTTCATCAAACTTGAACTCGGCCTGCTGCCCGAGCTAGCTCCGCGAAACTATTCGTATTGTTCGAGTGTTCTTCAGAGATGCTGTCGATTTTCTTAACTCGAGCTGTAAGGAAGCTGCAGGTTCTGGTTATCACAGGAATCGATTCGGAGACATCAGGCGCGTCGCCTGTTGCATTCAGATGTCTGAACTCGGTCTGATACTCGAGCTAGGTCGCGAAACTATTTGTATTGTTCAAGTGGTCTTGAGAGGTGCTGCCGATTTTCGCACGTAACTCGGGCTGTAGGAGAGCTACGGAGCTCTTGCGCACAGAAAACGATCCAGAAGCATGAGGGGCGTTTGGCTGTTGCATCGAGAGGTCTGAAAAACTATTCGTTCTCTGCAATTCTTTCCGACATAATATATGCTGAAGAAGCTCTACGAGTCCCCCGGCGGTAAGGAAGGTTGACGTTTACCGCCGGCGCCCAGTCGGAAGAGAGAGTTTCTGGAAGCACTTCTCGAAATTTTTAAAAATGATTTTTTTGTGTCGACATGAAGATGGTTCCGCCAAGTGTTTTGATAGTGAAAGTGCGCCTACAGAGCTCATATTAAGACAGAGAGGCCCTCATAGTTGTTTACAGGTGCGAAAAATCTGTTTACAGGTGCGAAAAATCTGCTTCCTGAAAATGAATTGTCAAATATCCTTCAATTTTCCGTAAAACCACCCAAAAGTTATCACTTTGTCCTTTCTGGCCGGGTCGGCCAAGTAGCTCCCGCGCTGGAATTCCTCTAGCTCATCGATGTCGGAGAGCTCTACGAGGTACTCTTAAGCTTCCAGCAATAACTTGCTAAGGGAAGCTCTACGAGTTATACTGCGACGCGGGCCCCAGTGGCCGTATCGCGGGGTGGCAAGCGGATTATACCTCGTAGAGCTCTTCGTTGTCGATGAGCTAGAGGAATTCCGGCGCGGGGTGGAGCTAGTTGGTCGACCCGACCGGAAAGGACAAAGTGGTGACTTTGGATCGGTTTTGCTCAGATTTGAAAGATATTTGACAATTTATTTTGAGAAAGCAGATTTTTACGCCGAGCATTGGCATATAAATTTTGTTCCCTGAGCAGCTCAGCTCTCTCGAGCCAGTTTTAGTATTAGTTGACTTCCCGGAACCGACTTCATCTTCACTCCAAAAATCTCAATTTGACGAATTTCCAAACTCCCAGAAGCTCCTCCCTTCGATCCTGAGCTTTTGCAAGGAGCTCTACGAGGTTCCCGGCGGTGACCACGGTTTACCGCCGGCGCCAGTTTGCTTCAGTTGGCGTGTAATAACTCGTAGAGCTTCCCTTAGCAAGTTATTGCTGGACGCTTAAGAGTAATTCCGGGGCTGGAGAGCTAGTTGGCAAGAAAAATCTCGACAGACCTTTTGGTGACTTTTGGTCGGTTGAAAATTTTGTTCTCGGAATTTCTCAATTCGTTTGAGCTCTTGTATTTTTTCCCGTAATATTTGATATTATTCCCGCTCGCCATCTTGATCTCAGCTCGATGGGGTACCTTTTACTGCCAAAAAGCACACTGGCGGGATCGGTCGTTTTTTGAATCATCTTGTGACGCGCTGTCGGTTTTCTCAAGATAACTCGAGCTTCAGGACAGCTACAGAGCTGGTAAGCACAGCTAATCGATTCAGAATGATCAGGCGCGTTCGCCTGTTGAAACCAGAGGTCTGAACTCGGTCTGCTAGCCGAGCTAGGTCCGCAAACCTTTTCGTATTATTCGAGTCATCTTGACAGACGCTCTCGGGTTTCTGTACTTAACTCGAGCTACAGGACAGCTACAGAGCTGATACGTACACAATCTGATTCAGAATGATGTGTGGCCGTTGTCTGTTGAATCCAGAGCTCTGAACTCGGTCTACAATTTTGTTCGACATTACATGTTGTCAGGAAGCTCTACGAGTCCCCCGGCAAAGGTTGACGGTTTACCGCCGGCGCCCAGTTTAAAGATCAGGAAGTACTGCTTCCGCAAGTCTGGCTGGGTAAAGCTCGTTCACTCTTTCACGGCTGCCACGCTGTATCGCCTTATGGCCTCGGGTGCCGAGGAAAAGGCTGTGTTGCTTGAAGCGCTTCTTCGGCATCGCGCGAGACTTGGCCCGATAGCCAATTTGACCCATCTGTAGACGGATATCAGAGACTTTAGTCACCGCAGACTCGTTCCCAAAAGCGTTGCGGAAGCCATGCGATACGCGACGAATTTTCAGGATGAATGGATGCGTCGCAATGTAAAGAACTACCGCGAGTTGGCGGCCAAGGCGGGATATCCAATTGATTGATTGATTTAGTGATTGCACATAGGCTGGCATGGTTGGCCAGAACCAGAAATTGTTACGTTGTATTCCATACTTCCCTTATTGAACATGCGAGCAAAACAAAACTAGACGGCCTCCGTGGATTCTTCGACGGAAGTCGCTCTGTGGAGGGATGTGCTGCAGAATGGTGTTTAGGTTTGTGTGTGCACGGGGCGTGGCTGTTCGTGGCGGATGAAGCTTTCTCGCTTGATGCCTCTGCTTCTGTCGTGTTCTGTGTGATGTTTTCAGCGCCGCGGCTCTGTATGGCCGTGGTGCACGTTTTGGGTAGCCTCTTTCATCTCTAACCTGTTCCTACACCTTTGCAATTTCACATGTCGTGCTGAACCTTTTTCCTTGTTCCTGCATCCTATTCCGATGCCTATGCCTCAGTGGCTCGGCAGTGTGATGATGAGAGATGCCTTCTCTAGCTACCCTGTGCTCCGTTTGGGATTCTTAGGGCTCAGCTGTCACAGCTGTCCGCGCCCTGGCGCAAACTCAAAAACCGTGGTTACCGCCGGGTGGAGGAGGTGACTTAGAGAGAGGAGGTAGAGGAGGTGAGGAGGGGGAGGCGGGGGGGAGGAAGAGCAGAAAGAAGACAGAGGAGGAGGAGGAGGATAAGGAAAGGCAGAAGAAAGCCAGGAGACTCGCATATAACTTCAAACATGACACGGTGTGGAATCAGACGCTCTCAGGAAAGATAGGTACCATCATGTGTCAATTCTCGGGGGATTCTCTCGCGGCAATCAATTGGCTGAGAGGGAAATGGTATACTCAGAACAAGAAATATCATAAACTGTTATGCAAAAGACATGATGACATGGAGACTTGGTGCAAGCAATGTCCCATGCGACCACCAGATTTGGGGGGTGACCTTTGGCGCCATATCTACCGCGAAGGACATGGGGAGGCAGATGAACTGACGTGGAGGGCTTGCGAGAGCCCAACCAATTCTTATATGTACAAAAATACCACAGAACTGAAGAATGGAGAAACTTTAGCTGCTTTCAGGGGCCACTTTGACGGTGGGAGAAGCGTCTCAGGAAGTGCCGCGGGCTATTGGCTGCAAGGCCTAAGTGTTGACCGTGCCGCGCGTGCTTCAGGGTGGTGGACCCTGCAAGAGACGGGCCTGCTTTTGGAGCACGATGCGACAGCAATGGGGTCCGAATTTGTAGCGGCATCGCGGTTGTGCCAGACCGCCCGAGAGATCACTGCAAAAATGTGCGAGGCAGGAGACGGGATTATAACTTCGAGTTCAGGAGTAGTGCGGTTCATGGATCTTTGGATGTGCCATCTTCCATTATATACTCACAGCTACGCTGAGTTATTACATCTCTGTTTGAACCCAAGTGCACATGGCATTGATCGGAGTTCTTACTGCACTCAGCTTGTGTGCTTCACTTTCGGCTTTAGCTTCGCTTGCGCGTCCCCGTCCTGGAAGCACGTTGGTGGTATTCTTGGCTGTGTAGTGGTCGGGGTCCCGTCTGGGGGCCCCGGCGCAATGCCTCGTTTGGAGGCTCGAGCCTGTGTCTTGGTACTGTGCTTCGTTTGGAGGCGCGAGACGCTGCGCTGCGGGTGAGAGAGTAATTCGGGCGCGCTGGGGGGCTAGTTGGGCCGAACAATCTCGACGGATGTTCTGCATAATTTTGGTTGGTCGAAAAAAATGTTCTCGAAATCTGAACATTCGTTAGAGATATAATATTTCTCCGTGGCCGATCTTATTCCCGCTCGCCATCTTGATCTCAGGTCGATCGGGTACACATTATTGGCAAGTGGGCGGGATCGGCTGTTCAGTGTCATCTTCGCAGGTGCTGTCGGTTTTCTTAACTTAACTCGCGCGACAGGACAGCTACAGAGCTGACGGGCACACCTGAATCTATTTAGAATCGTTAGGCGCGCTAGTCTCCAGTATCTAGATTTCAGATTTCGGTCTGCTACTAGAGCTAGGACTTACTGCAACTCGAGCTTCAGATAAGTTTCAGAGGTGTTCGGCATAGCAATCGGAGGGTTACCATCAAAATCGCTAGTTACAAATATCTGGATGCCTGAACTCGGTCTGCTTCCAGATCTGGAACCCAGGTACTCTTCCGACTCTGTTATTTTTGAAGAGATGATACCGGTTTCTGAACTTAACTTGAGCTGCAGATGAGCTGCAGAGCTGTTCGGTATCGAGTTCGGAAGGAAATCCAGAGGACCGCCAGTCTGAATTACCGAGAAGCCTGAACTCGGTCTGCTACGCGAGCTGGAACCAAACAACTGTTTGTATTCTGATTGTTCTTAGAGATGATGCTTATCTTTTCAACTTCGTTCGAGCTGCAGGTTGGCTACGGACCTGAAAAGCACTCGTCGAAGCAATAGGTCACCACCTACATTCGCCTACGGTATCGAGACGTCTGAATTCGAGCTGCAACTACAGCTAACGACTGGAAGATTATTCGTATTGAATACTTTACCAGGGATGATTTGCGTCTCCTGAATTGAATTCGAGATTGAGGCCAGATCAATCTGACGTGCGCGCCAATTGCCAGGGAATGCAGCGAAACATCAGTTTGCAGACTAGACGCCTGAGATCGATCTGCTATGAAAAGCTGTAACCAATTAGTTATTGACATCCCTTTTTACATGTATACGACGGTGGTGGGTTCATGTACAACTTGATAGGCAAGCTGGGGAGTTAGGAAGCGCACTGCTCAACAGGCAATCATCAGACAGTCGCCAATGTTTAAAGAATGGTCTGCTACCAGAGATACAATTCGGCACTCTGCAATATTTGGTGAGAGATAATCTATTCAATGGTTCGAGCTGTAGCCTGTTGCTTCTCCTCCTTCCCTCCCTCTTTCTTCCTTCTCCTCCTCCTTCTCCTCCTCCTACCACTCCTCGTTCTTCTCCTCTCCTCCTCGTTCGTCTTCTCCTTTTCCTCCTCTGCCTCCTCTTTCTCCTCCTCCTCCTCTTCCTCCTCCATCTGCTTCTTCTCCTCTTTCTCCTCCTTCTCTTTCTCTTTCTCCTCCTCCTTCTCCTCTTTCTCATTATCATCGTCGTTGCCCTTCTCCCCCTCCGTCCTTCCCCCTCCTGTCATCCTCCTCTTCTCCTCCCTCTCCTCCTCCTCCTCCTGCTCCCCCTCCTCCTTCTCTTTCTCTGCCTCCTCCGCGTCCTCCTCCTCGCTCCTTCTTCGCCTCCACGTCCTCTTCCATGAAACCGCGCCCTCGCGCGCGCGGAATGCGAGATTGCCGCGCCCGCATCCCACTCATGAAAATGGCAAGGAATCTCTACGAGTTTCCGGCGGTAACCAAGGTTGACGGTTTACCGCCGGCTCCCAGTACTTTGTTCTCCATATTCGATCTTATTCCCGCTCGCCATCTTGATCTCAGGTCGATCGGGTAGAACTTACTATCAAAAAACATGTGGGCGGGATCGGGCGTTTAGCGTCTCTTGCCAGGTGCTGTCGTTTCTCTCGATTTAACTCGAGATGTAGGTGAGCCACAGAGCTGTTCGGCACAATCGACAGGAACTCATCAGGAGCGCTAGTCTGAAGAATCTAGATGCCTGAGATCGGTCTGCTACCAGAGCTGGTTCCTACAAACAGTTCCTACCATGCTAAATCTTTAAGAAATGATGATAGTTTCCTCCACTTTTCCAAGCTGTAGGCTGGCAACGGAGCTGAGAAGCATTTTTCGAAACAAACGGTTATCAGGTACTTTCGCTTGCGGTATCGAGACGTTTCAATTCGGTCTGCAACCATAGCTGCAACTGAAACATTATTCGGGTTGTAAATATTTTATGAAAGATGATATGCGTTTCTTGAATTGAATTCGAGCTCTAGGCCAGCTACGGAGCTGAGATGCACGCCGCTTGACAGAGAGTGCTGAGATGCACTAGTCTAAAGTATCTACGCGCCTGAGATCGGCCTGCTACCAGAGCTTCGAGCAACAAATCGTTTGTACTCTTTCATTTTGATTGGGGACGGTGTTAGATTTCTGTACTTGCTCCGATTTATGGCAAGCTAGAGAGATGGGAAGCTGTGATTGGTCTTCTACCAGAGCTACAACTGAGCACTATTCCCACTTTGCATTTTTTCTGAGAGATGATGATCGTTTTCTGTATTCGATTCGAGCTGTAGGTTAGATACGGAGCTCAGGTATACGCGAATCGACCAGGAATGCTGAGAAGCGCTGGTTGAAAGCATTTAGACGGCTGAGATCGGTCTGCTACCGAAGCTGTGACAAAACAACTATTTGCGCTCTTCAAATTCCCGTGTTGGGTTTCTCATTTCAATTCGAGCTGTCGGCGAGCCGCAGAGCTGGGAGGCACGGGGATGATCACGAGTGCCAGTCTGCAGTATCTCGAACTCGAGCTTTGGACAAGCAAGGAGCTGTGAAGCACATTTCTACGAAACCGCGCCCGCGCGCGCGGAATGCGAGATTGCCGCGCTCGCATGCCATCCGTTTATATCGCAGGAAGCTCTTGCGAGTTCCCGGCGGCAACCAAGATTGACGGCTTACCGCCGGCTTTCAGTTCGCCCGCCCGGCCCGGGCGGACAACGTGGCAACCTGGGGTCGGTTTTTTGGGAGATTGTGAGAGAATTGGCGGCTCGTTTTGAAAACCCAGAGTATTATTCTCTGTAGTCGATCATGGCGCGTTCCATGGTGAGATCCTCAGGGCTGTAGCTGCAGCGCAGTTCTCAAAAATTAAGGAGAACCGTCGCCCGTCCGGATGTGCTTTTCCAGCTGATAATGGTTTTGTGGACTTAACTCAAGGTCAAAGCGCGCTCCACAGCTCCAGAAGTCTTGGAACCTATAGTAGTTTAGGACGCGTCAGCCTGTCGAATTCTCAGGTCCGTAACTGTAGTATTACTATCAAAACACTTGGCGGAACCAATTTTGTATAACACAGAGAAAATACATGTTTTCAGTATTCAACTGATGTAACCATAAGTTTGCACGTCGTGTTCTGAGCACTACTTCGCGCGTCAAGAGCTCTACGAGGAATCCGGCGGTAACCTGGGTGACGGCTTACCGCCGGCTCCGATACCTCGTAGAGCTCTTCGGCATCGATGAGCAAGAGAAATTCTGGCGCGGGTTGGAGTTAGTTCGCCCACTTGGCTCGGACGGACAATGTGGTGACTTGGGGTCGGTTCTTGAAGTTTGTGAGAGGTTTGACCATTCGTTTTGAGAAATGGATTTTTTTTTTGCACCTGTAGTGGGTTATGCCGCGTCTGCCACTCAAATTCTCAGGCGTGTAGCTTGAGTGTTATTATCGAAACACTTGGAGCAACCTGCGCCGTGCAAAACCAGAAAACACTCTGAGTTTTCAATCTGATTTTTGAGAACGCTGTCTCCTCGTCGTATAAGCACTGATTTGCGTGTGAAGAGCTCCGCGAGGCTTCCGGCGGTAACCTGGTTGACGGTTTACTGCCGGCTCCCAGTTGGCCCATCGGGCCCGGATGGACATTGTGGGAACTTTCGGATGTTTGGACGAACGTTGTGAGATATTTGATCCGTATATTAATCGCTTCGCTCATTCCGCCGGCCCATATTGTCGCACCGTTGTGGGCTAGCCGAGTTTTGTGGCCTCTTGGGGGCCGTTTTGGGGCCTCTTGGGGCCTCTTTTGGGCC
>CAUYUJ010020042.1:22500-70000 GCA_963575745.1 Prorocentrum cordatum
ACATGTGCTCATATAGCTACGCATGGAACGGGGAGATCTTTCAGGACGAGGGGATGGAGGATGGATAGCCTAATGAGGGATGATGGACGTGCAGAGTATGGACAGGAGGGTGACGATAGGGGATAACCATGCTGTCCTTTATGCTGTGGGGTTGTGCTGCGGCGGCTTCGCTCCACATGTGGGCGGACTGTTTGGAACCTGGAGTGTTGGAGGCTGCGTGTCAGAAGCAAACAGCACGATATCAGGATGGTTCGGAGTCTTTAGATGTTGGTTTGTGCCTCGCACCCTATGGCACGCAATTTGCTCTGGGACTGGTCAGCATCTGCTGTGGCAGCGGGGGCCCTGCCCCAGGGTTGTCGGGCCGCCCACGTCGGCGCGGGGCCAACGTCACGCGGAGGACCTGGTGGTGGCGGCCTGGCCGCACCAGGGGAGTGCGAGCTCGTCCGCCCACGGGCCAGCTGCCTTTCCTGGCGCTCCCGCTTAGCAGAAAGAGCGACTCCCCTTTCTCTGGGCGTGTGCCGGCCGGGCGCTTCGCGGGGGCTTGATGGAGGAAGGAAGGAGGAGGATGAGGCGGATGACGATGACGACGCTGATGATGCTGATGATGATGCTGCTGATGAGAAGGATGATGATGATGATGATGATGATGATGATGATGATGAGGAGGAGGAGGAGGAGGAGGAGGAGGAGGAGGAGGAGGAGGTGGAGGAGGAGGAGGAGGAGGAGGAGGAGGATGATGATGATGATGATGATGATGAGGATGCTGTTGCTGCTGCTGATGATGATGCTGATGGTGATGATGATTTTGATGTTGGTGAGACAGGAAGCGAGGGAGTGAGGTAAAGGCAGGGGAGAGTAAGCGGAGGAGGCACGCCCACCGCAATGCCCATAGGATTGTTGCTGGTGGCAGCGGGCCCCCCTCTCTGGCTGCAGCTCGCGTCCAGTCGCCTCGCGTCGCCGCATGGCTCTCGGCGGAGGCGAGGCTGGCAGATGGCTGCTCGGAGGCCTCAAGGAGCTGCTGCTACACTCTTTGCCTTCGTGCCCTGCTTGGAGCTTGTCTTCCATGCTCTTCTCGGCCCGTTCCAATTCTGGATCCTTTCGCCGTGTCCATGCTGTGCGCATTGCCTTTTGATCGTCGTCGTCGTCGTCGTCGCCGCCGCCGCCGCCGCCGCTGCCGTCGTCGTAGTCATTTTCTTCCCCATTTTTGTGGTGCGCTAAGCTGTGCCGTGCTGCCCGAGGGGGAACTGGATTGCCCAGCATAGCCATGCAACTGTATGTTCGAGCTAGAACGAAAGCACAGAGGGACAAGTAAGGAGGGACAAGTTAGTTTCCTCGGATAATGAGGGCAACACGAGAAGCGCACAGACTTACAGTGCAGAGTCTTGGTGTGTCATGCCGCCATGATTTTGCCCAGCCATCCCGTCGTGTCCTGTCTTCTCCACTCCTCCCGCTGCCACCCTCCCTCCCCCCATCCCTGCCTCTGCCCTCCGCATGTCCCTGTGTCGGTACACCCCTCGAACGTTTCGTGGCCCCATAGGGAGCTCCACCGAAAAACCCAGTGGCAGTGGCCACATGCGTCCCCGTGGCCACCTGCGTTCTTCCAACCGATTTCGGCACACCCTGCACACGTTTCGTGGCCACATACGGGCCTCCACCGAATGCCCCAGTTGCTGTGGCCACATGCGTTCCCCCACCCATTTCGACACACCGCTCACACGTTTCTTGGCCCGATGAGGAACTCTACCATATGCCGCAGTGTCAGTGTACATATGCGCGTTCCCCACCGATGTCGGAACACCCCTCACAGGTTCCGTAGTCCCACAGGGAGCCCCACCGAAGGTTCCAGTGGCAGTATTCACATTCGCCCCCCCGCCGATCGTGGCACACCACTCAGACGTTTCGTGGTTCCACATGGAGCTTCAACGAATGCCCCAGTGGCAGTGGCCATATGCGCCCCCCCACCCATTTCGGAAGATCTTGACGCTTCCTGAAGATAATAGCAAACTCCTTACGTATGAGCCTGGTATCAAGTTGCCTCGGCTTCTGGCGCACAAAAGGAACGGATGGATACCCAAATAGCAATGGGCTTCTAATGCCTATTCGCTGTTTTGTCGTCATCCTTCCTTTGCCCTTCCACCCCATCCCGCTCCTTCCCCTCTCCCCGCAATTCAGCACATTTTGTATGCGAATGCGCCGTCTGGGCTCTTGGCTTCACTCACTGACTTCACCCATTTTGTGGCCCTATAGGGAGCCCCACCGAATGCCCCAGTGGCAGTGGCCACAAGCGTTTCCCCCACCGATTTTGGCACACCCTTCACACGTTTTATGGCCCCAGAGGGAGCTTCAGCGAAGGCCCCAGTGGCAGCGCTCCCATGAGTCGCCGCCGTCCATTTCGGCTAGTGGGAGTGCTAACATGCCACCCCCGCCTATTTTGGCACCCCTCTCACGCGTTTCGTGTCACCATACGGAGCTCCGTAGAAGGCCCCACTGGCAAACCCCACGCTCGCCCCCCCCCCACCTAATTCGGCACATCCCTCACACGTTTCATGGCCCCACAGGGATCTCCACCGCAGGCCCCAGTGGCAGTGATCACATGCGTCACCCCCGTCCATGTCAGCACTCCCCTCTCACGATTTTTTCCGCAGCCATTTTGGCTCAAATTCCAAATCTTGCCCTGAGGTTTGGAGCTTGTCTGCTGCCAAGGGGCAGGCTCGAGAGCCTCCCACGGTCAACAGCAGACCTCGCGCCGCGCCCAGCGCGCGATATGCCGCCCTGTTGCTTGCTCTGCCTGCTGCAACGCTGGTACCGTCTCTTGGATATACCCCTCCAACCACCGCAGGACCTGTACGTTCTTCAAGGCGTATTTCCCTGGTCGTTCTCCCCAGGACAAAGACCAAGGACCTGGACAAGGACAAGGACAAGGACGGACAAAGGCAAAGGGCAGAACGGACAAGACCAGAGGGGCGGCCGATGCCGCGGGAGGGGTGGCTCCTGGCATTGTGTTCGCTGCCGCTGCTGATGATGCCCCACTGTTTTACGAATCCTTCATTCACGCCCCATTGTCTGATGCGGTTCGTGCACGGTTTGGGTCTGATGTATCTGATTCAGATTTTCGGGGATGAGGATGACGCGTTTGACAACGACGATCCCTTCGCTCAGCGTGATGGCCAAATGGTTACGGTTGCCGATCAAGAAGCCTTCATCAAGACAAAACAATCTTATCTTGAGAGTCTGCGAAGTCTTCCTGTCTCCGTTCGCAATCAGCCGGAGATTGGCCACCTTCAGTCTGAGCTTGTCGATGCCCGTAAGAAGAAGACTTCTATGCTCTCCATTCCTCAGCAGCGTGCTCGTTTGTCGCAACCCTTCCGCTGGTTTACAAGGGAGGTTGAAAAGGTGGATGACAGCTAGGAACATATTGAACAGGAATTGTCAGATAAACTTGCTAGGCAAGGTTCATGGGAAGTCAAGCGTCGCCGTTCCAGGACAGAAAGCGAAGTTTGAAAGAGTTGCCTTGATTCTCTTCCAGTTCCTGAGCCTGTTGTTGAGCCAGAGTCCAGCGACTTGTCAGACGTTTGTAAGACCCTCCTCAGGGACCTTTTGAAGGCCTCAAGACAGATACCCGAAGGTGCTCGTGCTGTGGGACACATGGTTGATCTTTCCGCAGCTGTTCAGTTCATTCCTGCACTGGATCGTCATGTCGCTCGTGGTCCTCGCTCGCCTTCTCGTTCTGCGTCGGCAGCAGTGTCGCGGCAGGCAGTGGGCGCACCAGCAGTCGTTGCAGCAGTACCTATGGAAGTCGACCCTCCTCCAGTATCCAGAGTCGGTGCCCCCCCGTCGCGAGAAGCGTCCGGGGCGCCGCGCGAGAAACCGTCCCTGGCTTCGGAGCAACGGGCGGACCCCTCCCCCAATGGTGCTGAGGTTCCTCTTGGTAGTTTTGATGATCTGGATGATGGCATTACATGTTGCGTCGGAGCCTCTTTGGTTTTTGCCGGGATTTGAAGTAGGGTAAAAGGTAGCTAAGCGTAGGTCATGGTCGACACTCTTGGGTCCTGCTCTCGACCAATGTGACGAGCTGGACAAACGCAGTTTTTTTTGGGGCTGCCCACACTCGCTTTTTTGATGCAGTAGTCTTCAGGAATTGTGTCGTTCTGCTGAGTGTCTTGAGGCTGCTACAAATAGTGTACGCCATCTTGGGTTACGCGCGCACATGCGCCCATCCATGCGTGCGCCTGAGGGTGGATTGAGCTCTGGGGTTGCTCTGGTTTCTCAGTGCTCCAGCTTTTCAGACACCCCCTTGGGCTCTACTGTCGTTTTACCTCCTGAGCGATGCATCATCAAGCCCTGGCACAGATCGGCTGACATGGGTGTGCGTAGGTTTCGTCTTTATCTGCGCACTGGGGAAGGGACACCAAATCGTAATGCGCATCTGATCATGCAGGTGGCATCTTTTGTTCGTGCTGCCGGCTCTCCCCACCTCGCATCTGCTGATTGGGATATGTCGCCAGCAGAACTAGAGGCAGCAGGATTTCTCGAGCTCGCGGGCAGCATTGTGAATGCTCCTAGTGGCAATGCCTGTGAGAGTGGTGGTGGCTTCTCTGAGATGGGTTAGTTTGTTGTCCACCATGCCTTTCATGCTGCTACCTGTGAAGTTCACTGCTCCCATCTCGCCCCCAGGCACCAGCCTGTCGCTCTGCGTATCAAGGGATCAGTGGGTAAGGACATTGTAGCAGTGATTCGGAGGCCCCCTGGTTTTCCCAGTCCAACGTCCCATTGAGTTTTCACCTTGCCGTCCTTCTTGGGATTGTTTCCCACGCGCAGCTGACGATGTGGATTCTGTTCCTGAGCCTGAGAAGCAGGCGTCCTTGTGGTTAAGGACTTCTGTGGCTAAGTTGGTTGGCTTATATCACCTTCCTGACCCTGATGCACGTGAGAAGTGGGGGTGGTAAACCAATCGCGAGGCCGTTTTCGGTTGCATCACTCTTTCCTGGAGGTGTTGTTTCTTCCTTCGAAGGTGAGCCACGTCTGTTTCTTCGTGGGTCGTCTCGGAGGCCTATTGTATTCAGCGGGCCAGCAGTCTCTGGGGCCTTCTCAGCCGCGGCTTCGCGTCTTAGGCGTTCCTGTCCGTCCAAACGAGAGCCCCCCCCCCTCCCTCGGATTGGTGGCGGCGGCGCAGCTAAGCACGACGTCTTCAGCAGCTTGATCTCGGCTCTCTTCTCTGATTGAATAATTCTCGGTCTGAGGTGGCTGCAGCTTTGGAGAGGGCAGCCCTGGGAGTGCATTCTCAGAGCTGGTGCTCTTGGGCTATTCGGTCGGTCCGTGAGTGCGGGGGCTCGGCGGCTCACCGTTTCTTCGAGGCAAGTATGAATCGGAACGCAGTTGGCGTTACTCAGAGCCCTTCCGTGGATGGCCCCCCTCGCGGCACCGCTTCTCAAGGGCGCGTGGGCAGTCCTGGCGTGGGGTGTGGGGGCCAATGCCACCCGTGCACCAGTGCCCCGACCCTTGTGAGGGTCTGTCCTTGCCACCTGTTCTGCCTGATGGCCATTCGTCCTTTCCTGTGCAGACCCTGGAACGCTACCGCAATATGTGTCGCATATATCGGGCTCGTGCTTCTGTCGGACCTGGCTGTGTTCATGCTCGGCACCATGTATGGCTGTCGGACGAGTCCCTGTTGCTGCTGAAGCTTTGGGTTGCCATCCTACGTCTTGTGCGTTTTCCGAATATCCTGGTCAGGTTTGTAGTTAACCTATTGCCAAAGCCTGATGTGGGTGAGCGCACTGTCGCGTTGTTCACCACATTTGTGCGCACCTTCACCCGACACTTCAGATGCACTTGTGGCATTGCGTGGACTAAGCGTCATACGCGACCGTATATGTATGGAGTGCGCAGCCTTTCTTGCAACATGGTGCATGGCGCATGCGTGTCTTGACTGAGTGCGCTGCATTGTGTTGTTTGTCTGTTTGGGCCCTCTTCTTGGGCATTAAGAAGGCCTTTGAACAGGTTCGCCATCGCTTGCTCATCCAGCGGTGCCAGCAGTTTCAGTTCATACCGGCCGTCTTGAGAGTGCTGTTGGGTTTGTGCCGGCCCACTCGTATGATCGTCGGATTATGGATGTCTGCCGCTATCACCATCGTTGCTGGTCGTCCCAATGCCGATTTGTTCATGCGTATCATGTTTATGCCAGAGCTGGACTCCTTACTTAGTGTGTATCCAGATTTGCACCTGGGATTGGTTGCTGATGACGTGCGTGTCTTGGGAGTGGCTCTGAAGCTGAGGTAATGCGTGCGGGTCCAAACGCCTCGCATCTCCTCACGAGTAAGTTGGCATACTCTGCCCATCCCCCCTTCTCCGGGCCCAAGATGGCGCTCCTTGCGTCGGATGCGTCCCTGGCCAGGAGAATCGCAACTGAGACTCCTCGGCTTGGGGGTGCCGTGCGTCGCTCCTGCAGGAACTTAGGTAGCGTTTTTCAGTTTCGTCGTGGCCGTCGTCCTCGTCTTGTTCTAAAGACTAGGATTCAGAAGGCAGCGCAGAAGGCTCGCCTCTCTTAGATTACGGGGTGCAGGGGCTCAGGTACAGGGCATCATCAATACGAGCCTTCGTCCGGCGGCCTCTTTCGATCGGCGCATGCCACGTCGGTCTCTGAACAGGTGGGCGCCGATCCGTCGCCATGGTTTTCGCCTTGCTACGAGTGGCGGGCCCAGCCTTACATGCGCGCGCCGAAGTAGGTTCGTCTCTGGGCTGTTTCTAGGTGGGTGCCCTTTCTACCTCGGGGAAGTATTGGTCGCGTCCTGCAGGAGGCCATCAACGCAGTCACCCATCAGACACCGTGGACTCCCCCCCAGGGCCCCGGTGTTATTTTGGTGGCTACCTTGGTCAGGCTTGGGTGGTCGTTGGAATCCGCGGCAGTCTTGCATGCCGCTATTGGAATCAATCTAGAAATTGCGTCTACTTCCCCTCGTGAGATTGCGGCCTTAGTGAGTCGGGCAGCCCGCGCCTGCGCATGGCAGCAGGCGTCTGACAGACGCCCGCTGTATCGCCACCTTGCTGGACCTCCTTCTTGGACCCTATCAGGGCGTTGCTAAGGCGGAAAACTCCAGGGTGGGGTGATTTCCAGTATCGTGCTCTGCGTGCCTTCTTGTCAGGGGGTATTTATTCTAAGCTCCAGTGCCTTCTACCTGGTCTGATCCTTGTCAATCCGATCTTCCACACCCTCTGTGAATGTGATGGTCTTTCAGATTTTCGGCGCTGGCTTGATGCCTCGCCAGCCCTTGAGCCGTGTAGGGAACAATGTAGTAACAACCCTGCCTGGACCTCTCTCTTGGTTCCTGACCCACGTTGCTCCCGCTTCTTTTCCCTTCCCCTTCCTGATCCAGTGGCCCGTGAAGACCCCCTCTTTTCTTCGCCCGCCTAAGGCGACGGTTCAGGTATTTGTGGGCCATCGCCGCTTGCCCTCTTTGCGGGATGGGGCGTGTGTTCCTTCTCTGGACCTAGGTGAATGCATCGGCTTATGGGGCGTGCCCATGCATGGTCCAGGATCCCCCAGGTGCGGATTTGTATGCTTTCTATTGTTACCATTTCGCATGCTTCCCCCAGCCTTGAGTGCAAGTACGTCAAGGATGCACAATCTTTGATTGACAAGTGGCAGCTTGGTTTCGAGGCCACTACCCACGGATGGGCTGTCCAGTGCTCTCTGTGGCGAGAGGGCCACCGTGGTGCATCTGACACAGGAAGGATATCATCTAATTCGTCTGACTAAGAAACGCGCCCGTAATCGTGCACTCGCTGGTGAGCATTAGGAGGGAAATCACGAGGCCGACCGCCTGGCTAAGCTAGGTGCATCCCTCCATTATAATGATCAGGTGATGTTGGATAGGGTCTCTCGTGCGACAGTGCTTGTCACTCATGTCGCACAGTGCATCGGGCGCAGTGGGGCTTGGATCTTCAAGCTGCCCAAGGATGTGCGGCAGGCTGACTCTGACCCTCCTGTATCCTCTGCCCCTCTCTGCTTCTCTCGGGTGCTCGGGAAGGGACTCGGAGTGAGCATTTCTGGGCTCCCAGTGTCGGTGGGTTCCGTTGTGCAAGTTGCTGGTCCAGCTCTGGGTCCAAACAGCAGCGGCTCCGAACCACCTGCGCCAATCCCGCGGCGGGTGGCCATGCCCTTCGCAGACTTGGTGCCGACAGTTTTTGCGACCGATGCTGTCGCTATAGCCAAACCGATGCAGTGGATTTGAAGCATGGATGCAAGGGTCAGCCGCGCGCCAAGGGTGCCATTGCTGTGTTCTAAGAAGTGCGAGATTGTCGCCGCCCTCGTCCTCGTGGAGTTATCGGTTCGGTCGTGCGGATCGACCAGTCCGATATTGTTTATGCCTTTCCCCTTCCGAATGCTGTTTTCATTTGTCGTGATCTATTTTGTCCTGATTGGTACCGCGATTTCTTTTTTGTGTGTCATGTGGGATTTTTCTCGGGCGTGGACTGTTGATGGGTATGGTGGGGGTGACGGTGGGGGCCCGTGCGTCCTGCAAGCGTAGTTCCCGGGTTTTTCTCCCCAGGACCTGACGTAGTCAGGGCGGTGCTCTGCCTGCGCGATGCTGGCCTCTTGGGCATACCTCGCAATATATGGCTGTTCCATTTCCTCCGCGCCCAGCAGCGCCCGGGCTCGCCGAGAGACGGAAGAAGAAAAAACTTCGCCCTGTCTCTCGGTTTGCTTGCTTGATGCATCTCTCCCGTGCCGCCCTGGACTGGTCTGTAGAGTAACTGTTTGTGTCCTGGGGCCCCCTGCAGCCCCCGCCGCAACCGCGAGCGTCGAGCCGCGGCGGAACCAGGCACCCGTGGCGTCTGGCTCGTGTCTGCGGCAGCCTGTCTGAGTTATATCGCGTGCTGCGCCCGGGCTCGCAAGACAGACAGAAGAATACTAGAGCTTCGCTTCTTCTCCCGTGCCTTCCAGGAGAGGTCTGCGCTGACTGTCCGCGCCCTTGGAACCCATGTGGCGCCCGCCGCGGCCGCGAGCGTCGAGCCGCGACGGATCCAGGCACCCGTGGCGTCTGGCTCGTGTTTGTGGCAGCTTGTCCTTGTTGTATGGGGGGGGGGGGGGGGCGAATATCAAGGTGGAGTGTGGGGGGTGCTTGCACTTGTGCGTGGTCCTGGCATCGTGGCTGCCATTGAGGGCCAGGGTTCAAATCCGTCCCAAGAGACGGTGCCAGCAGTTTGCACTGCTTGCCTGCTGCCCGATGCCCTCGAGGTTTTGGTCCCTTGTCTTTTTGGTCGGTCCCTGCGGTCGGCTCTGTCACCGTTCCTGGGTCCGTCCCTCGCCCTCTTCGGCCTTCGGGCCCCTCGCCGTTCGTCGGCTTTGCAGGGAGCTGAGGCTAGTCGTCAGCCCGCGTCCACATAAACCCTCGCGCGATTCGTAGGCCCATGCGAAGCTCCACCCAAGGCTTCAGTGGCAGTGCTCACAGGCGTCCCCTTCAACAGTTTCGACATAGCAGTCAGACTTTTTGTGGCCCTGGCCCCGTAAATGGGGTTCCACCGAAGGTCCCCGTGGCAGTGCTCCCCATGCGTAACCCCGCCAATGTCGGGCCCCCCCGCCCATTTCGGCACACCCTTCACGCGATTCGTGGCCCCATAAGGATCGCCACCGAAGGCCCCAGTGGCAGCGCTCAGATGCGCCCCCCCCTCCCCCCCCATGTTGGCGCACCCCTCACGCGGTTTTTTGCCCCATAGGGTGCTCCGCCGAAGGCTTCAGCGGCAGTGTTCACATGCGCCCCCCCGTCCAGTTCGGCACACCCCTCACGCGATTCGTGGCCCCATCACGGGAGCTTCACGAAATTGCCTTTCCCCGCCCACTGGCGCATTCGTCACACGTTTCGTAACCCCATAGTGAGCACCACCGGAGCCCATGTTCCCCATTGCGCTACACACAATTGCGTTTGGTTGGCTGTCGCGCCAGTATGTATGTATGCATGCATGTATGTACGTATGCATGTATGTATGGTTGTATTTAGGCGTATATATATATATGTATGTTTGCTTGCTCTTATGCATGTATGTATGTATATATATATATATATGTATGTATGTATGTATGTATGTATGTATGTATGTATGTATGTACGTATGTATGTATGTATGTATGTATGTATGTATGTATGTATGTATACATATATATATATATATGTATATAAATGTGTATATATATATATATATATATATTTCGTCGTCGTCGTCATGTTCTTGTTCCTCTCCTTTTTTCTTGTTGTGGTTTCCTTCGTGGCTGTTGCCAAACGTGGAACTGCTGCCAAGGTGCTGCGCCCTTCAGAGGTCCAGCGGAGTCAGGGCTCAGCGGATCCAGCGGGACTTCGCCCTCGCTGGGTGCTGTCAGTCGTGCCGTTGTCGCCAGGTTGCTTCGGCCTTGAGAGGTCCAGCGGGGTCGGGGCCCAGGCGGATCCGACGGCATCTCGTCCCCCCTAGGTGTTGCCAGGCGCGCAGCCGTTGCCGTGCTCTTGCGCTCCCGGGAGGCCCAGCGAAGCGGGGGCCATGTCGGATCCCGCCCGGCGTGCAACTCTCGCCGCTTTGCCGACCGTCGCCGCTCGGCTCTGAGAGGCCCCGCGTGTTCCCGTCGGGACCTCCGGGGTGCCGCCAGGCGCGCTGCTGTCGCTACTTTGTTTCCTTTGGCGCACCACAGAGAGGTCCGGGGGAGTGCTTTTCGCTCCCTTCTGGGCCTGCTCTCAATTGGCCAGGGAGGGCGTGCAACGACATAGCTTCGTGTTAGGTTTTCCATGGAGGGGGACCGCCTGCTCTTTCTCACGATCATTCGTCATGGCTGGGCCCGTTGATGTCGCCACTTTTTGCGGTATGTCCCTGGGATGTTTTCCTCCCTTTCCTCTCCTCTCTTGTCGCTCCTTCCCCACCGTGCGACCGGCATCACTCCCCAGTGGAGTCAACGAACGCATTCCGCTACTCTCAAAGTGCCTACTTGCAGACGTCCGAACGAAAACATGTCTCCCTATATGTCAGTGTAATTGATCGTAAATCCGCCGCGGCGGATCCAAGCCATTTGCGAGTGGCTACTTTGCGAGTAGTGGAACGCGTTTGTCTAAGGAGGCTGGCCTGGAGCAGGAGGTGGCCGCGCCGCCGCCGCAAGCTGCGCCAGGCCGAGATGCCGCCCACGACTCCTCTCCAGGCCTTTCGCTGGGGCCCTTTTCCCCTCCGCTGCTGCTGCTTCTCCTTTGATGTGCCGCTGCTGCTGCTCCCGCTCGTCTCTTTCGGGCCTGAAGTTTCTTCGGACAGCACGCGCCGGTCATTGAGAGTAGGCACTGCTGGATAGCCAGACCCCAATCTACCTCAAGCGCCTTCCTACCCCAAGAATCTGTTTTTGTGATTCTCTCGGCGGACCCGAATCCAATGTACTTTATCCGTTCCTACTTCTTTCGACGGCTGGGTAACCGTGCTCCTTCTGTGGGGACATTTCCTTCACACAACGGCAGGTTCGTCGACATCGCCCTTTGGGGGTTTTGAAGAGCCCGGTAAATGCACACCGTGGTCCGCGCGAGAGTTTTTTGTCATCCGTGCTTCTTGGTCGTCAGGCCGGATAGCCTGGCTTGTACTGTGCCCCTGTGAGTGGCCACCGTATTCGGACCCCCGACGTCGTGATTTTTTCACATTTTCGACCCCCAGATGTCTGGACCCCTTCCCTGGGACCGGTTTTTCATCCTGAGTTATTTTTGGACGGTCCCGAGGCCCGGTAAGGGCCCCCAGAAGCCGGAAATAGCCAAAAAACTTCCCGTCGTGTTTTTTTTCAAAACGCGAGGGGGTCTGGGTACGTTGTGTCGATGTCCTGTCTTCCGCGCCCTACCCACAGTGGTTTTCCTGCGCGCGTCCGCCCGCGATACGCCGCTCTTGCGATTTGTGCAGCCTCTCTTGCACCTTCTTTTCGAGCTCGCTTTCTATCTTTGAGTCGGGCATGTCCCTCTACAGGAGGAATATTCGAAAGTAGCCGAAAGTAGTATGGGGACGTTTTTTCGACTATTTTTGAACATTTTTTGACTATTTTTCATTATTCTTCCAAAATCCGCCTGTAGGACATGCCCGACCTAAGCCTACGCTGTCCCTGTCGCCCACGGAGTAGCCTTTGCGCTGCTATGATTGGCTTTACTTACCACTGTGGAGTCACAGAGAGTGTCGTGTCTGCAATGGATGTGGGATCTTTTGTGAGCTGGCATCGGGCAAGGTCAAGTATAATGGCGTTTTGGGTGGTTTGCAGACAAGCAGGTCTTGGTGATCTGATGGCGAGATGTCGCTGCACCCTTCAGACATTGGCTGGTTCGCGTCCAGTGCATGTGTAGGCGTTCTGCTTTAGGACAGCTGAAGTTCAAACTTCTGGTTCAGACAGCACCGTGCCGAGGGCCCATATGTGGGGATGGGGTGCTCCGAGCCGTTCATGACCACCACGACGCGAGTCCGACCGCTCGGCTCCGTCCTCTTCTTCTCGGCGGCGAGCGAGGGGGGGGAAGTGAAAAGGAGAAGGCTTGTGGAAGTCGATTAATGGAGAGGAAGCGTGCTGCCAAATAATTTCCAGATGTCTAAAACATGTTTCAAACATGTTCTAAATATGTAAACACATGTTTGAAACGTTTTTAGAACATGCTTTACACATTTTAAACATTTTTATTTCAATGATAAGATTGTTAGAGTGTCCATTGTCGTGGCATCCACAAGAGAAGGCATTCTCAGAAAGCTCGGAAGCCCCCCGGCCTTCCCCGAGGACGGAGGAGGCTTCTCAGAGGGCGCGAGGGTTTCTGAGAAGTCCCGCCGCCCACTGAGAAGGCCTTGTCCTTTTCGCTTCCCCCCCGTCGCTCGCCGCCGATCTTCCTCTCATCTGCCCCGGCGGCGGCTAGGCGCGCTCGCAGTGCGGGCCGTGGAAGATGGTGACCAAGCTAGAGCACGTGGCAAGGCGAAGGCAAAGGCGAAGGCGAAGGCGACCGCCACGGCTCGACGACCAGAACGGGTAGGGGCAGAGGGATCGGGTCTGATTTCGAGGGGGTCCTCCCCCTTCCAGTCCTCCTTCGCTGCCAGGGGGTCCGGTGGCGCCATAGGGCGAAGCCACGAGGGGTGGAGGAAAGTTACACGGTCCTCCACATCTTTTCCCTCGCCCAGGGGCGATGGTTGAGTTTGATGCGGATCGCTTTCGTGAGAGCTCCTGAGTAGACGTGGGCCCCACTTCGCCACACTCCGAGGTGGAGCCGTGTAGCAGTCCTCCTCCTGAGCCCTCTAGTCTCCCGCCCCTTCTGCTGAGCGTCGACAGGCGAAGGCGAGCGGCGCGCCAGGAGGGGCTGGGCTGGGCGGCCAGGCCAGGGGATGCCGGTGGCGGCAGCCATCACGGCTGCGCCACTGGGCTACCCGGAGGAGGGGTCGTGGCTTGACGTCTAACCGGCTGCCTGTGGCAAGTCCCGCCACCGTGCCAGCCCAGCATTCTGGTTGGCGACTGTTCGAGGGGGCATGGGAGACTGTCACGCGTGACACCTCATGTCTCCAGACTTGGAAAGGCCGTTACGAGGATTATGAGGATTACATGATTGTTGGGGATGATGATAATGATGCTGATGGTGATGATGATGTTGATGGGTGTGATGGTGGTGGTGTTGGTGATGATGATGGTGATGATGGTGATGATGCATATGATGGTGATGGAGGTGGCGGTGGTGGTGATGGTGATGATGATGGTGATGATGATGCTGCTGATGATGAGGATGATGGGTATGCTTGGGATGATGACGATGACGATGACGATGACGGCGACGAGGACGATGACGATGGCGATGGAGATGATGATAATGGTGCTGATGATGCTGATGATGCTGATGCTGATGATGCTGATGTTGATGCTGATGCTGATGCTGATGCTGCTGCTGATAATGATGATGATGATGCTGATTTTGATTATGATGCTGCTGCTCATGATAATGATTATAACGATGATGACGATGATGATGATGATGATGAGGATGATGCTGCTGCTGCTGACGACGACGACGATGATGATGATGATGAGGATGAGGATGAGGATGGGGATGAGGATGATGATGCTGACGATGATGATGATGATGATGATGATGATGATGATGATGATGATGATGATGATGATGATGATGATGATGATGATGATGATGATGATGACGATGACGACGACGACTACGACGATGACGACGACGATGACAACGACGACGATGTTGGTGGTCGTGATAATGATGATGATGATGATGATGATGATGATGATGATGATGATGATGATGATGATGATGATGATGATGATGATGATGATGTTGATGATGACGATGATGATGATGATGATGATGATGATGATGATGATGATGATGATGATGATGATGATGATGGTGGTGGTGGGGATGACGAGGAGGAACAGCATGACGACGACGACGACGACGGCGGTGGCGGCGGCGAGGAGGAGCAGCAAGACGAGGAGCAAGATGAAAGCCTTCACATGTGGCACTTCCCGTTTTCACTAGTTGAGGAGTTTCCATGGAATTCGGTTGGGCCGTCTTGGGGCTGTCCTTGCTTCCTGCGAGGCAGTCTTTGGGGTCCCTGGGGGCCCTCTTGGGTTGTCTTGGGGTCCTTCTACGCCGTCTTGGGGCTCTCTTGGACTGAGCTGGGGCCCTCGTGGCCTTATGGTGGATGTCTGGGGGCAGCCATGTCGCCGTCTTGGCGTCGTCCTGGGCCGTTGAAGGGCCTTCCAATGTCGTTTTGGGTCCCGCGGGAGGCCCTCTTGGGCCGTCTTGGGGCTGTCTTGGATGCCTCTTGGGGCCCCCTCGGGGGCCGCTTGGGCATTCTTGGGGCCGTCGTGGAGGCTTCTTGGGCCGTCTTGAGTTGGTGGAAGCCCGAAAAGGCGAGAATGCGAACATCATTCAAACACTCAATGGGGAATCCATAATTTTGGCTTCTTCGTGCTCTGTTTGATGTTTTTTTGTTGTCGCCAGTTGGGCCCTCTTGTGGGCATCTTTGGCCTTCTCGAGGCCGTGTTCGCCTTAGGGCCATCTTGGGCCGCTTTAAGGCCATCTTGGGCCGTCTTCAAAGTCTCTTGGACCATCTTGGCATCCTTGGTTGCCTGCATGGGTGGTTTTGGAAGCTCGGGGGTGCGGACTCACTGATCCCAATCATCCTGTGGTGTTGGGTTATCTTTTTGAGAAAACAGCGTCCCGCGCCTCCTTCCCATCCGCTGCCCCCCTTCCGCCTCCCATCCTTGCATCTGCCTTCCGCATGTCCATGGTACACATCTCTGACATTTCGTGGCCCCAGAAGGAGCTCCACTGAAGGCCCCAGTGGCTGTGTTCGCATGCGGTTCCCACCCACAAATTTGTGCACACCCCTCACACGGTTCGTGGCCCCCTTGGGAGCTCCACCGAAGTCCCCAGTAGTGGTGTTCGCATGCGTCGGGAGCTCCACCGAAGGTCCCAGTGGCGGTGTTCGCATGCGTGGCCCCCCGCCCATTTCGGCATGCCCCTCACACGTTTCGTGGCCTCATCGGGAGCTCCACCGAAGGCCCCAGTGGCGGTGTTCGCATGCGTGCCCCCCCGCCTATTTCGGCACGCCCCTCGCACGTTTCGTGGCCCCATGGGGAGCTCCACGGGCAGCCCCAGTGTCAGTACTCACATGCGCCCCCTCTCCCATGTTGGCACACCCCTTACACGTTTCGTGGCCTTATTGGGAGCTCCACCGAAAGCCCTGGTGGCGGTGTGGGCATGCGTCCACCCCTCCCATGTTGGCACACCCATCACACGATTCGTGGCCCCATAGGGAGCTCCACCGAATGCCCCAGTGGCGGTTTTCGCGTGTGTCGCCCCCGCCAATTTCGGCACACCCCTCACACGTTTCGTGGCCCATGAAGATCTTCACCGAAGGCCTCAGCGGCAGTATGCACATGCGCCCCCCAACATATTTCGGCACACACTTCACACGTTTCGCGGCCCTATAGGAAGATCCACCGAAGGCCCCAGTTGCGGTGTTCGCATGCGTCCCTCCACCCATGTCGGCACACCCTCACACGCTTCGTGGTCCCGTAGAGAGCTCCCGAGTTGCGGTGTTCGCACTCGTCCCCCCCACCGATGTCGGCACACCCCTCGCTCGTTTCGCGGCTCTATAAGGAGCCTCAAGTAGACGGTGCTCACACTGGCGTTGTTCACAACTGCATTTGGTTGTGTCGCTAGGTGGCTTATTAGCAACGTCGTGGTATCGGGAGGGTGGGTGGGTGCACGCAGCCTACGGTATGAGGGGGGGGGATCCTTCATTAGGATGCAGAAGCACTGCAGTGAAGCACCTAGCATTCTAGCACGCCTCAACGTGCCGGAGGCGCGGTGGCTGATTTGAGTGATTTCTGATTGCTGTCGACTTGTGGACATCCGAGCCTGCAGGACAGGCAGGACATGACAGGAGTGAACGGCACGGAGAAGCATCAGCATCGATCAGACAGACACATAACGTTGAGTTGGTGGCGCAGAAGAGCGCAACGTAAAGGAACCACCCCCGCCCAATGTCGAAGTGGAAGCGCTTGCGTCTGTGGGCGTGCGTTGGGCCGAATTGTGGACCATAGTATCCGAGGATTGTGCTGTGTCAGAAGGGTCCACTGTTGCAGAGGGCTTGCGGCTATTTCCGTGACCCTGAGAAGTGATCAGCTTGGGCGCAAGAGGCGGAAGGGGGACGGGAATGCCAGTAGCGGCTTTAATGCGAGGGCGAAGATCTAACGGTCTCCGGCCCATGCCGCCATTGCGCCTTGGTCGTGTTCCAGGGGCCTTGGAGGATTTTGGGAGGATCTTGGGGGGCTTTGTTACCCAATTGGGTGCGTCTCGGGATCTTGGGATCATGTTGGCAGGGCTGGAGTCCAGCGGTGCGGCAATGGCGTGCTTTTTTGGGCTCCCCTTTGGGCCGTCACCTTGGGCTGGTCTTGGGAGGTTGTTGGGCCGCCTTGGACGCTCTTGCGACCCATGCGGCGCAAGCGTTGAGGTCACACAGAAGCCCAAGATGTTTGGCCGATTTTGGCATCCCGGGCCAGCCTCCGGGGCCACCAAGGCGGCCCGCGAGGCTCTCAAGAGAGCCGGCGTGGGCCTCGAGAGAGCTCCCGGGGGCCTGCAGGGCCCGAGGGCAGTGATTTCACAGCCCGGCGCCCCCAAGCCGTGTGTGGATTCCTTCTCCTTCCTCTACCGCTGCCTCTATCGGCTCAGGTACTGGATGTCTTGAATCTCTTCCAGAGATACAGGACTGTGCAGTGTCGATGCATAAAACCTTCCATCGCCGTCATCCTTCCTCTACCTACGGATCTCCTTCGCACGGACGGTTAGGCCTTTCGGCTCCCTACCTCTGTCTACACAAACGGGCCATCATATCACCGAGTATCTAGCTGCCTGCGCCGAGCCGAGCTCCGCCGCCGCGCCAACGCAGCGACGGAGCAGGACGGGGATGGAGTCCAAGACGCGTTCCAGCCCAGGGTTCTGTTTGAGCTGCCGCGGGTCTTCAACGCTCCTTTCTTTGTCCGCAGCTTTGTTCTTTCGAAGAAGAAAAAAAGGCGATTCACCAATTTTTGGCGCTGTGCGTGGATTTCTTGGATTCGCGCTGGGCCCCGCGGCGGCGTCTCCAGCGCTGCCCCCGGCGCGCGGAGCGCGCCGGGTGGGGGTGGTCCAGCGCAGGTCCAGAAAGTCTGAGCGGAGCGCCAAACGTTTGTGTTTATGGTGTGTGTGTGTGTGTGTTTTCTTCTATTCATATCTCAGGCTTCTCGTAAGCTTTTTCAGGCCTTTCTGGGGCCTCTTGGGACCTTTTTGGGACCCGTTGGAGGCCCGTTTGGGGCCCCGTTGGCGCCCCGTCGGGGTTCTCGGCGCCGTTTTTTGGGGCGCGAAGGTTCTACCGGGCACTCCCGAAGAGGCTTGCTCGCAGCATTGCGGGGGCGTGTTCAAGGTTTGACGGCCGTTTTTGAGCGCTCTTGAAAGGTCTGGACGGATTCTCATGCCGTCTTGGGACGTTCTGGAGGCCCTCTTGGGAATGTCTTGGGCCGTCTACGGCGCTTCTTGGGGCTCGCTGAACCCCAAGGTCCATCAAACCATTCCTAACCCAACCCGAAGGTCCCCCCAAATTGCTCCCCATTCCCAATTGGGGGCGTCCCGGAATATTGAACAAACAAAGATGGAAGCCGCACGCCCTTCAACCCGAAATGTGAGACGTCGGGTTGGTTTGGGGTGGTCTGGTAGGTAAGTAATGGCAAAGACGCATCTGAAACTTGACATTGGTTTTTCAGCTCCCACTGGCTTTTCGTGTTTTTTGCCTCCCAGGCCCTTGCGGGTGAGCGCCTCATGGGGGCGGCTTGGTGCATCTTTAGGCCTGTGGGGGACCTCTTGGGGACCCTTTGGGGGGCTGCTGGGCTGGTTTTCGGGCGTCCTGCAGCCGTCTTGGGGCGGTTTTGGGCCGTTTCGGATTCGTTTGAAGGCCGTGGAGTGCGCCAGGAGAGGAACCCTGGGGGGGGGGGGGATTCTCGGACGGTGGACGTGTCGGAGTAGAGGCAGGGCTCGGAGAGCCACAAAAAAGAGACCAAAAAACACACTTGGCGCACATTCGTGAGCAAGCGCGATGGTGGGTTACGCAGCAGAGCAGAACACACGGCGCAACAATTGTCGGTGTGGGCCAGGGTATACGAATACATTCAATACCAGCCTGGGCACTCAACATATGACGCAGACTTTCTGTTGTACACGTTAGACGGTACACCTCGGGCGCTATAACATACGTGACAGTTCCAGGCAGGCCAAATATGCGAAACCGAACTGATCCAGAACAGCCTTGACTGGGCCACTTGTTCGGACCAGAACGCGTTGGGTCGGAACATCTCAGACCACGGCAGGGAACCAGAGATGGCCGACGCCACGGCCATCTTATAGGACCAGAGCACGGGAACAGCACGTCAGATCCGAGCGGGGGCAGCAGGAACCGGGCAAGACTGCATCGTGTGGCAGGATGCCCGAAGGATTGCAAAAAAACCGAAGGATTGCAAAAAAACCCTTCGTTTTTTGCAATCCTTCGTTTTTTGCAATCCTTCGTTTTTTTTTTTTGCAATCCTTCGTTTTTTGCAATCCGGTTTTTTTTGCAATCCTGCGCTTCTGGTGGGGCCCGTGAGGCTGCAGGTCTGGCCCTCTGCCGTCTCCCGGTCCTCCCGCGGGGCGGGACTGGGCGTGCCGCCGCCCCTCCCCTCTCTCTCCCCCCCCCGCGTGCTCTGTGCTTCCCCTGGAGAGCAGGCGACGCCGCGGCGCGGCAGGCTCCCGTCGACGACGGGCCGCCGATGGCGATGCTCATGGGCGGGGCGGGCGGGTCCTCCTACTCACCACCCACCAAACCACCCCAACCCAACCCGAAGGTCTTCATTTGCCCTCCATTTCCAGTTGGGGGGGGGGTCGGGGAACATCGAGAAAACACATGTGGAACCCGTACCCCCCCCAACCCGAAATTCGGGTCTTCGGGTTGGGTTGGGGTGGTCTGGTAGGTAGTCACCTACGGGAGCGGGGGGGGCGGGGTCTGACCACTCTGTCCCCTGGCCGCGGCACCTCGCACCCGGCGGGGCGGGCGTGTTTTCTTCCGGTAGCGGGGGGGGCGTGGTCTGACCGCTCTGTTCCCTGGCCGCGGCACCTCGCGCCCGCGGCAGAGCGGGCAGCGGCTGCTGTACAGCGAGCTGCACGAGCAGTCGTCGGGGGAGGCAGTGGGGACGGCCACGACGACGGCGACGGCGGCAAGGGCGGCAGCATTTTCAAGCATTAACAGGGGCATCGATATTGAAAGCGCGGCCAGTTGGACCGCTCACAACATAGGGGAACATCAGCAGCAGCAGGAGGGACAGCAGCAGCGGCAGCAGCTGGCTATGTCATCCCTGACTTCTCAGCAGCCCGACCTAATTTGGGTGGGCATGTTCTAATGCCACCTTTTGTGCACAGCCCGCCGCCCGCCCCACTCCGCTTGACGCTACATGCGTTCTCTGGAGCCACTTTCGATTGCAAGCTCGCTTTCGTCATACGGCCATTCATGTGGGACACGGTCCTTCGCACCCACCAGGTGAGACATCCGACCATGCTGCCCAGGTGACCCGGGTGTTCCGGCCGTTTGGCTGAGTTGGCCCACGTGGCATTTGAGCCTCGGCAGAAGCTCGATTCGCAAGTGCCCATGCCGCGCCCCCGCCGGAGTCCAGGCCCCGGGCAGTGGGCCTCGGAAGAGAGGGGGAGTGGAGCGGGGGAGGGGAGGAGAGGAGGGGGGAAGGGAGCTGTGGGAGAAAGGAGCGGAGGTGGTTACTTACTACTCCCCTCAGTTCTCTTCCGCTTTCTACTCTTCCCTTCTAGCCTCTGCTACTCTCTCTTACCCCCGGCTGGCCTTCATAAGTCTCCACTGTTCTCTGCTAGTCCCCAGTGCTCTGACCTCTCTGCTCTCTCGCCTCTCTATACTCTCTTTGCTATCTACCTTCTCTGCTGTCAGCCCTCCGCTCTCGACTCTGGACGCCTGAAGCCCAGAGGCCGAATTTTCTTCCCACACAGGCATTCGGTCTATCTCTACCTTTTTTCCCATTCCTCCCCCTGCCATTCTTTCTGGCACCACACGGGGTGCCTCAGGTCCATACCTCTATGACTTCCCACTCCTCTCCCTGCCATGTCTTCTAGAGCCATGAGGCTATCCAGGAGCTCCCAGGACACCATGCACCCGAGCCAGTCCGACGCCGGGCTCGCCGCTGCCCGCGCAGCCCTCGCGCGGGCCGCGCCGCCGGGCGCCAACTTTTGCACGGCGGCGGCCCGGAACCCCCCGCCGCCGGCGCCCGACGCGCCGACGGTGCCCAGAGCGCCGGACAGCTCCGCAACCCGTCGGCGAACGGCAGCCAGCACGGACCCCGACAGGGCCGACTTACCCGGGGACACGGAGAGCGAAGCCGGCCTGGACAAGGCCGGCTTCACGGAATAACCACCAGCCAGTGCGGCAGCCGCGTTCGTCCAGAGGCTCTTCGCCAAGTTATGGCACAGGTTGCGGCGGAATGTAGTTAGGCGTCCGATGGGCCCAATCCCAGGTGCCGTGTTTCTCCCAGAGCGATGGCCGAAGATCGTTCAAGACAAAAGCAAACGGCTCCTCCAGGTTTTCCAGACGGAACAACGAGGCCGACTCGAGCCATTGGACGACGACGGCAAAGCAGGGATGCGCTCGGAGTTCCGTAGACCCCGGACGTGTGCCCAGGATGTTGCAGTGCAAAGGTACCACCTTCCGCGGCCACACCGCATCGCCAACGAATTTGGGTTGCAGAACTGGCGGAGCAACCACAAGCCATGAACCTGGGAATACTACATCCTCTCCTGGCTCTCCTGGAGAGGTGATTGCCACTTGGACTGTCCCAAGGAGGAGGAAGGGGATGCTCCCATCTACGTATCCCACAGGTCTCTGGTCACAGCTCACATAATCGCCAGCACCTGGCGGACCAATGCCGCCAGCACCTGGCGGACCAATGCCAGATCACCAGCTGTGGAGATACCCTACGGGGCTCCTCATAGCCAGTTTCGATGCAAGACGGGGTACGTTTCACCCAGACACAACGACCGCTACCAGACCCAAGGGTCCCCACGATCCCTGGTACTGGGTCGACCACGCCCCGTCGCAGAAGCAGCTGAACAGAGTCGGGGCAGCCAGTCAAGACGTGTTCCTGCTTCAATCTGCCGCGATCGCACTGCGGGGCGCATCCGTGGCGGTGATCACCTACGTGCTCTCCTTTCGGTCTGCTGACGTCGCAGACAAGGCGGTCGCCAACTCGGTAACCCAGCTGGCCCAGGATGGCGCTGCCATCCAGCAGCAGGCCTCCGCCACGATGTCCCTGGCGATGCCCGACCCCGACGACCCAAGCATGCCTGACACGCCCACCGCTGGCCCCTCGGACGATCAGTTAGGCGCTTGTCCCAGCCAGGTTTTCCAGAGGGTCCACCCCGCTCCAATGCTGCACGGCGTGACGGCAGTGGCCCTGAGGCGTGGGCTGAACAACTCGCAACCCCTGGTATTTGCCCAGTCGCTCCAAGCAGTGGTTCTCCTAGTACGCGGGCCGCTGGGCACTGGCAAGTCCAAAGCCATCCCTTCTGCCGCGGACGTGCGGGTGCCGTGTGCGCCCCCTGGGTGGGCTGTCGGCCTGATTGCCAGGTCCAACAACACAGCAGACGTGCTTGCCAGGTGCGTGGACGAGGCCCGAAGAGCTGGACGCCTCCACCCCGCCGCCGGCTCGCCCGACTCGGCGGTTGACCTGGCGTGAGAAGAGAAAACCATTCGCTTCGAGGCTGCCGGCCCCGCCCTGGCGAAGAAGCTTGAGGCAGCCATCGGCTTCTACCCCTATCGCGCCTTCGGGCCACGGTGCGGCCCGAAGCCCCTTCAACAGGAGAGGCCAGGCCCATCCTCGCAACTCGCCAGCTCGCAGCTGTCCTGGGCGCCAAGCGCTGTCCCAACATCTCGAGGGGCATCATCGAGGAGGCGGGCCAGTCGACCGAAGCCATGCCCATCATCTCCCTGGCGCTCCAGGCCACGGCGGGAGGTCGGGCCGTGGCCGTCAGGAATGAGATGTCGCCGGGCCCCGCGGACGTTTGGGAGCGTGCGGCCGCCATGGGGCTGTCCATCTCGGTCACGCAGCGCTTCCATGATTCTCTTGGCCCCCATTGACGTGTTCAACGCCGTCCTGGCAGTGTGCTGCCGCATGCGCCCCTGCGTCCTGCAGTGGACGGCGCATTCCTTCTTCGAAGGGAAGCTGCTCTCTGGCCTTGCAGACCCGATCGACGGCCGGCCCCTGATTCAGGGGATCCCGTGGCGGAAAGCCCCGCTAATTTTTGCCCGTGAGATGGGGGCCGCCTGGAAGATCGCGCGCGGGCCGCGCGACGGAATTCCCGCTGGTTTTTGCTGCTTTCGCAACCCAAGCCACGGGGCGTGGCGTGGGGGTCGCATCGGCGTTTGAGTCCACGACGACTCCTGCGAAGTCACCTCGACTCGCGCTGAGGGCTACGGCCGCATCCGGGAGGCTGCTGCCATCTGCGACCCGGTGGCGGTGTGCGAGGCAGACCTACTGCTTGACTAGTGAACGGTCGTGTTGCTGTGCGGGCGCAGAATGATGCTCCCCCTCGTGCTGGAAGGGTGGTCGCTATCCGCCGCCATTCGGCCTGCGAGCCGCGGGGGCAGACAGGAGTCTGCCAAGCCGCGTGGGAGTTCACTGGGCCCCGCCCTGCTGGATTCCGTGGGAGAGGACCGTTCTCGACAGGTGCCCCATCGCGCTGCTCCTGGACCCCTGGCCCTGGCGGCAAGGGCAAGGGAAACTCTGACCATCGCCCCGTCTTCAGGCGAAGCCCGGCCCGCTCGAACGGCCGTGCGCTCCGCTTCCCTGCGCTGGGGGAGCGCTGCCCGGGGCTGTTCCAGGAAGAGTTAATCGGCATCGACGCGATCGATTCCAGCTGCGGGGGCCAGGCGGACCTGGTCATCCTCGCGACCGCCCAGGCCGACAGCAGTCTCGCCTGGGGTGTGTGGGCGACCGCCTCCGGATCAACGTGACTGCTGCAGAAGCCAGGCGGGCTTCGTCTTTGGCGACGGCAAAGATGTTCGATGCCGCCTCCGAGTCCCGTTTGAATGTCTTGGCGCGCTGGGGCCTTGAAACCGGGGTGTGGCTCCCGCTTAACAGCCCGGTCTCATTCGGAAACCAGCGCGCCTTCACAGAGGATGCAACCATTTTGCCCGATTCCTGCCCGGGTGAGTTCGCGAGCGACGAGGCCGCGGCGAGGGGTGCCGAGACTCGGGTTGGACAAGGAGCGGAAGGCCATAGGAAAAAGAAGCTCGCGAAAATACGAAACCGAGGGGGGCTTTCGTTTTCCGCCCTGGTCGACTCCCAGCTGCCCGAAGACTACTGCAATCGAGGCCGCCTGGCTGAGGGCTTTCAGATGGCCGGTGCCGGGCTGCTGATGGGCCCAGCCCGGGCGCCGTTTTTGCTGCCGCGTAATGCGTCCCCGCCCGCGCGAGCGGCCCTGGTGGCGCTTCAGTCGACCTTGCCGAACGCCGCCAGGAGCTATTCAACCGCGACGGCTTCCCGTGCGATCTGGAGCATGGGCTTGGCGCGACCAACTGCGCGTTCGCGGCCGCGCGGGCTGTCCTGTGGCACCTGGCAGGCCGCGCCGCAGCAGGCGACGACAGCGCGGCTATCCCCTGGGGGCAGCTACTTCTGGAGGCCGCACGGCGCCGCGCAGAAAATTTCGCCCCGCCGGGTGCGCCCTGGCGCCCAGCAGCCATCTGGGGCCACCGTGCATGCAACTGCCAAGCGCGCAGGGGTCGCCCCTCCCTCGAGCGCCAGCAGGCCATCCTGGGACGAGCGGCGCCGCGCGCGCGCCGGCTCCGCAGTGGTCTCGTGGTCGCAGATGGGAGTGCGCTCGGCTCTTGCTGGGTAGCCAACGTGCTCGTGCTCATGCTGCTCCTGATGCGTGAGTTTCGCGTTCCGCTGATCCCAGTCGGAAAGCCAGGCCCCACTTGTGGCGTCTTCGGGATTGTTGGCCTTGTGCGACTCGTGCAACAAGGCTTGCCTGGCTGTCTGTGCCCAGTGTGGAGCTGTCCACGGCGTCGACGCCACGGGCCTCCGCGCCCTCCGCGGACGCCAGGAGTCGCTGCTCAGGGCGGTGGGCTGGCTGGCGTCTGCGGGCCGCCCCCAGACAAAGCAGCACGAGTGCCTGACCACCTGGAATGACTTGGATTGGATCAACTTCCCGCTCACGGCCGCCCTGATGATCCTCGAGCACTTGGTTCTTGCGGCCGACCTGTTCCAGCTAAAGGGCGAGCGCTGCGCGGTCTGCGCCCTCTCTGTCGACCTGCCAGGGGGGGTCGGGCTGCTAGAGCAAGCCAGCGACTTTCCTGTGCCGCAGCTACTTTACGCCAGAGGCGGCGTGGCCAGCTCGGGGCGTGACCTACTCGCCACCCCCCCCGCATGGGCCGCTGCCCGGCGTCGTGCTGGACCCGCCCGTGTTGCGCGACAACGACGCGAATTTTGACACTGTTAATGCCTGCTCCGTTATCTGGTGCCACGAACGTGGCAGAGGGGATTCCGACCCAGGCGGGTGCGCGTGGGTCGACGTGAAGGGCCCGCAGTTCTTTGCATCCAATCGAGCCAGCCTATAGGCGGGAATCAATTGCCGTTGGAACTGTGTCGGGTACAGGAGAGACGAGTGCGGCGGCGAGGGGGATCCGATTCTGGATGACGTCATGCTCCCCGCCTTCATGCGCACCCTGGACAGCGCGCTGCCCTCCCGGCGTGTAGTGGACGAGCCGACCGACGGCGCCCGCGCGGCCAAGTTTTTGCTGTCGCAGACGGGGCCCCACAGCTCGAGTGCAGTTGGCGCGACCATTGCCAGCGGGCGCGCGGGCGAGGATCGCTCTGGCGCGCGCGTGGCCAGTAAGGGCTACGAGGGGGAGTGCGACGGGTACCCTGTTTCGGAGCCGATCCTGACTTGGGCGCCTCGGGGCCGTGCCGCTGGGCATGTTCGTATTCGGATTGGAATTGCGGCCTCCCGTTCTGCTCCGACTGGACCTGCGGCTTTATTCCCGGGCCTGGACCCAGTGGCTTTGCGCAGACTGCCCGGCTAAAATCTGGGTGCCCAGCCGTGTGGCGTCCGCGCCATCCTGGCCGCGGATGGAGTTCTGGTTTACGCGGGGCGCCGTCAGCAGGTGGCAGGACGCGCATAGAGCGCGGCTTCAGCGCCAACCCGTGTAGTCGTAAATCAGCCCCAGCGATCAATGGCATTCAGGACCTGGGCGACGATTTCGGTCATCGCATGGCTCAGCAGGCGGCCGAGATCGCGGCCGACCGACTGGGTGCCTTCGCTGGACCTGACGACTACGAAGAGAGAGTGGACCTGCTAGCGGTTGCACGGGGCAGGCAGCGCGCGGCGCCAAATCTGACCGGGTGGCGATGGCCAGGGCCGCCCTAGAGACTGCGCGGAAGGAGCGGCACCATGCGCCTTTTCCTGCGACGCGGCGGGGCCCCGCGCTCTCCCAGGCGCAGGCGCAGGGCCTTTTCGACCCAGCCAGCCCGGGAGCGGACCGACCCAGTCAGACCCAGCGAGGTAGTTCTGCCGAGCTTGCCCTCAGACAACCTCCCCCAGCGCAGCCAGCAGCGTGCCGGTGGACGTGGCTGCCCCCCGTCGCCCGACTGCGCCAGTCTATGGAGACTTGTGCGCCCAGCCGAATGCCCGCCGCCCCCACTGCCAGAGCCCCTGGCCCGGGACCTGCAGGGGCTGGGGGCAGGCTTGTTTGTCGACTTGGTTGGCTACGTGAGATGCGACTACGGCCAGGTCATTAATCTGCACAGGGTAGGCTTCTGCTGCAGCGAATTATTGGGAGGCCGCGACGTGGCGCCGGGTGCGCTCCCAGAGCCATTCCTGCGGCGGTTTCTCCAATCCCTTGGGAAAGGCTGGGCGGTTCTCGCCGCGTGGAACTGGCCCGGCACATACCGGCAGTTCATTCTCGTCCACCTGGTGACCTGGGCCATTGGGCCAGAAAGCGCGCTGCTTGGGACCTGTGCTCCCTGGGCCCACCAGGCGATGTCGCTAAGGTCGCGATGTGGATGGACGAGGGGCCCCATCGTGGATTTCGTGTTGGACTTGGGGGCTGTCTGCTTCCAGCGCTGCAAGTTCTTGCTGTCGGGCGCCTCCTGGCCAGCGCGTTTTCCGCGGCCCGTCGCAGGAGAGCCGCGCGTGCCCCAGGCACCGCCAGCGCCAGACGCTTCCCAGGTACTGACCGACCTGGTGCCCCTGCCACAGCCGCAGCCGCTCTGCCCAGCCTTAGCGAGCCTCTCACTGGACACCCTGGCCCCTGCGGGCCCGATCGACGCGGTCAGCGGACCCGACCGTGAGGACAAGACAATCTTCCATGTCATGGTAGGCCGCGCCGGGCGGCTGCACCCAGGTAGCGAGGATGCGCGGCGTGATTTCGCCCACGAGCAGAGCGCCATGCGAGCCCGAGGTAGGGTGGCCAAGAGATCCGAAACCCGGAGTGGGGGCCGCGGCGCTTGCATCACCAGCTTGAGAATTGCGCGCAGCACCATTCCTGCTGGCGGGGTTCCCGACGCCTTCCCCTTGGATGGTAGGCGGGCCGCCCGGGCTAATTTGT
Source organism: Prorocentrum cordatum (assembly GCA_963575745.1). NCBI lineage: Eukaryota > Dinophyceae > Prorocentrales > Prorocentraceae > Prorocentrum > Prorocentrum cordatum. The sequence continues at coordinate 49,669 of CAUYUJ010020042.1, forward strand.
TTCGCAAGCCAAGGGCAGGAGGAAGGTGCGGATGCTGCGGCAGACGAGCAGGCGCCGACGTGGCAGCCGTCCTAGGCTCCCGAGCGGCCGTCCGTGGCACTGACCCGGCCAGGTACGATGGGCATGTCTTGGCATCCTCCCTGGCAGGCCAGGGCATGCGCGATTGCTGGCCTGATATCGCCTCCCTATACCTCAGCGAGAACGTGACCTGACGGCCAACCAGCACCCTGGGCGTGGAGGCTGCATGCTTTCTAGGACAGCAGCCTCGGACAGGACGGTGCACGGGCAGGCGGCAGAGAGTGCTGCCGGGTGCTATGAGCGCCAGCCCACAGGACGGTCGGACGCTGACCCGCCAGCGAGCCTGACACAGCGTGTCCGATCCGTTGTCCTGGCGCAGTCTGGCAGCGGGGAAGGCGAAGTCGCCGCTCCTGGAAGGGAGAACCCCGCGCCGGGGGCCCAGCCCGACCCTTGTACGGCGCAGGCCGCCCCCAGCAGCATGGCGATGTGGGTAAGGACCGCGCCGCCCCCGCCCCCGCCGAGGGGGCCAGCGACGAACCGGGTGTTGCGACCGCGCGTGACAACCCCAGCCCAGACTGGAGTGACTTCGAGGGTGGGGGACAGGCGAGCCCGCCCTACCCTCGCGACGACGCAGAACGGGTCGGTGCGGCTACTAGCGACAACCCGGACAACCGCGTGGCGGCCACCGTTAAGCACTGCCCCGGGTTCTACCCCGCCAGCAGAGGAAGCGCTTCGCACCAGCGCAGTGGAGTCGCTCCCGACGTGCGGACGGGATCGCATTGTCAGGGGCGACGAGGGTGCGCCCCCTACATGTTGGCGCGTAGAAAGATACCATAGGGGCGATGCAGACCAAGCGCCCATCGACGCCCCTACCTCGAGCCGACGGCGCGTGCAATGCCGCTGACTGGGCCAATTGGTCCAGGGGCAGCGGAGAAGGGCATTCTGCTGGAGCGTGGGGAATCGCGTCGTCTTGGAGCGGCGCGACCCCCGCGCCATGCCCCGAGGGTTTAGGAAGCGACTTCGTGTGCCGCTGCTACTGGCATGATCCGCGCGACTTCGTGTGCCACTTCGTCTACCGCGTACCATGGTGCGACATTAGCTGGGGACAACCGTGGGACCGGCGGGGGGGGGCGCTTCGAGGCCCGGTCAGGGTGTTCATCAACCGGCTGGAGGGCCCCTGCGAGGTAATGTTCGTGGAAGGCGGGGGCCAGGCCTGCGACGAGCAAGATCGCAAGGCGAGAGGAAGGGGGGGCTGCATCTGGGCGGCAGTGGGGGCTTCTGCAGGCAGTTCCTGGCCTACCTTAAGGAGTTATATTATGACGTGCGGGCCTGCTGCCGCTGCCGCCGCATGTCGGTCGACTGGGGAGACGCGTGGCTCCGGCAGCAGGAGCGGCAGATGCGCGCAGGCTGTGGGAAGGGCTCCGGGGGCCAGTCGCCTGCCAGTAAGAAAGCCCCAGCAGGGGCCACCGTGAAGGCGCTCGCCCGTGGGCCGGGGCGTGCGGAGTCAGGGTGCTCAGGACTGGCCCACCTCGTGGCCTTCGTGGGCGCTCGGCCAGGCGCGTGTCGCGCAGTGCCTGGCGCAGCCCCGACTGCGTCCTACGCTGTGCACTTGCCTGTCTTCGACTTCCCTGGGTTCCTGCCCCCCCAAGGTGGGCGCCCTTAGTGTCGCGCTACTTGCGCCTTGCGGTGCCGTGATGGGTGTCTGCCCCCCAAGGTTGGCGCCCATGCCGACGGTGCAGTGCGCCGACCAGGTGCTTCTGGTGCGCGCGCCGCACCCCGTGGTGGTTCGCCCTCCATTCCCTTTCAGGGGGGCCAACCCCCTAGGGCCCTCCTTTGTTCCTTGCGTCGATCTGGTGCTCCCACCGCGCGCTGCCCCCCAGGGTGGCGCGCCCCCCCTCCCTCTCCCGGTGTTATGACCTGGCTGGAACGCCCCCCACTCTGGGGTGGATTCTCTCGTCGCTCGTTCGTTCACTGGCTGGGGCGCCCGCCCCCGAAGGTGAGTGCTCCCTGCAGAAGTGTGTGCGCCGATCCAGTGCGGCCGTGCAGGTGACGTGCTGGAGGTGTCTGGGTGGCGCTCCAAGACAGCTGCTGGGGCGTCGTGCTGGTCGCGGAGGTGCCCGTCTGCTGTGCTGCGCGCCTGCTGCTGCCCTTCGCGATGCCCGCTGGCTGCGCGATGGGCATCCCTTCCCCGGCTCTCGCTGGGCCCTCTGCCCCGCTGGTCTTGCAGCGCCCCTGCCTGGCCAGCCGTGTGGCCGTGCGCCCCTGTCCCGCCCGGCTGTGATGCGAGCGCTGGCCGGGCTGGTGGCTCCTCCCCTTCCCTGGCTCCTGCCGCCCCCTGCCGCCTGGCCCCCCCATGGCGTTGGCAGGCAACTCCTCATGTCGCTGCGCTGCTCCAGCAGTTCAGTTGTTCAGCAGGTCAGGGACCCGTGGGCTCTGCATGGCCCCGCATTTTGCTGCGGCGCGCTGTTCGCAGCCTCAGCTCCCGCCACGTTTTTGCATCCTGCTGACGCCGCGCCTGGACAGCAACGCCTGACGCTTGCGGCATCGTGACGGACGTTTGTATGCACCCACCGCCGCAGTGGACTCGCGTGCCGCTCCTCCTCTATCGTGCTGGTTCGACCTGCTTCACGCTTTCAGCGCCTGCAGCCTTGGCTTCAGCCCCTGGGTGTGGTCGCGGTGCTGGTCCGCGTCCACTGCAAGGTCGCCCCAGCAGAGGCTGGCCGCTCCAGCCACTCATGCTGAAACTCTTTTCGGGGTGAGTGCCTCCTTTCCCTGCTTGGTTTCTGTGGCCGCCGGCCGCCCTTTTCCTTTTTTCCCTTTCTTGGTTTTGGCTAATTCGTACGCCGCGCGTCCCCGGCTACAAGTGCGCGCGAGCGGATCGTCCCTGCCGCGCTGCGACGTTAACAAAAATGTGTGTGTGTGTCTGTTGTGTGTTGTATCAGTAGTAGTGTCAGTGTCAGTGTCTCTGTGTGTGTGTGTGCGCGTGTGTATGTGTGTTGTGGAATACACATGCGTATTCCTGCATGTGTATATATATATATATATATATATATATATATATATATATATAGTGCATGTGTGTGTGTGTCGCGCGCGCGTGTGTGTGTGTGTGGCATGTGCTTGTTTTAATTGCTCATTTTTTTCCTTTTCTCCCCTTCTCCTTCTATCCCTTTTCTTTTCCGCTACTAGTGTTGTAAGCCAATGCTTCTCTTTAGATCCATCCGTCTCTCTTTCGGTGTCTCTTTCCGTCCTTTGTCTCTATCTCTTTTAACTATTCTCTTTCCCTCTCTCTCTTTGCGTATATATGTTTATTTGTATCCGTATGGGCTTTCGGTTCAATCTCCGTGCCGTTCTGTCTGTCTCTCTCTTCCGACTTCTGTTTTTTTTTTTTTTTTTTTTTTCTTCTTCTTCTTCTTTCTCGACCCTGCCCTCCGCTCACCGTTGCCCCCCCCGTCTCCTCCGTTCCCCTCCCCTCCCCCTCATCTTCCGTCCTCTCCCCCCCCTCCCTCCTTGACCTCCTTCCCCACTCCCCCCCATGCTCACCGCCCTACCTTCCGCTCCTCCTCCCTCCTGTTTGCTCCCGCCCCGTCTGCCTCCCTCCTGCCCCCCTCCTCTTTGCTCCCGCCCCGTCTGCCTCCCTCCCCCTCCGGCGCGAGACAAAAAGGGGCCTCAGATCCGGTGGGGACGCCTGACCAGCCGATGCAGAACGTCCTCCAGGTGTCTTCTTTCAACCATCCGCTTCGAAGTTTGCAGGAGCATAAGACGGAGGAGAAAGAGATGCTCGGTACCAGGTGTCAGCGGAAGCGAGCGTTGGTATGCTTCGCCAAGAATGAGAGGTGACAGATGAGGGAGCATGGGATATGGAATGTGGTTGATTGTGTACAACATGCTCGTTAAGACCGTGCGTGATCGCGCTTCGCGAATCTCTCTCTCATGTTTTCGAAGATGCCGATCATCATCGTGCTCCTCACACTCGCCCTCATCCCCACCCACCATCCGTGGTTGCTTTCTGGCCCAGGATGCTTTGCGCTCAAGCGGTTCCTCCTGGATCCCCCCGTTCGTCGCCACCCCACGGGGTGGGCGGGATGCGGGGGGGGGGGGGGGCAGATACACTCCCCCCCAGCGCGTCCCCGCTCGGGAACCTCGCCGGCGCCCCCTGCCCGCGAGCATGGCATCTGCGTGCGGCTCGCGGCAGCTCGGCTCGGGGGGCCGCCCGCGCAGGCCTCCCCCGGCTTGCTGCGGGCGGTCCTCCCGGCGGCCGTTCGAGGCGCAGCTCTGGCGGGGCGCCGTTCGTTCGCGCGGCGGCGGCGGCCCGCCGTCGAGCCAGCGTGCAGCGCGGAAGCGTGCGCTGCACGCGGCGGGCCGCCGCGCGGGCCCTCCTCTGGGCTCGTGGCAGGATCGGCAGCAGGCGGCGATCCTCATCCTCATCCTCATCCTCATCCTCATCCTCATCCTCATCCTCATCCTCATCCTCATCCTCATCCTCATCCTCATCCTCATCCTCATCCTCATCCTCATCCTCATCCTCATCCTCATCCTCATCCTCATCCTCATCCTCATCCTCATCCTCATCCTCATCCTCATCCTCATCCTCATCCTCATCCTCATCCTCATCCTCATCCTCATCCTCATCCTCATCCTCATCCTCATCCTCATCCTCATCCTCGTCCTCGTCCTCGTCCTCGTCCTCGTCCTCATCCTCTTCCCTGTCCTCGTCCTCGTCCTCGTCCTCGTCCTCTTCCTCTTCCTCTTCCTCTTCCTCATCCTCATGCTCATCGTCATCGTCATCCTCATCCTCATAGTTATCCTCATCCTAATCCTCATCCTCATCCCCGTCCTCATCCTCTTCCCTGTCCTCGTCCTTGTCCCTGCCCCTGTCCCTTCTGCCTTCCCCCCCCTTACTTGGTCCCCTACTCTTCCCGCCTCCGCCTTGTCCTCCCAGTCCTTCGCCACCTCCTCCCTTGCCCTCCTGCTCCTCCTCCTCGTCCTGAGGAGGAGGCGTCGTGCTTTCTCTTTGGCGCTGCCTCTGGCTCTGCCTCTGCCGCGCAGGTGGAGCCTGGACGTGCGGCCTGCTCTGTCGCTGCCGCTGTCCTCGCGCCTGGTGCTTCGCCCGGGCCCGTCCCGCAGCTGAGCGAGGTGCCTTCCCCTCCCGTTCCTGTCACGGGAGCGGGGGTGGAAGGCAGTGCGCTCGGCGGTGCGCTTTGCCCGTCGCAGCGGAGCGAGATGGTCACCCCTCCTGCGCCCTCGTCGGGTATAGGAGAGGTGGGCAGTGCGCTCGCTAGCGAAGAAGTTTTCGCTCTCGGCTCTCGCAGCTCGGTTGCTCCTGCTCCTCGGTCCTCTGCGCCTGCCCTCTCTCATGGAGAGACGCTGCGCCAGGTCCGTCTCGAGCTCGAGTGGAAGGAGGATGAAGCTCCTCTCCTGGTCTCACGTGCCTGCGAGTTTGATTCCGATGACTCGGACTGAATGGGTTGCCATTCGGGGAGCCAGCTTCCCCCTCCGCTGCTGGTTCGTTGCCTTGGTCAGTCCAGCTGCGTCACTTGCGTAGGCGCAGGCGGCGGTGGTGGCCGCGTGCGGCGCCCTCCGCGCTTGGGGGGCCCGAGCAGACAGCTCGGGTGCCATTCCAGAAGTAATTGCGCGAGGTGATGATCTGGTCAATGGCGAACCCGAAACGAGTTCCACCAGGCGGCCAACGTCTCGTCGCGCCTGGCCAGGATGGCGCGCGAGTGCGTGGACGAGTGGCTGCCAGCTGTCCTGATCCAGGAGGGCTCATCAATGACAGCCCAGTGCCGCCGATGACATCCCCCGTGCACATTTGGCCGAAAAGTGGGGCCGACTCGGCGAGGAGGAGCGCGTTTCGGCAGTGTCGGCGCTGATGGACTTCGCCCGACAGCTGGCAGAGCGCATGGGCGACCTCTTCACTGGGTTCGACATCTTTCGCAACCGGGCGCAGCGAGCTGGTCAACTCATGATTGGCCACGATGGCCTCGCCTTCCTGGGGGCGCACCGCTGGCGTGTCGAGGGCCCTGCTGACCGTGGTCTTGCAGCGCTGCGACGTGGCTTGCCCGGCGAGCGCCTGGCAGCTCGCGCGCGTGACGGGCCGTTGGCGTTTCGGGCGTGCGGTCGAGGGGTCGCCAGGCAACCTCGCCTCGGCGGTCCGCGCCGCCCAGCGGCGTGCCTTCCCAGCGGTTGCGCCCGCGCGAGATCAGGTTCAGGGCGCCCGTAGCACCGTGGCTGGATCGATCTGGGACGGCGCGGGCCCAGCTGCGCTGGGGTCGGCACCGAGCCCGCCTGCGTCGGCAGCCGCCAGCGACGGCCGCGCGGCGTCACCGGCGCGGGGGTGCTCCCTGCAGCGGGTGTCGACTCTGACGCCGACCCTGACGACATCAGGTACTTCGGCGGAGACGCTGCCGCGGACGATCCCGGGCTGCGCGACGTTCCTGTGCGGCAGCGCGGTGCTCGCCTCCCTTGTGCTCGCGAGCGCGACCCCAGAGAGTCATTCAACGACGTGGCATGGACGACGGTAAAGGCCACCTCGCCATCCTGGCCAACGTGTCCGAAAACGTCCTCTGGGGGACTATTGGACATCGGGGCGGGCAGAGGTAAGGGTGATGGGGAGTTCGGGGCAAGTAGCACTCCGTGCGCGAGTGCCCCTGGCACCGCAGCCAAAGACGCGCGCTCTTCCTTGGCGCCTGCGCCTTCGGCGCCGCCCTGGCCGCCAGCATCTTAACCGCTCGCGCTTCTGCGACAGCGGTGGCCGCCAGGTCAGGGGCGCCCCCTGAATTCCGCGGCCCGTGGCTCCTGGTTCTGGGGGAGGTAGTCCCGCGCAGAGCGCTGGCTCCTGGAGCGGCGGACAGCCGGCTCCAGCAGCGCCGGCCCCTCGGCCAGCAGCGGCGGTAGCCGCTCTGAGCGTGTCGTCAGACGGCCGTCGGCAACAAGCCGGCCGTGGCCTATGGTCACGATGGGTGGGTGCATCCTTGTCATTGTCGTCCTGTCCCAACCCTCGCGACGACGAGCTGCTGCGATTGCGATGGGAGATGGCGAAATTCACAAGCCGCGCGCAAGACTGCGCGACCCGCGGTCCCCGTGTCCGCGTCGCCGGCCCGACCGGCGGGCCTTGTTACTCTGTCGCTGGGCTGTGCGGCAGCAGCGGGGGTGGCGGCGTCAGCCGCGGCGGCGGGTCCGGGGATCAGCAGCCGCACTGGCGGCGCTGGCGGCCCCGGCAGCTCCAACAGCGGCGCCGCAACCAGCGCCGCGACGGTGGGCGCGGGTTGGCCGTGCGATTCCTCCTCTGGGGCAAGGTCTGGGGCGCGACTGGGTGGGCGACCTCGACGCGCGAGTCGCCGCGTCCCCGGCCCCGCCGCCCGACGTGCATGTGCCGAGCTGGGCGTGCGCGCCTTCAGTCTCTGCCCTCGTCGACGCGAGTCGACCGTCTGGGAGAGTGGCTATGCGGCTCGCCGGCCGCGAGACCTGGGCGTCCAGCGACGGCCGATCCGGGCGCGACGTGGGCGCCGCCCTCGACCGCTCGCAGAGATGTTGCCTCGACGAGCCCCGCGGCGCGCAGCTGGCGTTTGAGCCCGCGCGGCAGCAGGGCGAGCGGCGACTTGAAGCCGCGCAGAGTTGGGCAGAAACCCTGGTTAATCTCCCCCCTGTGCGGGCCGCGCCGCCTGTCGAGCCTCTTGCGGTTGCGCTTTTCATTGGTGGTGGCAGGGCGAGTCCAATTTGCCTCGATGCCATCCTGCATGGCGAGGGGGTGCGGCGGCAGCAGTGCCCCCGTTGTGTGATCCTGGCATGCCATCTGCAGCTGTTGCAGGGCGCGGGCGCCCGCTTGGTGCACTGTCCAGACTGTCCAGAGTGCCAGGGGTGGCCGACATTATCGCCGATGCAAAGTTTTTGGGTGCAGATCGTGCGTCGGGGTGTCTGTCGTCTGTGACGCTGGCCCGCGCGGCAGCAGACGGGGGCATGCTGGGGGGGGCCGCGCAGCAGCATGATTTTGCGCAGTCTCCTCGGCTGGTCCCTGCCCCCGGGGCGCATCCGCAAGACCTCGTGCAGTCGCCTGGCAGGGCGTCCAGCTTCATGTCCGCAGTTGACACTGCGGTGCCCTGCGACGCCCATCCGGACCTGCGCGTGCCGCCGCGCTCGCCGACGTTCCCGTTGTGGTCGACCTCGTCGGTTACTGGATCGAGTTCGTCGAACTTGTCGCCGTGCTACCTGGCGAGCACCGATCTATCGGGTGGCCGGTTAGGCGTCGCACTTGAAATTGGCGCCTGGGCGAACTTCTGGAGATCGCATTCTGCCATGCATTGGGCCCGCGAGGCTCCGCGGGCGAGGCTGCGAGCTGCCGAGGAGAAGTGCTGGGCCCCGCTGTGCGCGGCAGGCTTTGGCTACGGGTCACAGGTAGCGAACTGCGAGTGCATCTCCCTTTTCGCGGCGACCCCCCGCGATGGTGCGACCAGTCAGCGCAGCGTGCGCGCTCCGGCCGTGGAGGGCGCAGGCGCTGACCTTTTTTTTTGTGTGTGTTTGTAGGTTTGTAGTTCTCTCAGTCCAACGACTGCGTGGTGGAGACTGGCTCTGTTCGCAAACGTCTTGCATACCCTGGGCACGGCGGCTGCGAGGTCACATTGGAGCCCGGCCCCATCCACTTCATTCGGGGGTCTGCGCCGAGCTGCCGCTTGTGCGTCCCAGTCGGCGTTCGGCAAGCTTCAGCCGCGCCCCAGGGGCCTGCCTCCCAAACAGCTCGCGTTGCTGGCGGTGATCAACGGCGGCCAGGATGACGGCGCCATCGATGGCCGCGAGCTCGAGGAGCTGAAGGTCCAGCCCATCGGCTCCGACGCGCGGGAACCCTCACGCGGCGCGCCCAGGGCCGCAGGATGCGATCTGTGCCTCTGCGCGGGCGTCAGTATTGCGACCTGTGGTCGCGAGCAGGCAGCGAAGGGCGTGGCAGCCTTAACGCCGCCGGGCGCTGGCCTTCGTGGTGCCCCTTGCTCAGGACTCGTCCTCGAGCGGGTCGATGTCGTTGGCGGCGTGATGGGCCCGACGTCCTCGGCGAGATCAAATTGATCATTGTGAATGCCGGCCCGCGGATGTACGTGGTCAAGCCAGCCGCCGAATCGCCCAGCTCATCCTGGGGCGCGTCGTCAACGATGCCGAGATCGCGGACGTTTCCCAACCTTTTCCGTCGCGCCGCGGATCTGGAGGATTTGGACTGGCCTCAACGACGAGGGCCAGCAGCGAGCCGTGGAACGATAGTTTCGACAACAACGGCCACTTGTTTTCATCGTGGCTCTGACCTTCTGGCCCTTCTGTCGCTGAGCAGTTTTTGCGCGCGGAATTGCCGAGCCCGGCTGCGTTCGTTCGAGGGCGCGGCTCCCCGTGGCCGGTTCTGCGGCCAGTTTGCGCAGCTGCAGCTCGAGCCAGGCCTCTACTTCGTCATCGAGCAGCCCGGGCCATCATGGCTGTGCGACGAGTCGCCATTGCTACAGGTGTTGGTGGCGTCGGGCGTGCACGCGGTAGTCTTCGACCTGTGTCAGAGTGGGCTTCGAGACCGTCTCGGAGGTATTTTGATGAAGACCGCTGGGCTGGTTTCCAAAGCTCCGGAGATCCTCGGGCAGTTCGCGAACTTCAGATGCCATTTCCAGGTTGAGAGTCAACAGTTTCGACGCTCGGAGTTGGCCATAGAAGATGGCCGAGCGACTCGTTCAGGGCATAGTAGACTTATGTCGCCGTCTGCAGTGCGACGTCCGATCGGCGGCCTTCCCAAAGGTGTCCGCTGCAGCTGTGGAGGGGCGAGTTCAGACATGCAGTGGCGGCCGAGCGCGCGCGTTGCACCTGCAAGGCGTGCCCGCGCCGCGCGCGGGCAGACTCGCCCGTGCACTCCCAGGGGCCAGCAACGCGCCGCTGCCCTCGCAGCGCCCTGATCGACTGGGGGTGCCTCGGCTGCCAGGAGGAGAAGGAACGCGACCGCCCCGTGCACGCCCGCGAGTTCGGCAAGTGCAGGTTCGCAGATCCTCGCATGCGGCCGCGCTCGCGCGCCGGCCAGTGCCCGCGTGCGCCGGCGCGACCTGGAGGACCACGTCGCCCCAGCGATCGGCAGGCTCAACTTCCCAGCGGCGCAGACTTTGGAGCTGCAGACGGGGCTGCCCTGCCGCCCGCGCCCCCAGGAGAAATCATGGGCCAGCTCATCATCTATCGCTGGGTCTCAGGGTAGTGGTTCGGGCGACTGTGTCGCTCGACCAGGGATGCGAGCCAGTCCAGTAGCGCGCAGAGCCTCGACGGGCAGCGCCGCGAGGTGCCGAGGCAGCTGTAAGCAGCCCAACGCCCCCAGACTGGACTCGCTTCGATGCCACCGCAACCATGCTAGCACTTCGCAGTGGTTCGCATCAGACGCGCGCGCGATTGCTGCGCAAGCTGCGCGTCCGGTGATGGCGCGCGACTTTGGAGCAGATGTCACGAGAACTGCGAGCAGCCGACGTACCGCGAAACGTCCTCGGCTTCACCTTCGCGTCGGCCAACATGTGTAGGGGGTGCCGCATGTGATCATGATCAGGACAGGATATCGCGTTCAAGGGCGACTCGACGCTGTTTGCCGCCGTCGACCGGTCATGTATTCAGCTGTTCGATGCGATGGAGACGTTCATCGTGGGCGGCGAGGGCGGGGGGGGCCTCGCTATATTTCGTGGGGGAGATGAAGAGCTAGAAGCACATGGATATTCGGGCTCCTCGCCAGCGCGCTCGCCTCGTCGAGGGACGTGGTGCCGTGCTGCGAGACGCACTTCTCACCGCAGAAAAGTTGCTCAAGTCCACGTGTATCTCGGCGAACTTCGACTCGACGCTAGCGCGCGCTAGCCTTGCTGACGCCGGCTTCATCCACGTGGTCGTCTTCGGACGGCAGCCGTCCATGCTGCCACTATTCGAAACGGACGAAGGGGGTGAGGTATCCAGTGCCTGGCACCAGTGCTGGGCCTTTCCTGGTGGAGAAGTGCTGCCCAGCCGATTGCAGTGGCGCGTCCGAGAGATCGTTCTGCAACGAATGTTCGAGGCCACGTCGATCTCACGCGTCAGCCGTGCCCGCTGGTCCTGCACCGCAAGTCCAGGGGCGGCAGCGGCAGCTTCAACGTTGGCGGTGCGGTGGATATCCACAGGCCCCCGAGCGCGAAGGACGTGCAGGGCTGGGCCATCCCTGGGGCGGTTATTTCTGTGGGCCCGGCTCGAGGCAACGTGGCGGTCAAGTGCAAGACGTCTGGGCCTTGATCGATGCAGTCCTCGACGACGTTGGCGCTGACATTGCGCGAGCAGGCTCGGCCCAGGACCGCGTGGAGGACTGCCTGGAGTTCGTTGCGCCAGGCACCAGGGCCAGGGCATCCGGCCACGGGGAGGGCGCGAAGGCTGCGCAGATCACCGGGCAGACCCAGCAGCGCTGGGACATCCTCGAAGCCCTGCGCCATCTGTCCCGCAGGCGCGTTCACCTGCCAGACGTTCGTGCCATGCGTCTGATGCGCGGCGGGCAAGCTATGGGCAACTGGTCAGGCTGCATCCGCAGCCAGGCTATCTGGTGGTTCCCTCGGAACCCAAGCGACGTCCAGCAAGTCTAGCTCAACGGCGTCAAGTTCGACGCCCATCAGCTTATCGGCGAGCATTGGAAGGAAGCCCGCATCATTCAGTTAGCAGACGCCGGACATTCGATGTCTGTGTCGCCGACGTTCCCGAGGGCGCCGCCAGCACCGCCGAGGGTGGGTCACCATTGGCCCTGTTGGCTATACCCGAGGAGACCGACAGGGACTTCTCCAGCCACATTGAGCGGGTAATGTTGGCAGCCTGGCGAGAAGTTGAAGGGGCAGAAGACCTGGCCCAGGGTCTCGGGGAGCTGGAGAGCGCCGAGAGTCGGAAGAAGATCTGCGCTGCTGTCGACCACGCCACGGCTGGCCTTGGCCGCAGGCCCCGCGAGTGGCCCCAGCACTTCGAGACGCAGCGCCAGCGTCAGAGCATCCATGCGCAGTGCCACTGCTACCTGCGCGGGGCCTTCTTGGACGACTACGCCAGGCTAGAGGAGGACGTCGAAGGAAGAGGGCATGTGGAATTGTATCTTGATCCAGGGGTGCGTGAAGCATGTTGAGCTTCGACGACGAAGCGTCTGGTGACTGTCGCTGGCGCTTTCCGGACAGCCGTGCTTGCCATCGATGCCGCCGTGAAGACCGCGGTCTCTCAGCGCGGCGCCGACCCTCTTTTCAACGGAGACGTGTTCTGGCTGTCGCAGGAGGTCGCAGCTGCCATTCCCGAAAGGCTCACCATTGGGGCGAGGTGGCGCGTCGCCCAGGCTGGGTGTGCGTCGCTGTGGACGTCGAGAAGGTGTTCCTGCGAGGCATCCTGCGAGGCAGGACCTACGCCGACATTCAGTGCCAATGTGAAGCGCCCCGCGGAGTGAACTTCACCCTGCCGCCTAGCAGTGCAGCCGTCCTCCGGCAGGTGCCCGGCTACGAGAGCTACGGCGAGAGCAGACAGAGTTCTTGCGACGCATCAGGCCAGGTACGGGCTGCAACGCTGCTCCCCGAGCCTTCTCCATGAGCTCGCCGGGGTCGCGCGCGCGCGCGCGCGCTAAAAATGCATCGCCTAACCCGCCGGGTGGGGCCCAGAGCTCGAGGTCCAGCACGAGACGTCGGGTGCCTGTGGCCCCAGCGACTCGGGGCTAGTGCGCAAGTTGTCCAAGCGCGCCGACGATCTGCAGATGGCTTCGCGCGTGGAGCTCGTGGACTGGCTAAGCAGCCACAGTCGAGAGCGTCTTCGGCAATATGGAAGGGGAATCTGATATTTTTACTTATGCGGGGTGCGCCAGCGCCGCAGTGCCGATGGCGCCGCAGCGATCGATCAGGACGAGTACATCGAGGCTCTGATGCCGATAAGACATGGCGACGCGGTCACGGCGGGGGTTGACGAGCCAGTCGGAGGTCATCTCCCATACCGCTTTGTTTCCCTCCTGGGAGCAGCACCGTGCACCCTGCTCGCCCAGCGCCGCGTTGCCGCGTGCGTCGTCGCCTATGCAGCGAGTCAGGAACACGCTGCTCATCCGACAAGAGATGCAGCACGCGTCGCATTTCCAGCCATGGAGTGCGCCAGGCGAATCAGTGCACACCGTGGCGGGCCGTGTGAGGGCGGGATGCGGCGTGAGAGGGGCCGTGTACGTGCGTCTCGGCAGGTGCTGCCGCGCTTGCAGACAGGTGTGCCACTTGTCGGACTCAGTGAGCTGATCTGATCTAGCTGGTGTGCAGATCTTCTTTTCGGGAGGCTGAGGGAGGAAGGGGGGTGCGCGATCCCTCCAGATCTCGTCATCGACGTCATGTCTGGCCTCGGCGACCTGCTCATGTGCCGGGTGCGGCCGCCCCCCGAGAACAGCATGGCAGGCCACCTGAGGTTATTAGCTGACCAACTGCACGCGAGCAAGATTTGGACTTTCTCTGGTGCGACGCTCGGGATTTGTGGGCCGACCCCATGACCCAGGGCAGCGTTGGCCTGGACCTCATCCTCAGTGTGTCTAGGCATTTTAGGTGGGGTCGTAGTAGATGGGGTCGGGGGATCGCGGCGCATCCCCGCTGCATCGCCGATGCGGCTCGATGTGGAGCCTGGGGTGCTTCGCGTCGACGTCGCCGATGCGTCGCCCACGTCGCGATGCATCGCCGATGCATCGCCGATGCATCGCCGATGTATCGGCGATGCGGCGCGATCCTCCGACCCCATCTATTCCGACCCCATCTAGCAGGTCCCTTTTTGATGCACGGCCAGTTCAGCTGTGACCACGACGCGGTCAAGGTCAGCGATGAGAAGAAGAAGGCCGTCCCGAACCCCCAGCTGAGTTCTCTCACCAAGCAATGAAGAGGCGACTCGTTTGACTGTCTCACATGGTCGGTCACAGTAGTTCTGCCAAGGTCCGCTCGCCAGGATGCAGGCCGACTTGCCCAGCAGCCAAGACGTTGTCAAGTTATGCGCGCGTTGACGCGCGCGAGCTACGAGGACATTGAGCACTGGATTGGGTGTTGCTTCAGCTGGCTGAGTCCACAGTGGCAGCAGGCATGTGCGTGTGCTTCACCACTAGTATATTGAGCGACTCGAGCGTCTCGAGCGCTGTGCCTTCCTGTCCTGCCTGTGTCATCCCGCTTCCTGCCTGTGCTACCCGCTGCCGTTTTCCAGCAGGATTATTGCACTGTGCCTGCCTTAGACGCGCCATCAGGTATTTCGCACATGCCACATCCCGCCTTCAGAACGCATTCGTCTTTCCTCTTTCCTCGCATCCATGTCCTTCGTCTTCGTCATCGTCACCGTCGTCAGTGTCGTCGTCCCCCCCTTCCCCTTTCCTGCAGTCCTCCTCTGTTCTGGTCTTCCCTTCGTCCTCGTGCTGCTGGAACCACCCCTGCTCCTCTCATGCAAGAGTTCTTCTCTGAACCCGCTCTCCGTTTCGGGGGCTTGGCCCCAGCAGCGCAGGTCTGCGTTGGGCTGCAGCACGCCGTGATGCTGACGGATGCCGGTGCCTTTTGGCGTCGGGCGCAGCAGTGGCGTTTTTTACGTGTTATTTTGCGGGCGGGCTCGCCTGGAAGCGGGGGGTCGGTCGCCCGCAGGTGGATCCTTCGGGTTATCATCGGTTTCGTCCTGACGATTTATTTCTGTTTCAACTTACTCCTGGAAGTCGCAGTCCCCCCCATTTCCGCCATCACCCAAAGGGTGTCCGCCACCAGGGGCACATAACGTCGCCAGGTCAACGGAGGGTTGGGGGCGGAATGTTGCCCTCATCCTGACCTTGCAAGCATAACGATGTTTTTGGTTGTTGCTTTTGTTGTTGTTGTTGTTGTTGTTGTTGTTGTTGTTGTTGTTGTTCGTCCTTCGGTATTTCTCCCTGCCCGGTGTCAGTATCCATGTTCTGTTCTGCGTACTTGTTTTGTTTATGTCCTCAAGCTTGTGGACTTAGTCCGACTCCTTGCCCTTCACCCAAAGAGTCGGGACAGCAAAATCAACTGATTGGGCAGACACATGGAGCAGGATGGGGAGGGTGGGAAAAGCAGAACGGGAGGGTGAAGGGAGGGGGGGAGCGAACGAGAGAGTGTGGGCTGGGGGGAGAGAAGGGGATGGGAGGGGAATGGGAATGTGATGGGGGAAGGGGAGGCGAGGGGACGCGAGGGGGGGGGAGGGAGGGAGGGCGGGAGGGAAAATGGGTGGATGGGAGGGCGGATGGGAAGGACGGGGGGGAAAGGGGAGGGGGTAGTGGGAGTCTGAGGGGGGCAAGGGAAAGAGCTATCAATGTCATGTGTAGAGTTTTAAGTTATTTACACACGTATGCTGATGCCATTCTTCCGACCACCACAAGGAGTTAGTGTTTGAGACGATCGTGGAAGTTACATCTTGGGTAAGGAGCCGTCTTGGGATGATCTTGGCGGCCACTTGGGCCGTCGTGTTCGCTGTCAGACATAAAATGCGAACGTGCTGGAAATATAGGTTCTTGTCAAAGAAAATGGCATGAAGTTGGCCTTCTGTGGCTCTCTTTGCGATCCTCTGGAGGCGCTGTTGGGCTGTCTGGGGCCCTAGTGGGACATCTGGAAGCCATCTTGGATCGTCGTGGGGCTGCCCTTGGCTGTCATGACGCTCTCTTTGACTGTCTTGGCACTCTGCCTGGACCCCGATTGGCTGCCCTGGGGCTTTTTTGGGGCTCCAGAGGGCCCAGGGGTGCGTTGACGAGCTCGTCCCCCCGCTCCCTCTCCCTCTCCCCTCCCCACTGGCATTTTGGACCCAAGGGAAGAGGGACGGGGGGAGCGCGGTGGCATTAATTATATATATTTATATGTATATGTATACATATATATGTATGTATATACACATATATTCTCACTCATGCATGTGTGTATGTATCTATGAATGGATGCATGTATGCATATACGTACGTACGTTTACGTGCGTACGTACGTACGCACGTATGCATGCATGCATGTATGTATGTATGTATGTATGTATGCATATTTGTATATCTGTATCTGTACATATACATAGATATATGCATGCATGCATGTGTGCAGGCGTGCGTGTACATATACACCCATCTGCACACTTGTACATCTATACGTATACATTCATACGTTTGTACATATATATATATATATATGCACACAATCCGTAAGCGTGCACACACCTATATACATTCATTGTGTGTGTATCTATATTGACATATAAACATAACTACAACTATCAACTCATTGTTATGCATATCGCTGTATGCGTGTACATACACATACCACATACACTTATATGCGTATCGATATGCACGCACACGCACACACACACATATATATATATATATATCTATACGGACATCGTTTTGTACACTATACACACTTTCACCTTCATACAAATTTGCATACATACATACACACATACACGCACGCGAAGACACATATACATGCATACACACACATATATATATATATATATATATATATATGTATATCGATATACACACGTACATTTGTAGAAACATGGATCCATCCACGACCGTGCCCTGAGGCAAGAGGTGGAGTGTCCTCAGGTCGGGGCCGAGGGCCCCAACTCCCAAATCTTCTGGGCGCTCTTGTGCGCTTCAAGATGGCCCACAGACGGCCCACGAGGCCCCCCAGACGCCCTAAGAGGGCTCCGTGAGGCCTTTCCAAAAGGCTCCGAGATGAGAAAATCATGGATTCCCGTGGGTTTTTGAAGGATTTTAGTGTTGTCGCCTTTTCGGGCTCTCGACGTTTCAACACGGCCCAAGAGGCCCCAAAGGTCGCCCCAAGACGGCCCAAGAGGCCCACAACAGCGTCCCCAGAAGGTTCAATATGGCCCTAATACGGCCCAACGGGCCCCCAAGGTACGGCCCCCAAAAGGGCCCAAGAGAGGCCCCAGAGGGGGAGCACGAACCGGCATTCCAAGCCCTTCGCCCCCAGATGGCCCTCGAGACCGCCAGAAGGCCCTCAAGAGGCCCCTCACAAGCTCCAGGAGGCTCCCAGAAGATTCCCGAGAGGCCCCGTACACATTCCAAAACCGAATCCAGGCTTCCGAGAGGCCTCTCAAGAGATTCCCACATGCATCCCAGAGGCTTCTGACCTACAACCCAGGAACGGTGGTGGGATAGGCCGAAGGTCAGTGGATTCGACGCCCCCTGTTGATTAGTCACAGGGGTGCCTGGCGTGCTGGATCCTTTCGTCTTTGGTTCTTTCTATCCTCTGGGGCTCCAGCCCAGCCCGCCAGCCACCCAGAAGCGACCAGAAGGCGTCCAATTTGCTGAACAAAACTCCCAAGATGGCCACGATGGCCCAAGATGACCTCCAAGATGTCTTTGAGACGGTCAAGATGCCGTCCAAGACGGCCAAGATGGTCCCAAGACGCGTCCAAGACGGCCCAAGATGCAGCTAAGACGGTTTAAGATAGCCTCAAGATGGTTCAAGACGGCCCTAAAGGCTCCCAAGAGGCCTCCAAGACGGCCCAAGAGGCCTCCAAGAGGGCCTCCAGGAAGGCACGAAGTTGCCAAAATCATTGATCTTTGTTATATATCTTTATGATAAAATTTACCTTGTATATATAAACAAGGACTTTGGCATTTGCTTCTTTTCGACCTTCCGACGGCCCAAGACGGCCCAAGAGCTCCCAAAGATCGCCCCAAGATCGTCCAAGAGGCCTCCAAGATGGCCCCATAACGGCACAAGAGGCCCCCAAGACCGCCCCAGGAGGGCTCCAAGATGGCCCAAGAGGCCTCCAAGACGCCCAAGATGGGCCAATCGTGCCAATCTTTGCTGTTTGGTGTGAGCCCACATACGTCGAATATCAGGATCCTCTGAAGGTTCGCCATAACTTTCACGTGTCCGAGCTCTCGCCTTGGTGGCCTGGGGAATACCGTCGATGATGTCGTTCTGCTTCTTTGTGTAGCTGAGCGGATCAATCCTGATGAAGTTCTTCGGATGGTTTGCTTTCTCCCTCTTCTTCGGCGTCTGGCTTTTCCTAGAGGACGATCGTCGAGTACTCCATCTGGTTCTCCACTTCCAGCTCTGCGATCTCCACGGGTACGGTCTCTCATCGACGGTGGGACCTGGGCCAGCGGTTGAGGACCCTGCTCCTGTCCTCCTTTCTGCTGATCCCCTTTGGTCCCGCCAGCCTGTCCATCGACCCTGCTGCGCCATCACGTGCTGCTGGTGGCGCTGGGGCGGCTGGGCGCTGTGGTGCTGCTCCAACCTGCTGGCGGCGGCCGCCAGTCTGATGAGCAGCCTGTCTTGTCCGAGCTGTGTCCTGGCGCAGCGGTGCTGGCCTTCTTCCTTTGTCCTGGGCGTGGCGGTCCTGGAAGGCCGCCGCGGCTGCGGCGCCTCTTTGATCTTTGGTTTGATTGCTCCGCGGCGCGCGAGCCGCGACCGAAGGGGCGACCTACGACGTGCGAACGACGCCGCGACGGTCCCAGCCCCTTCTGGGCCGAATGGCTTTTTGAATAGCCCGCCCTTCTGTTTGGCAGGGGAAGCGTCTGGTGGCGCCGGTCATAGATCGCGACAGCCTTGCTTTGGGGGGACGGCAGCGAATTCATGTCGCCATGTAGCCGCGCCGTCGAGGCCTTGTGGTAAGCTGTGCAGGCGTGCGCCAGTCGTGGCAAAGCCCATATGCGTGGCGGTTGAATGCTTCCGCGATGGGCGTGACACGCCCATCGTTGTTGCCGTGCCCACCCAGGTGGCTCTTACCTTCCCGATTTGGACAGTGTTCTTTAGGGCGGGGATGGTACGGTGGATCTTGTGCCATGGGTCGGCCTGGAAACTTGTGCGTCGTGGTGGTATACCGCTGAGGAGGTGCTCGAAGGCGTCAGCGACGGCTTGGCTTACAGCGGACACGTGAACAAGCGGTTCCAATGCAGTGACCCAGTGGCGCGCGGCGAGCCGCAGCCCGCTGGGCGGACTGCGCTGGGCCGTGCGCGCGCGCCAAGTGGTTTAACCGGTGGTCTGCGCCATGCAGTCAGCCCGCATAGTAAGGATGGGCAACCTTCCCAAGGGTGCCCTTGCATCCTTGCCTCCTCGGTCCATCCTTCGCCGCTTTCGCTGGCCGCGCCCCGCTCGAAAAGCTTCGAAATGGGCGTCCAAGGCCCTTGCATCATTATCGCGCATCCTTATTATACTGGTTGACTGTAGCCGGTGGTCTGCGCCGTAGTCTGCAGACCGGCCCTGGCCTGGAGCGGGTGGGCCTGGTGCGGGCGGGACCCGTCGGTGGCTGCTGCGTGCGCCCATCGGGCTGCGGCGCCATCCGTGTGCTCTGGAGTCGTCGTCGGGGCCTCTGCGTGGCGGCCGCATGAGGTGCTGTTGGAGCTCGTCCTCTGCAAGGCCAGCTTGGAGATCAGGGAGCTGGGCGTCTTCCTCAAGGAGGCCGCAGTGCCTAGCGTGCGGCGGTAGGTCTCCTCATTGTGGCTCGTTGATCATGACTTTGAGGGCAGTCCTCAGTCCTCTCGGATTCCCAGCGCGGGCATTTCCAAGCGGCGTGCTCCTGGTTTTCTCTTCTTGGTTGCACCGTCTGCGCTTAGGGGATGGATGCCGGCCTTGACTTTTCTCTACCGGGTGTGGTCAGACACCCGCGTTGGTAGTTGCAAGGGAGGCCGAGTTGCCATGATGTGCGTGTCGCCTTGCCTGTCGTTTTGTAACCACGGATTTGCAAATCAGTCATGATCCTGTGGGACTGCGGCGACGTCGCCCAGGATATGTCTGGTGGTAGATTGCGCCGCAGGAGTGGTTTTTGTCCACGTGATGTTCGGGGCAATTGCGCGCGCAGCCCCCTCGCTGGCAGGTGGGGCCACGACGGGCGGGTGCTCCATTCATCGTGCGTCGTTCCGAACGCTGGCCAGCTCAATCTAGTTGGGTAATGATTTGCCAAAGTCAACCCACTGGGCTTCCTCCTTGGAAGGATTGCGCATGGTCGCGCAGCTCTCTTCGGCGTTAGCGTTGAGACTGATGTCTCGCCGCGCTTGCCTTATCAGCCCAAGAAGGGCTTCCCTTTGCGCGATGGCGCCAACTTCGATGGCGTGCTCAGGAACGGCGGGAGCGTGGAGGGCCCGTTGCGAGATCCAGGACCTCTCTTTGGGCCCCATGGCGGCAAACGCTGTGTTTTTGCATGGGCTTCGTGCTCTTTTGCTGTGTGCTTGTATATCAGTGCCAGTGGTGCACATGCTGGCAGCGAGGGGTTTATCTGATCGGGCTCTCGCTTGGCAACGTTTGGTGGAGAATCGCGCGATTTGCGGGGATTTGGCGACGGCCCGTGGTGCCCTAGCATGGGCGGTGGCCTCGAGGGCCACGCTGGC
>CAUYUJ010020042.1:72500-80891 GCA_963575745.1 Prorocentrum cordatum
GGATTTCCGTTGTGAAGCATCCTTTTTTTGATCTCTGAAGGCGTGAGACGAGGCGCGGAGCAGCAAACATTGTGTACTCGCGACCATGATGTTCCCAAACATCCTGTGGTGTTGGGTCCTCATTTTGAAGAGACAGCGCCCCGCGTTCCTTCCTCCTTTCTCCTCCCTTTCCATCCCTCCTCCCGTCCCTGCCTCTGCCCTTCGCATGTCCATGTCGGCACCCCCCTGCACACGTTCCGTGGCCCCATGGGGAGCTCCACCTAGGGCCCCAGTGGGAGAGTTCTCATGGCACCAGGGTTCGCATGGGACCGCCACCCCATTTCAGCACCCCTCACACGTTTCATGGCCCCATGGGGAGCTCCACCTGAATCCCCAGTAGGAGGGTTCGCATGGCACCGCCACCCCATGTCGGTACAACCCTCGCACGTTTCGCGGCCCCATAGGCGGCTCCACCTGAGGCCCCAGTGAAAGGGTTCGCATGGCACCGCTGCCCCAATTAGGCACACTCCTCACGCGCTTCGTGACCCTATGAGGAGATTCACAGACGGCGATACTCACAACGACGGTACTCACAACTGCATGTGATTGGGTCCTTCGCCAGGATAGTTTTTGATGTGTGCAGCTTCTGGGGGCTGCCCAGGGATTCATTGTGGACTGCGTGAGGGGCCCCTGGGGCCTAGTCTGGAGGTGTTTTCACGCAGTAGGCACCCAACGGTCCAGCGTCCCCCCTCAGATTCGACAGTTTCCGTCTGGTCAGACTGTTTTTCCCTACCTAGGCTCTGCCTAGAAGGGTTCTTACTCTCTGTGCTTAAAGGGGCCGGGCAGTGCAAAGCGCCCCAGGCGGTTCCCCCGGCATCCGCCCCGCGGTTCCCCCAGTTACGTCCCCTTAGCTTAGCGTTGCTTATCTCATCTTAGCTTAGCTTATTTCATCTTAGCTTAGCTTAGCTTCATCTTAGCTCAGGCTTATCTTAGCTCAGTTTACCATCATCTTAGCTTGGCTGAGCTTAGCATAGCAGAGCACATCATGGCATAGCATAGCGTAGCATAGCACAGCGCAGCATAGCATATCATAGCATAGCCCAGCATAGCATAGCATAGCGCAGCATAGCATAGCATAGCATAGCATAGCGCAGCACAGCACAGCACAGCATAGCACAGCGCAGCATAGCATAGCATAGCATAGCAGATCATAGCATAGCATAGCAGCAAAGCAAAGGCAAAGCAACAACAGCGACAGCAAAACAACTCACAAGCAATGCAAAACAAAGCAAATCAAAGGCAAACGCAAAGCAAAGGAAAGGCAACACAACATCAATGTGCGACATATGCCGAGCTAGCCTAGCATAGCATAGCATATCATAACATAGCCAATCATATCATATAATAACATAGCATAGTGGAGCATATCATAGCATAGCATAGCATAACGCAGCATATCATAGCACATCATAGCGCAGCATAGCATAGCATAGCACAGCATAGCATCTCATAGCTTAGCATAGCACAGCGCATCATGACATATCATATATTATCATATCATAACATAACATATCACAGCATATCATATCATAGCATAGCGCAGCATAGCATAGCATATGATAGCATCGCATAGCATGACATAGCATAGCATGGCATAGCATAGCACATCATAGCATAGCAACTAATGCTGCTTTCCTAAGGGCTCCAACTTCTAGGTAGAGTCGCACTGGGGTATTTTTTGTTGAGGAGCACTGCAGTCTAAAACGGATGGCGTCTCCGCTTTGGCGTCAGTGTTCTCTTCTTGGCGTATCTGCTTTACGTATTTCGCATTTCATTGGATACGCGCAGAACTCTCCCACACATGCATGCCACTCATCCAACGCGCACGCTGGCGTATGAAGAGGGGGTGCTGCGTGGAGGACGGGACGAGGAGGGGAGCGGATGATCTCGCCTGTATGCAATTGGGATTTTACTGATAGCCGCAGCTTGGCAGTGCCCTCGTTGTTTCCTGAGGTTGGCGCTGCACGGTGACGAGATCTTCCAGGCTGCGGTAAGAGATCTTTGACATGGAGGGGTCTGATATCGTTGATTTGCATGCGCTTTCGGCCGCCACGTGCTTTCTTGGCACCCTTTCGCCCTCTTTGGATAATGAATCATTCCCAGTACCTGTCCTTATCATTGTAGTCCCGTGCTCTTCTGCCTAACCTCAGCAATACATCGGCGTGTGCGGTGTCGGCCCTTGTTATTTATCAATCGATCCTTCAGCTGCAGTCAATCGTCCTGTACGGAACCGTGTAGCGATTCGCAATCAACATGTCGCAGACAGGCCGCAGGCGTTGAGATACTGTTAGGTTTTGCCCAGATGTTGTGAGAGGACTCGGAGGGGGGGGGCGATACGGTTGGGCGGAGGGCACTGTTGCAATGTTCTGCAAAGTTTTTTTCTTTTTTTTGGGGGGGGGTAGCAAATGTCTTGGCACCATGAGATGCGTCTGCAGGCTGCAGCCGGTGACTCGCTGCAGATGTGCTGGCAGTGTGTTGCGACGCTGGACGATCCGCGATGGCCGTTTGCTGTGGCATCTCAGTCTGGATCGTTTCCCCAAACAAGTGCCTTCGGTCAGGGGGGCTCCTGCCGGGATCTTGAGGCAGCGCGTCGGGTGCCGCCATCGCCGGCGACTGGCTCCCACATCTTGGGTTCAGACCTCAGGAAGAAGACGGAGACGAGGATTATGAGGATGGTGAGCAGGGATGGGGAGGAGGATGATGATGATGGTGATGATGATGAAGATGATGATGATGATGATGATGATGATGCTGATGATGCAGATGCTGATGCTGATGCTGATGATGGTGATGATGTTGATGAAGATGCTGATGATGATGATGATGATGATGATGATGATGATGATGACGATGATGATGATGATGATGATGAGGATGACGATGATGACGATGATGATGATGATGATGATGATGATGATGCTGATGATGATGATGATGATGATGATGATGATGATGATGATGATGATGATGATGATGATGATGATGATGATGATGATGATGATGATGATGATGATGATGATGAGGAGGAGGAGGAGGAGGAGGAGGAGGAGGAGGAGGATGAAGAGGACGGAAACTTCCCCCCACGCACTGTGGAGCTCCCCCAAGCGGCCCCCGCCCCGGCGATCGAGTACCCTACTCGTGTTTGGCGGGGGAGGAACCAGTCGCGGGAATGGGGAGCGCTCCGGGGGGCTTCCACTATGCAAGGGGAGAGGCCCGCCATGGGCGTCTGTGCTGATTGCGGGGTCACGTGCCAGGTTTCGACGGCCCGTGTGGCCCGCGCTGGGTTCTCTTGGCGTAGCTTCTCTTGTCCTCTCGACGGCACGCCTTCGCAAACCATAAGCGCACTTCAGCGTATCGCACCATCCTTCAATTTGTCATAGGCTAGCCTTCGTCGCTGTAGTTTGCCCTAGCTTCCACACCATCCCGAACGATGACGCGAATGTTACCTAACAGCGAAGACTGATAGGTTTCTAGTGGTCTCAAAAGAGCTCACAGATCACTCCACAGGGGGGTCCGGGCAGGTGTTGGGAGTTGCCGGGCGGCAGGGTGCCGGGCTCGTTTTTCACCAACAGTCACACACTTCGTGCTCTTCGAGTTCCCAGAACTCCATTCCCAGGCTCATTCTGAATACCCGGATGCAACAGTCACACACTTCATGCTCTTCGACATCCCAGAACGCCATTCCCGGGCCACCTTTAGAATAACGGGATGCAACAGTCACACACTTCGTGCTCTTCGAGTTCCCAGAACGCCATTCCCGGGCCACATTCTGGAGGGCCGGATGCAACAGTCACACACTTCGTGCTCTTCGAGTTCCCAGAATTCCATTCCCGGGCCACATTTTGGATGCCCGGAGCCAACTGTAGGCCACTTCGTGCTCTTCGAGTTCCCAGAACTCCATTCCCGGGCCACATTTTGAATGCCCGGAGCCAACTGTAGGCCACTTCGTGCTCTTCGAGTTCCCAGAACTCCATTCCCGGGCCACATTTTGAATGCCCGTAGCCAACTGTAGGCAACTTCGTGCTCTTCGACTTCCCAGAACTCCCATTCCTGGGCCACATTTTCAGCAGGGGCAAGAGCACGACGAGGAGGAGGACGAGCAAGACCAGGAGGACGAGGACGAGCAGGAGCAGGACGAGGAGCAGGAGGAGCAGGAGAAGAAGGACGAGCAGGAGGAGGAGGAGGACGAGCAGGAGGAGGAGGACGACCAGGAGGAGGAGGACGACCAGGAAGAGGAGGAGGAGGAGGAGGAGGAGGGGGAGGAGTACCAGGAGGAGGAGGAGGAGGAGGAGGAGGAGGAGGAGGAGGAGGAGGAGAGGAGGAGGAGGAGGAGGAGGACGAGGACGAGGAGGAGGAGGAGGAGGGGGGGGGAGAGTACCAGGAGGAGGAGAACGAGGACCACCAGGAGGAGAGGAGGAGGAGGAGGAGGAGGAGGAGGAGGAGGGAGGAGGAGGAGGAGGAGAGAACACCAGGAGGAGGAGGACGAGCAAGACGAGGAGGACGAGAACGAGGACGACCAGGAAGAGGAGGAGGAGGAGGAGGGGAGGAGGAGGGGAGGGGGAGGACTACCAGGAGGAGGAGGAGGAGGAGGAGGAGGAGGAGGAGGAGGAGGAGAGGAGGAGGAGGACGAGGAGGAGGAGGAGGGGGGGAGAGCACCAGGAGGAGGAGAACGAGGACCACCAGGAGGAGGAGGAGGAGGAGGAGGAGGAGGAGGAGGAGGAGGAGGAGGAGAGAGCACCAGGAGGAGGAGGACGAGCAAGACGAGGAGGACGAGAACGAGGACGAGCAGGAGGAAGAGGAGGAGGAGGAGGAGGAGGAGGAGGAGCAGGAGAAAGAGGAGGAGGAGGAGGAGGCAGGCTGAGGCTGAGGCTGTGACTGCGACTGCCGTTGCCGCTGCGACTGTCATCGCGAATGCGACTACGACTGCGAGAACAGCAGAATTCGACAACTGGATTTTCATCTGAATCTTAAGGGGAATGCTTTCAGATATGCTTCTACACATCGCTGTTAGGTTGCTTTGCCGGGATATTTTTTTTCCGCCACTGCTCCTGTGCCCTCCCGTTGTTGGATTGTCCTGTTTGGTTAGCCTCGCGAGGTTGCTGCGGGCAAGCACCACTGCCTGGCCCTCTCAGCGTCGGGCCTGGTCTGGTCGTGGGGCAGGACATACCGCAGCCTCTCTCGAGATCCTAGGATGGGAAGGACATGCAGCACCCCTCCTCTTCCAGCTTCGCCGCGCCAGTTGTGTGTGTGTGTGTGTGTGTGTGTGTGTGTGCATGCGTGCGTACGTGCGTGCGTGCGTGCGTGCGTGCGTGCGTGCGTGCGTGCGTGCGTGTGTGTGTGCATAAGAGTGTGCGAGCGTGCGAGCGTGCGTGCGTGCGTGCGTTTGTGTGCGTTTGTGTGCGTTTGTGTGCGTTTGTGTGCGTTTGTGTGCGTTTGCGTGCGTTTGTGTGTGTGTGTGTGCCCGTAGCCTTTGGCTCAAGCCGTTCTGGGGCAGCCCCCCGCTCCTAGGGCATTTGCCCTGGGCTCGAGCACCCCCGCCGCCGGCGCACTCGCGCGCGCTTGAGACCCCCAGGGCGGGGGGAGGGCGCGCGCCAGCCTCGCGCCGTCGGCACCGCCGCCACCGACCGGCGTGCCTCGGCAGCCGCTGCTGCCCCAGCCTGCCCTTCTCTTTCGCTGCTTCTGCTCTTTCTTGTTGCGCAGTCCTTGCTTCGCCCCGCCCCTTCAGCCCCTCTCTCGCTTCCTGCCCCCCCCCCCCCCGCGTCTGTCCTCCTCCCAGGCCCTTGCTTTGCCCTTGGCTCTCCATGTCTGAGGTGCTTGCTCGCGTGGGTTGCATTCGGGAAGCAGCGGCGGAGAGTGATGTGAGGGAGCTCGGCACCTCGCCTCGCCCTGGGGAGGCGGCTCCTTTCATCCCGCCGTCTTGGGGGGCTCTTGGGCCGTTCTGGGGCCATCCTGGAGGCCTCTTGGGCGATCTCGGGGCGATCTTTGGGGGCTCTTGGGCCGTCTTGGGCCATGTAAAGGCCGAAAAGAAGCGAATGTCAAAATCCTTCAAAGACCTATGGGACATCAATGATTTTGGCCTCTTCTGGCCTTCCTGGAGGCCCTCTTGGAGGCCTCTTGGGCCGTCTTGGGCCAGCTTCGAGCCAACTTTGGCCATCTTGCTAGGCTCCTGGCCCGTCTGACGCCGTCTGGAGCCGTCTTGGGGGCCTCTCTGAACCGGCTTGGGGCCCTCTTGGGGCCCTCTCGGGGCCGTCTTGGAGGCCATCTTGGGCGTCTTGGAGGCCTCTTGGCCCGTCTTGGGGCCCTCTTGGGGCCGTCTTGGGGGCCTCTTGGGCCGTCATGGGGCCATCTTGGAGGCCTAGTGGACGATCTTGGGGCGATCTTGGGGGCCTCTTGGGACGTCTTCAGCCGTCGTAACGCCGAGAAGAAGCAAATGCCAAAATCCTTCAAACACCTACGGAAAACTAATGGTTTTGGCCTCTTCGGGCCCTCCTGGAGGATATCTTGGAGACCTCTTGGGTCATGTTGGGCCGTCTTGGAGGTTTCTTGGGCGAACTTGGAGGTATCTTGGACTCTCTTGGGCCGTCTTGGAGGCCGTCTTTGACCATCTTGGGCGGACTTGGAGGCCCTCTTGGACCATCTTGGAGGCAATCTTGGGCCAACGTGGCCATCTTGGAGGCGCCGTCTTGATCGAAGACGCCTACGGCGAATCACCGCCGCCCCCTGCCTTTTTGGAAGCGCCTATGTGGCCGAACGTTGAGGCCAGACCTGCCAAGCTATCGGACCATATGTTCCCCGAATCGGCTTGGAAAGCCTTCAGGGAACACGTGGGCATCTTGAAGGTCACCTTGGCCGTCTGGAGGCCATTTTGACCCTTTCGGGCCTTCTTGGAGGACGTCTTGGAGGGCTCTTGGGCCGTCTTGGAGGCCGTCTTGAGCGTCTTGGAGACCTCTTGGGCCGTCTTGGGGGCCTCTTGGGGCCGTGTCTTGGGCCTCTTGGGCGATCTTTGGGGGCATTAGGGCCGTCTCGGGCCGTCGGAAGGCAGACAGAAAGCAAATGCCACAATCCTCCAACAACCAATGGGAAATCAATGATTTTGGCCTTTTCGGGCCTTCCTGGAGGCCCTCTTGGAGGCCTCTTGGGCCGTCTTGGGCCATCTTAGGGCCATGTTCGGCCGTCTTGGTGGGCTCCTGGTCCGTTTGACGCCGTCGGAAGCCGTTTGGGGGGCCTCTATGGGCCGACTTGGGGTGGGGCCCTCTTGGAATGCTCCAGGGCCATCTTGGAGGCCCATCTTGGACGTCTTAAAGGCCTCCTGTGCCGTCTTGGGGGCCTCTTGGGGCAGTCTTGGGGGCCTCTTGGGCCGTTCTGGGGCCATCTTGGAGGCCTCTTGGGCGATCTCGGGGCGATCTTTGGGGGCTCTTGGGCCGTCTCGGGGCGATCTTTGGGGGCTCTTGGGCCGTCTCGGGCCCCGAAAAGAAGCAAATGCCAAAATCCGTTAAAAACCAAATGAAAATCAATGATTTTGACATCTTCTGGCCTTCCTGGAGGCCCTCTTGGGGGCCTCTTGGGCCGTCTTGGGCCAGCTTCGAGCCAACTTCGGCCATCTTGGTGGGTTCCTGGCACGTCTGACGCCGTCGGGAGCCGTCTTGGGGGCCTTTCTGGGCCGACTTGGGGCCCTCTTGGGGCGCTTCGGGGCCGTCTTGGAGGCCTTCTTGGGCGTGTTGGAGGCCTCTTGGGTCGTCTTGGGGCCCTCTCGGGACCGTCTTGGAGGCCACTTGGGCCGTCATGGGGCCCTTTGGGGGCCTCTTGGGCGATCTTGGGGGTCTCTTGGGCCGTCTTGGGCCGTCGGAAAGCCGAAAAGGCGCAAATGCCAAAATCCTTCAAACACCTAAGGAAAGTTAATGATTTTGGCCCTTTCGGGCCTTCCTGGAGGACGTCTTGGAGGGCACTAGGGCCGTCTTGGAGGCCTCTTGTGGGCCTGGTGGGCCGTCGTTGACCATCTTAAGGCCATTTTGGGCCGTCTTGGAGGCATCTTGGGGCCATCTTAGCCGTCTTGGAGGCCATCTTGGGCCGTCTTGGAGACGTCTTGGAGACCATCCTGGGCCATCTTGGCCGTCTTGGACGCCATCTTGGGCCAACTGGAGGAAACAGAGGCACGACGGATTCGTTTTGAGATCCTTTCCGAGTGGCCAGCGGGACGGGCCGAAGCCCGTCTTGGAGCCCTCTTGGGCCGTCTGGGGGCCCTTTTGGGGGGCTTCTTGGGCGGTCTTCTGGGCCGTCTTGGGCCGTCTTGTAGCGTAGGAAGCTCGCAGAGTCCAGGACCCCCACATAATTGAAGAACCAATGATTTTGTTC
>CAUYUJ010020042.1:83491-88491 GCA_963575745.1 Prorocentrum cordatum
GACGGCGACGACGGTGATGATGATGGTGATATTGATGATGATGATGATGATGATGATGGCGATGATGGGGATGAGGGCGATGCTGTTGCTGATGCTGATGAGGATGCTGCTGCTGATGATGGTGATGCTGCTGTTGATGATGGTGATTCTGATTGTTATGCTGCTGCTGATGATGATGCGGACGGTGGTGGTGATGATGGTATGATGATGATGGTGGCGGTTGTGATGATGAGGCTGCTGCTGCTGCTGCTGATGATGATGATGATGATGATGATGACGACGATGGAGGTTTGAGCGGGGATGGCGAAGGGATGTAGGACGTACGCCCTGAGGGAGCGAGGGGTGATGGTTAGCTAAAGAACGAGGGCTCTCTTGGTAAGGACTCTTGAACAATATTTCCGGAGTAAGGCTTCCTTATCAAGTTTCTCTTAGTAAGGACTCTTGAGTAACAGTCCCGTAGAAAGATTTCTTCAGTCATGTTTTTTGGTTAGATTTTTTGAGCCAGACTCCCATCGTACGGATTCATTATTGGGGTTCCCTGAATAAGGTTTCTTGCGTCATATCCCCGTGGTATGGTCTGTATTCAGGTTTTCGTAGTCAGGACTCTTGAGTCCGAGTCCCGTAGTACGGATTCTTCATTAAGGTTGTGTTAGTAAGGGTTCTTGAGTAATGCTCCCATAGAAAGGATTATGTACGGGGGTTCTCTGAGTAAGGACTCTTGAGTCATATTCCCGTAGTAGGGCTTCTTGGTAAGGTCTTGATTCGGACTCTTGAGCAATATTTCTGAAGTAAGGCTTCGTCATTACTTCTCTCTTTGTAAGGGCTCTTGTGTAATAGTCCCGTAGTACGGTTTCTTCATTCAGGTTCTTTTAGTGATAATTTTTTGGAGTAGTATTCCCATATTACGGATTCTTCAAGCGGGTTCTTTGAGTAAGTACTCTTGGGTAAGAATCCCGCAGTAAAGTTTCTTTAATGAGGTGCTCTTAGTATGGACCCTTGAGTAAGAGTCCGGTAGTAAACAACTCTTAAGTTGGGTGCTCTTAGTAGGGACTCTTGAGTAAGAGTCCCGTAGTGGGGATTCTGCACAACAGGTTCTGTCAGTAAGGACTGTCGAATCATATTTCCGTAGTGAAGCGTTCTAACGGAGGTGCTGTTAAGGCTTCTTGAGCAAGAGTCCAGTAGTAGGGCTTCTTGGGTAAGGTGCTGCCAGTAATAACTCTTGGGTAATTGTCACGTAGTAAGGAATCATCAGTCCGGTTCTATTTGTAAGGCCTCGTGAGCAATATGCTTATTGTTTGAATTTTTTATTCAGCTTCCCTTAGTGTGGACTCTTGAGTAGCATTCCCGCAGTACAAGTTCTTTACCTAGGTGCTCTTACTTAGGACTTGTCTGTACGAGTCCCTTAGTAAGGATTCGTCGTTCATGTTCTCTTAGTAAGAACTTTTGAGTGAGAACCCCATGAAAAGGATTCTGAAATGGGGTCCTCTCACTAATAGTTTTTGAGTGAGACTTCCATAGTAATGATTCTGCATTCGGGTTCTTTAAGTAAGAGCTGGTGAATAATATTCCCGTAGTAAGGCTTCGGTTCTCTTAGTAACGAGTTTTGAGTGTAGTAAAGACTCTTGACTGAGGTCTCCTAGTAAGGATTATGTAGTAAGGGTTTTACATCGGTGACTTCTGCTTTAAATTTTTGTAGCCAGGACAATTGATTGAAAGGTTCTTCAGTAGGGATTCCTCGTTGTGGGATAAGTAGATGCCGAGCTTGCGTGGGGACGACACGGCCTGGGACGTTTCGGCTCTTGCAGGCGCCTGAGCCTCTTCGATGGTATCTGGCAATCGAATCAATTCCCACTGGAGGCTGGCCCGGAAGCCGGTGCGATGCGATGCGGTGCTTCCCCCCCATCCCCAAATGGGGCGTCCGAAACCAGGCGTACCTCCTGTGGGGAGCGACGGGGAAGCTCGCCCCATTGGAAGGCGCTCAGAAAGCGGGCGTTCCCTTGTTATTGTTGTTGTTGTTGTTGTTGTTGTTGTTGTTGTTGTTGAATTCTCATTTCGGGAGAAATCATGTTTGACCCCTCCCTCGGGTGACCATTGCATTTTTCAATCAAATTGCTCCTCCCTGGGCTCGCATCCTGTTGTTTACAAGGGGAAGTTGGGTGTCACCAAAATGGCTCCCTGGCCCCTGGATTGCAATAACAACGGCTCCCTCCTGACATTTCTTCTCAAATTATTCCCAAATTGTGCTCTCGCGCGGGACTTCCTCACAGCTTATGCAGGAATCGCGCTCTCGCGTGGGACGTCCTCACAATTTATTCAGACGCCGCGCCCTCGACTTTCAGGAATCACGCTCTCGCCGTGGCATTTCTCACGATTTACTTAGGATCGCCAGGCGAAGCGAGCCGGGCGAAGCGAGCCGTGCGAAGCAAACCCTGGGCGAAGCGAACCCTGGCGAAGCGAGACGGGCGAAGCGAGCCGGGCGAAGCGAGCCCGGGCGAAGCGAGCCGGTGGGCGAAGCGAGGCCCGGGCGAAGCGAGCCCGCGCCGCCTCTTCTCCCTCCCCCTCTTCATCCCCTTCAAGCAGGTTGATCCGATGCGGGAATTTATACATGACCACCGCCTGGAGGGTCAGTTTTCGAAGCCTCGGCAGGCGGTGGATATGGACATATTCGGGCCCCCAGGGGCCGAAATATATCCATATCCACCGCCCGCTGGGGCACCAGGAAGTCGGTTCCCAGGTGGTGGATATGGAGAAATCCCCGCCTCGCGGTTGAGTGCGGGTTTTGTTTTTTTTTGCAAGGTCTCGCGGGGGGCTGTTGTGGCGACGCTGAGGAGGGAGTCGGCGGCTGTGAGCGGCGGGGGCCTCTCAGCGAACAGTGTTTCTTTGTGACTGCGTGGGCCTCACTCTCCACTGGCTCTGCGTGCCGATCAACCCGAAATACGACTGGACTCCTCTAGCCGCTGGTCTGTTCGCTAACCCGGCCCGCGCCATCCAGCCCAGAGTACAGTCAACCCGCATGGTGAGGATGAGCAATTTTCCCAAGGGTACCCGTGCATCCTTGCCTCCTCGGCCCATCCCTGGCCGCTTTCGCTGGCCGCGCCCCGCTGGCCAAGTGGCGACATGGCCTTCCGAGGCCGTTGCGTCCTTACCGTGCATCCTTGCGTTACGGGTTGGCTGCGCCCCGCTGCTATCCGACCATGTGCTCCCCCAACCGTTGTGGATCCCTTCGTGGAACATTTGGGGGAGGATGGCGGGGAAGATCACGAGGAGGAGGGGGAGGAGGAGGAGGAGGAGGAGGAGCCCAGAGTACCCCGACGCGAGGAGTGGGTGCGGGGCAGCCGGCCTCACTGACACGCTGCCCCGCGCGGCCCAGAAGCAGGCGAGCTGGCCAGGCGCTCCGCTCCGTGGGCCAGAGGTGGGAGGAGCGGAGGCGTCGTGGAGGGAACGGCAACAATATTAGGGTTAAGTCGGGCATGTCCCTGTACAGGAGGAGCATGTTTGACATTTCTAAATTTTTCTTCAGAGTCCGCCTGTAGGAGGACATGCCTGACCTGCGGCGAATTACCCGCGCCCCCTGCCTCTTGGAATCGCCCATTTGGATCGAGACTCGAGACCCACTGGCTGCAATTTCTGTCCAAACTGGCTCGCCCGATTCGGTTCAACAGTCGAATGCTGACCAGGTAGTCGCGCGGATTAAGTTGAGAAGTACCCATCATGGTTGCCGAGAGAGACGTTTGCCCGCCCGGAGATGTGCTAGGCTCAAAGGCATGTGCCTGGTTGATTTTCTCGCGGGAGCAGATGCATATTGCGTGCTGGAGAGAGGCTCGGGTTTTGAGCGCGCCGCTGGGGCGCGGCTCGTGATCCAGCGCGGCGGAACTTCCTAGATCCCAGAGTCTTGCGCCCAATCAGTCGCGACGCCCGACAAGGGCGCGCCCTGGTGGCTAGTTCGGCCCCGTCGTGTCGGACTTTTCCATTGCCTGGGGTAGAACTGAAAAGATCAGGTCTCGAGAGAGACTGTGGGGCCTGCCCGGAAGTAGGTTTGGCCCGGGCGACAGGGATATTGTTTTCTCTTGGTAGTCGCTGGCTCGTGCGGCTGTGGGTTTGCATGCTTTTTTCAATCAGTTGAAAGTCTCATGTGCCACAGAGCATCCGCTCACATCTCGATTATGGTATACAGCAGAGATCTATGCCTGTGCGAATTTGCCTCATGTAAGTTTTGTTGAACTTGGCCAATGCCAATTCAAAGCTCAGTAGAAGAAGCCGACTCGTCTTGCGTTTTGTCATGCAGAGATCGGCGACCCTGTGTATTTGCGTAGAAGATGTCGTGGTCGAAGTGGTATGTGCTTGTTCTCTGCGCGCCCCCACCTTGAACTTGGGGGGGGCGTCCGTGCTCGTCCAGCCGCCGCTGGCCCCCCAGAGCTCGCGCATTGTATAGTCCGTGCCCTCGCGGCCTCGAGCGTTGCCAAGTTCCGATATGACAATGCGCCCCCCCCTACCCGTCAACTGTGAAGTCCCGATTTTGGGAAACTCGGGAGTCGCGGTTTTAATCTCTGGTCCTGACGTCTCGAGGCTGTCGTCATAACTGTATTCCAGCTTTGTAGAACCAGTTGCTCTAGATGTTCTCGAACGGTTTGAATTTGAGCTTTTGGAAGTCGTTGATGCGTGCCAGTTTTAAGACCACCTACTAAACGATCCAGGGGTATTCAACATGGGAATGCTTTCTCTCACTTTGCCCGTTTCTTTCGTCCATGGCCTGTCTTCGGCTTCCGCCCTCTCTGCCTGGGAGGATCCAGAGTGCGCGTTTGATTGTAACCTCTGGCCGTGACGTTTCGAGGCTTGCGTCAGACTTGTATCACTGCTACGAGAAATAGTGGCCCTGGTCATAACAAGAAGAAGGCGTGGGGGTCGGGGGGGCATTTTTTGGGGGCAGGGGAGGTCAGGGCGAAGCGGCCAGGGCGCGCCCTTCTACCGCGCGAGCAAGGGACGAAGTTGCGTCGCAGAGC
>CAUYUJ010020042.1:93491-133491 GCA_963575745.1 Prorocentrum cordatum
CAGTTGCTACTTAAGGACGCAGTGCTGCGGCAGCTCGAGCACAGCATTGGCCAGAAGTTGCAGTTTCCGAACCGTGCCTGCTTCGATATTGTTTCAAAGCACCTGGCGTCCAAGAAGTATGCTGCCTTGGAGACAGGTGTGCTTCGCTCTGTTGCCGCAGGTTCGCGTTGGACGGGGGTATATGCTAGGTCGAAGGGATACCAGTGTCCAGTTCAGCGTCCCTTGGGTTGCGGCTGTCGAGATACCTTATATCATCGCATTTGGGAATGCCCGAAGTTGAATGACTTGAGGAGCGAGGTCGTCAGCCAGGATATTCTCGAAGCGGTGGACGGGTTCGTGACGCAAAGCCGCAACCTTTTGTTTTTTTGTGACCAGGGGAAGGATCCCGCATGCAGGGGACGTTTTTCCTCCTCCGTTGTCCGAGGGGTGTTGCGAGGTGGCTTGGTTTGTGGACGCTCCTGAGAATGAATTTTCGCTGGAAGGTTCTGTTTTTGTTGACGGCTCTTGTTCGACCCACCCGATTAAGGAATTGAGACGGGCGGGGTGGTGCGCCACCTCGTGTAAGGATGGAGTCCGACAGCGTGAGCTGAGATGTCCAGTCCATGTGCCCTTGAAGGACTCGGCGCAGGCCGCATAATTTCCCGCGCTCACGGGCTCTGTGATGTGTCTGGTGGGTCCGACTACAATATTCTCCGATTTTGCTAACGTTTTCTATCAGTTTCAGGCATCTTCTGAGGAGATCGCCTCTTTTCGCAAAACGTATGCAGGCCATGTGGTGCAGGCTCAGTACTGTGACTCTGCGCATCACTTGCAGGGTATTGTAAAAGTGAAGGCCCACCTTTCGCTCCAAGAGGAAGGCCTGCCAGAGGATGACGAGTTTCGTCGCATTGGCAACCAACTCGCGGATGTTGGTGCTAAAGCTGCTGCACGTTTGAATCTTTTTGATGCTGAGTGCATGGAAGAGACGAATTCCAGAGTCAAGTTCACCTCTGCGCTTTGCAGGCTCGCGATGAAGTTGCTCCCGTCCTCTCCCCTAAAGGATCAGCCTGACGTCGAGCATGTGCCCGTGTTCCAAAGGATCCGGTGCCAACCGGTCGTGCTCCCTGCCAATGGGTACGGATAGCGGATTTCTGGAGATGCCAAGCGTGCTGTCGAGCCACTCGGCATCCAGGTTCTGCGAGATCTACTGTTGTTGACCAGTCCTGCCGTCCCCCACGTGTGTGTAGTGGTGTGGTGCGAGGACTCGACTGGGAACGAATTCGTAGCAATATACATGTCATTGTTGCGTTTCCTTGTTCAGACCGCTCAACTCTGTATGTTTGTGTGCATTGTTGTTTGGTTTTGTCCACTGGCTCGCCTTTAAAGTCCAACCTTTACAAGACGGTGTGCCCAGGGACTCTGAATTCACAGCAGAGGTCGAAGTGGAAACACGTACTGTTGGGTGAACACCCTCAGCAGGGGATGGGACAGGTCAAGGTTTTAACTGACATCCCCCTCCATTGAGTGTTTCCTATGTGAACTGTTTCAGTGTGTCGCTGCTACCTGTCAGTTTTATTTATATTGAATGCAGTTGAAGCCTGGTGGTCAAAAAATCCTCCTCGTCCTCCTGCTGCTCCTCCTCCTCCTCCTCCTCCTCCTCCTCCTCCTCCTCCTCCTCCCCCTCCTCCGCCCCCCCTTTCTCCGCCTCCTCCTCCTCCGCCTCCTCCTCCTCCTCGTCCTCATCCTCGTCGGCTTGCTCTGCTTCGACGGCGAGAGACCCTCTGGATCCTGCCTGCGGGAAGCCTCAGTATCTATCGCGAATCGTTCCTGCAATTTTTATGGGGTCTCCGGGTTCTCGTCCCCTCGCCACTGTGGTCCGCTGCTGTGGGCGCCTCGTGGGCGCCTCGTGCGTTGGCTGGCATTTCCGGGCTTTCGCCACGTCTCGGCGGCGAGCGAAGGGGGTAAGTCAAAAGGAAAAGGCCCTCTCAGAAGGCGGCGGGACTTCACACAAACCCTCGTGCCTTCTGAGATGTTTTCTGTGTCTTCGGGGAAGGCTAAGACAACTTTTCAGAAGGCTGGGGGACTTCCGAACCTTCTGAGGAGGCCTTCTCCTTCTCATTTCCCCACTCGCAGGCCTAGAGGTTGACACCAAAACCAATGTCGGCGGTGTTCCTCCACCCAGGGAAGAGGATCCCGATCTCGGTGGTGATGATAATGTTCTAGCTTCCGAGGTGACCGAACCATTGCCACCAAAGCCGAAATCGAATATCATTTTCCCCCTGTGGAGGCAAACCCCTGTGTTGGTGTTGGTGCCAATTTTCGGAAACTGGAGCACATACATTACCAGTGGCGGGCGGTTTTTCAATCCCAGGACTTTTTTGAGGGTCGGGGACGACGTCGGGGTGGTGTGGCGCATACTTTTTTCCCGCTTTCCCAGGGAAACTACGAAGAACGTATGCGCCAGGATCCCGTATACACCAGGATCCGCTCTCTTGTGCGAGGTTCAGTGCGGGGCTGGAAACAAAGCGTCGGTGTGTAGAGTTCGGCTTCTTGCCCGTGTTGGTGTTGGTGCCAACTTCCAGGCCTAGGAGGAGGAGGAGAAGTGAGGAGGAGGAGGAGGAGGAGGAGGGAGGAGGAGGAGGAGGAGGAGGAGGAGAGGAGGGAGGAGGAGGAGGGAGGAGGAGGAGGAGGAGGAGAGGAGGGAGGAGGAGGAGGACGAGGGAGGAGGAGGAGGAGGAGGAGGAGGAGGAGGAGGAGGAGGGAGGAGGGAGGAGGCAGGAGGAGGGGGAGGAGGAGGAGCAGGAGGAGGAGGGAGGCAGGAGCAGGATGCAGGAGGCAGGAGGCAGGAGGGAGGAGGCAGGAGGCAGGAGGCAGGAGGCAGGAGGTGGCTGCTTCGTGGGCGCCTCGCGCCGCCGCGGGGGAGGCGGGTCCGGAGGGCAGCGGGCCCTGAGGCTTCGCAGGCCTTCTCGGGCTCCTCGGGGCCCTCCGCGGGCCGCGGGGCTGTGCGAGGGAACGGCGCAGGCCGAAGGTTTCGTGCTACGAGCCTCGTCAGCCATCAAATTAGGAGCGCCCTTCAGCATGGAAGCGCCTGATAGTCCGGGCGCTCGTCAGAGCACGCGCGCTCTCCGATGCCGCGAGGGTGCTCGCCGGGCTTGGGGCACCCCTGCGCCTGGGCCGGATGGCTCATGCCAGCATTGAGGTAGCGCCGACCATGCAAGCACCGAGAACAAGGACCGTTCATTTTTTGTTGTTGACGAGTCTTGCAGGGGAAGTCCCCGGGGTCCAGGATTCGTTTCCCTCAGGACCTGGTTCCCCCATGCCAATCGTGAGGTGGCTGCACCTCGTGGCTTGCGCTACGTCTGTTCCGCCGCGTAACTTGCTCCACATGCGTTCTCCTCTCTAGAGAAGAATCTACCGTAGCACCCTCTCCCTCCCCTCCCTGTGACACTGCAAATTACACGATCCTGCATCATCGCTCATTTTCCATGTGAATGTATACCATCCCAGCCAGGTCGGGTATCGCCCCCCCATCCCTATCAAATGATTGCAAGCGCACGCACGCCCGTTTATCTCAGAAGATCTGTCTTTCAATCATCCTTGGCAAAAAGTGGCACACAGTTCAAACGCGCGCGCGCATGTTGAAAGCATGCAAAACACAAGCTTTGCACGCATTTCAACATCATGGCATCACCTACCATTGGCTGTCAGCGCACATCTTGCACATTTTCTGGCCCGCGCGCACCTTCTGACACCTTAACGTACGATTTGAGCAACCTCGTCCAGAACTCGCACTCTCATCTCGCCACGCGGTGCATCTGCGTGGATCCAGCGTGCGCCCAGTGCACGAATCCGTACCAAATGATGCCGTGCGGGGCGCGCGCGTGCCGCCTCGCGTGCGTGTCGAAATCCTTCCAAAGCCATTGGTTTTCTGATCATTGCTAAGGGCGAGCTCTTCAAACACACGTGAAGACCAGCATTCGCTTCAACCACGCATTTGCCCAGTTTCTTGGAGTTCTGCGCGCGCTTTTCCTCACCATCACTCTCATCAGCGCTGCCGCACCATATCATCGTCATCGACAATCGCCGCCAGTGCCGCCATCATTAATCAAACACCATGATCACTGGCACATGAACATCATCATCGTCATCGTCGTCACCAGCATCGGCGCCGTCCTTGGGCTCGCCGTCGTTATCGTCGTCATCGCCACCACCATTGCTACTATCATCGTCGTTGCTGCCATTGTCAACGTTATCACGATACCGCGCGCGCCTGAGTCACGGACCCGCATTGAAGTACCCGTGCGCCAGCGAGGCCTGTGATACGCGCTGGGGGTCTGCCATCGGTAAGCGCTATCGCGGCCACATCGGTCGTGCCAAACCAGTTGGCCGCTCTTCGCGCGAGCTTGCGCGCGCCAGCGCGGTCGCAGAGATGTGCCAGCCAGGGCGAATCAGTCAACGGTCAACGCAATCGCGGCCGCATGGGTTTGGCAAGCAAGTGTCGGGTGGAGCGTGGGATGATTGCGTGCGCAGCGGACTTGGCAATTTATGAGTCGATCAGAAATAATTGCGCCACGTAAGTTGCACCATCTCAGCTTACTCCACGAAGCTTGCCTCGTATATGCTGCGTCACATAGCTTGCGCCATCCCGCGTAGACTGCACTGCATACATCGCGCCACAGCTTGCACATCCAAGGTGCTCAAACCCATTTTTTGAGGTCAATGCTGGCACTGTTGTTCAACAGTCAGCTGGGTATAAGGCGGGCTATTTGGACCCTGTCGACTGGCGACTGCGCCAGCGCAACACAGGAGCGGTCCACGTTGCGAACTGTGGATTGGCGAAGCGGCGGGACATCGACACATTCCACCAGAGGAGCGCGGGTGACGGCATTGGACATGGCGGCAGCATTTCTCAAGCACAGGTTTGGCCATTCATTAGCGTATGCGTCATTCCACCAATCTGAGGCAGGTCGATTCGGCAGAGAACGAAGCTGGACGAGCTGCATACACTGGAGGCCCAAGGCACGAAGCAAATCTTCCCTCCTGCCCTATCCCCGTCCCCCCTCCTCGACTCCCTGGGCGTTAGTTACAGTACCTCCCTGGGGCGCGGGGCGCCACAGAGGGTGGGGTGTTCATGGGTGGTAGTGTGCCAGAAGTGTGCCAGGTTGGGTGGTAGTGTGTCCGGGTGCACTCCGTGCGCAAAGAGTGCTGAAGGTCTATCGTGATTGGAGGGCCCCGGGAGCTTCGCTATAGTGTTGAGTCGGTTGCGTCGCGCTTTGCGCCGTGAGTGTCGCGGGTTCGGTGCGTCGCGCACCGACTCCGTGACATTTGATTCTCTCGGCGTTTCCTGACATCGAGGGTGCACGTCCTCTTGAGCACAGGGCACAGTCGAGCAGACGAGCAGTATCGAGGGGGGGAAGTTTTTTTACTTTTCTCCCCTCCCGCTGCTGCGAGTGCATCGCCCAGAGGTTCAAGTCGCAACGAACATGTCACGAAAGTC
Source organism: Prorocentrum cordatum (assembly GCA_963575745.1). Classification (NCBI taxonomy): domain Eukaryota; class Dinophyceae; order Prorocentrales; family Prorocentraceae; genus Prorocentrum; species Prorocentrum cordatum. Next base: position 98,968 of record CAUYUJ010020042.1, read on the forward strand.
GGCGCCTTTTGGGTCTCTGTGCGGTCTTCCTCAGCAGCGCAGCAGGCGAGCATGAAATGGCAGGGAGTGGGATGTGGGGTAGTGCATGCATGGGGATGCTCATCCGTAGCCGTCCTCTCAAACATTTGCATCTCAACGTGGCAACTGGCTTAACAGTAACTTTGATGGGCGGAGGTGGAGAACTAGTGCACTCCTAACCAGTACATACAATACTCTCCTTGGGACTTTGAGGCACGCCGTTTTGCAGACGCGCCGCTGTGCAGTGGGGGGGGCCAATTGCGAAGGAGATATATAGGAGTTGCCCAGGTTACTCTTCCACCGCGGAGGCGGCTCATCTGGTGTTGTCATCGTTACCTTTTGTCAGTGTATTGTTATGTGCCTTGATGCGACCAGGCGGAGAAGCAGGTGCGTGAGCAGTTGCAGAGTCTCACCAAGGCCAGCGCGGACCTCGATCGAGACAAGGACTGGATGTATGGATTGAGGAGGGCAGCACGGGAGGAAAGGAAGGAGAGGGGAGGGGACATAAGGGAAGGTTAGGTGACTCGTTTCTCGGGCTGAGAAGTAATCGTACTTTTGCCTGGTTCCTGCGACAAGATGCGCGCTTTAAAAAACATGTCTTATTATTTGCTCAACCAATGTGATTCGATCTTCACGTACACTTGACTCCACGAGACACAACAATCGCGACCACAGCAATCCACAACCTTGGGATCTGGGGCTTTCTTGGGCGATCTTGGCCCGTTTTGGGGCTTCGGGGAAGCATTGTTGTGAGGCTCCATGGCCACTTGGAGCCCTCTTGTGGCGGTGTGGGGGTCTCTCGGACGAATGCTGGAGGCCATCTTGAACCATCTTAGGCTACAAGTGCCGTCTTGGAGGCCGTCCAGGCATATGCAGGGTCATCTTGGAGCCATCTTTGGCCAAGCGGGACCCTCTGACACCTCATGGGGGGGGTGGGGGGGCGTCCAGATCCAGGGGAGGGGGTTAGGTGGGGTAAGCCCTCCCCGACGGGGAAGAATGGGATCTTAGAAAGGAGCCACATCTGAACCACATACGCCGGAAGGGCTGGTGGGACTTCGTCTCGACGTCCGTTTTCTGCATAGCAGGGCCGATGCTCAATGCTATCGTGGCGGCGGCGCCCGCGCGCGACACGTCCTTGAAGGCTGCTCTCGACCCGCATCTGGACCTGCAGAGGAGTGCCCCGAGGCGACGAGGGCGGGGCGGAGCTCGCGGGAAGCGTCTCTCCCGGCCTCGCGGCGCCAGGAGAAGTATTCGGAGATCAAGGACAGGGCGGACCAGGGCGACCATAAGCTGTTCTACAGCGACAAGGTCGGCGCCCTCCGTGTTCCCTCACGCCACTCCGCCCGGCCCTCCGCGACCTCAACCCTCTCCGTCTCTCTCTCCACGCTTGCGTGTGCCTGAGTCTGGGCAGCCCCAGAAGGGGGTCCAGGTTTATAGCTGGGGTGGTGGCAGAACTATCCTCCAGCTGGGGTGCCACCGAAGGCGCTCCAGCCCCCAGCGCGGTGCGCCGACACAGGGATGTTGACCATCCGTCGGGGTGGGGGGTACCCCCCAACGCTTGGCACGAAACGCAGAGTACAGTCAAAACGCCGAAGGCCGAAAGAAGGATCACTTTGGGGGTTCAGGAGGGTTCAGCTGGAACTGGCGCCGAAATATCTGACGGGCCCGTGCGAAAGTGACGGCGCCCTTCCGCCCGCCGTTTGTTGCGCAGGCTTGCAAGCGGCCCGAGGATGCGCAAAGAAACGGCGCAGACGGCACAAAAACGCGTCGGAATGTATTCGAAGACCTCGGTGGCTCATTTGCGACACTAGTCGCATCAAGAGTTCGGGCGCTTGGCATGGAGTGCCTTGTCCAGCACGGCACCCGTGATGCAGTTGCAATGCGCGCGGACGACGCATTATAAATGTATTGCAGACTGACAATTGTATTGTAAATGTATTGCGCCAGAGAATCGTATTGCATTGTATCGCGACCATGTATTGTATGGAACATTGCTGGAGCCCCCAGTTGCATTGCAGTGTATTGCAGCAGGCGGGTTGCATTGCACTGCTGCGCTGGTCGAGTGTGGTGTGACCGACCAGATCCGACCTGATCGCCCAGAGAGCCTGCGAGCGGGGGACGTGGGGCGCCCAAGAGCAAGGACGATTTCCGATGACGGAATCGCAGACCCTCTCGCAACGACTTGGCGAGCTTTAGCATTCGATCCAGCACGGAACTTCTATACCCCTGCAGAGAAGGGTCGGGTGCGGCATACTTTTCAGCAACGGCATCATGGGAACGCGTTGTTGTAACGCCTCAGACCTCTACATTCTAAACATGCCATTCCCTTCTAGCTTGATCCCCCTTGGTGCTTGCCTAGACTGAGGTCTCGGTTGCTCGCGTTTCCAGCTCCGTCTCGGGATTAGGCGGAGAACGAGTCACGCGTTTCGGGTGCCCCCTCACCGTTGCGAACATCCCTCTTGGGTTCCCCTAGCGTTTGCTGTAGCTCATTCAGCATTTTCTCCAGAATGGCTTGCAGATATAGTCGTATGATACTGGAGAAGCGCCCCAAACATCATATTTTTCCCAACCATCCTGTGGTGTTGGGTCCTCGTTTTGAAGAGACGGTGCCCCGCGTCTCCTCCTCCCGCTGCCCCCTCCCTCCTCCCTCCTCCCCCTCCTTGCCTCTGCTCTCGGCACACCCCTCACACGTTTCGTAGCCCCATAGTGAGCTCTACCGAAGGCCCCAGTGGCTGCTCTCGCGTGCGGTTCCCCCACCCAAGGCAGCGCTTCGTGGCTCCATAAGGAGCCCCACCGATGGCCTCAGAAGGGGGGGGTCGCATGCGGTTCCCCCACCCAGGGCAGCGTTTCGTGGCCCCATAGGGAGCTCCGCCGATGGCCCCAATGGGGGGGGGGGCGCATGCGGTTCCCCCACCCAGGGCAGCGTTTCGTGGCCCTAGAGGGAGCTCCACCGAAGGCCCCAGTGGCTGCTCTCGCGTGCGGTTCCCCCGCCCAGGGCAGCGTTTCGTGGCCCCATAGGGAGCTCCATCGATGGCCCCAGTGGGGGGGGTGGTGGTCGCATGCGGTTCCCCTACCCGGGGCAGCGTTTCGTGGCCCCATAGTGAGCTCCGCCGAAGGCTTCAGTGGTGGGGTGGGGGGGTCGCATGCGGTTCCCCCACCCAAGGCAGCGTTTCGTGGCCCCACAGGGAGCTCTGCCGATGGCCCCAGTGGGGGGGTCGCATGCGGTTTCCCCCGCCCAGGGCAGCGTTTCGTGGCCCTAGAGGGAGCTCCACCGAAGGCCCCAGTGGCTGCTCTCGCATGCGGCTCTCCCATCCAGGGCAGCGTTTCGTGGCCCCATAGGGAGCTCAGCGGGGGGGGGGTGGTCGCATGCGGTTCCCCCACCCAGGGCAGCGCTTCGTGGCTCCATAGGGAACTCCGCCGATGGCCCCTGGGGGGGGGTGGGGCGGGTCGCATGCGGTTCCCCCACCCAGGGCAGCGTTTCGTGGCCCCATGGGGATCCCCACCGATGGCCCCAGTGGCTGCTCTCGCATGCGGTTCACCCGCCCAGGGCAGCGTTTCGTGGCCCCATAGGGAGCTCCGCCGATGGCCCTAGTGGGGGGGGGTGGGCGCATGCGGTTCCCCCGCCCAGGGCAGCGTTTCGTGGCCCCACCGGGGGCTCCGCCGATGGCCCCAGTGGGGGAAGTCGCACGCGGTTCCTCACCCAGGGCAGCGTTTCGTGGCCCTATAGGGAGCTCCACTGAAGGCTTCCGCGGTTGCTCTGGCATGCGGTTCCCCCGCCCAGGGCAGCGTTTCGAGGCTCCATAAGGAGCCCCACCGATGGCCCCAGTGGGGGGGGGTCGCATGCGGTTCCCCCACCCAGGGCAGCGTTTCGTGGCCCCACAGGGTTCTGCCGATGGCCCCAGTGGGGGGGGGGTCGCATGCGGTTCCTCACACAGGGCAGCGTTTCGTGGCCCCATAGGGAGCTCCGCCGATGGCCCCAGTGGCTGCTTTCGCGTGCGGTTCCCCCGCCCAGGGCAGCGTTTCGTGGCCCCACAGGGGGTTCCGCCGATTGCCCCAGTGGGGGGGGTCGCACGCGGTTCCTCACCCAGGGCAGCGTTTCGTGGCCCCATAGGGAGCTCCACCGATGGCCCCAATGGCGGGGGGTCGCGTGCGGTTCCCCCGTCCAGGGCAACGTTTCGTGGCCCCATAGGGAGCTCCGCCGATGGCCCCAATGGGGGGGGCCGCGTGCGGTTCCCCCACCCAGGGCAGCGTTTCGTGGCCCTATAGGGATCTCCACCGAAGGCCCCAGTGGCTGCTTTCGCGTGCGGTTCCCCCGCCCAGGGCAGCGTTTCGTGGCCCCTATAGGGAGCTCCACCGAAGGCCCCAGCGGCTGCTTTCCCAATTCGTTCCCCCGCCCAGGGCAGCGTTTCGTGGCCCCTATAGGGAGCTCCACCGAAGGCCCCAGTGGCTGCTCTCGCATGCGGTTCCCCCGCCCAGGGCAGCGTTTCGTTGCCCTTATGGGGAGCTCCACCGAAGGCCCCAATGGCGCAGTTCGCATGCGGTTCCCCTACCCAAGGCAGCGTTTCGTGGCCCCATACGGAGCTCTACCGAAGGCTCCAGTGGCGCAGTTCGCATGCGGTTCCCCCACCCAGGACAGCGTTTCGTGGCTCATAAAAGGAGTTCCACCGAAGGCCCTATTGGGGGGGGGGTCGCATGCGGTTCCCCCGCCCAAGGCAGCGTTTCGTGGCCCTATAGGGAGCTCCACCGAATGCCCCAGTGGCTGCTCTCGCCTGCGGGTCCCCGCCCAGGACGGCGTTTCGTGGCCCCATAGGGAGCTCCACCGAAGGCCCCCGTGGCGCAGTTCGCATGCGGTCCCCCCACCCAGGGCAGCGTTTCGTGGCCCCATAGAGAGCTCCACCGATGGCCCCAGTGGCGCAGTTCGGTTGCGGTTCCCCCACCCAGGGCAGCGTTTCGTGGCCCCATATGGGGCTCCACCGAAGGCCCGCCCCAGTGGCGCAGTTCGCCTGCGGTTCCCCCACCCAGGGCAGCGTTTCGTGGCCCCATAGGGATCCCCACCGACAGCGGCACCCACAACGGTTTACGAATAATTGCTTATGTTCGGGTCCTTCGCCAGGATAATTCGGTCTATAGGGCTATGGGGCTATAGGGCTATAGGGCTCTGGGGCTCTGGGGCTATAGGGCCATAGGGCTATAGGGCTATTAGGGCTATAGGGATGTGGGACTATTGGAGCTATTAGGGCTATAGGGCTATTAGGGCTATTGGGGCTATAGGGTTATAGGGCTATTAGGGCTATAGGGTTATAGGGCTATACGGCTATAGGGCTATAGGGCTATAAGGCTATAAGGCTATAGGGCTATAGGGCTGTAGGGCCACCGGGCACCCGGGCACCGAAATCGGCGCCACAGCTAACCTAACCATGTGAATCCGCTATGACCCCTACAGAGGCAAGCTCTGATAGGGGAAATAGCAGTTTGCAGACGCGAGGGCCTCCAGCACCCTCTGAGTCCCGTCCTCCTCTGGCTGGTCTCTCGGTCGCACTGAGGTCCGAGAGTGCGAGCAGCTGCTCGTCGCAAGCAGTGCTTCGCGGGCCTCGTTGCTCGAGCAGCGCACGGACATGGACCGGGAGAGGCACCAGGTGTCGCAGGCCCCCTCCCCGAATGCTGCTGCTGCTCACTGCGCTGACCGTTACAACGGCTTGGCGAATAAATACATAACGCAATAAGTTCGTCATCGCCGAGCATCATGATGCGTGAGCGCCATGGGTGAGCGGGCTGATATCGACAGATACACACGCATACCGTGAGGCGCGCAGGGCCTCCGTACCACGTGCTGCCTCACTCCATTCTCGCAGGCAGGCGCAACCGCGGGGATCAGTCATCCGTTGTTTCAATGCCCCATATGCATGTTGTGATAATCAAACTGGGCGGAAACATATGCCACCATATCAGATAGATGTCATGCACGGGGGTCACTCATACACAGCCGCGCTGGAAGGATGATCATCCAGTGCGCTTCGTCTAGTCTTTTTTTGCCACAGGGCAAACCGGATTTCGTTCATAGGTCCATTTGGGCTAACATTTGCAAGGACATTTCCAGTCTGCTTTCTCAGGCAACGGCTGAACTGGTCGCGTGGCTCATTCACCGCTTGCGCTCTGCTGCGTTCGTGGTGATGTCCTTTTCCCACTGAGTTTTTACACGCAGTCCCCGATCCATTCAGGGAAGACCAGAGAGGTGGACGCCGACGCACGTTCCACGAGAATGGGAGAGATATTGGCGCACCTGCAGGTGATCTGCGGCCTGACATTCGCACGCCGCATGCCGCATGAGATACAAACGATGACGATGTAGATCGTGTGGACGGGCATTGTGCAGTGTGAATGATGATGGCCGCCGCAGTGCACCCATAATGAGCACATGGTGGTGGTTGTGAGCTGCACAGCTGACGCTTCCCGTCCAGGGCGGATCTCGAGCAGAAGGTGGCGGCTGTGTCGGTTCGCGTCTCTGGCGCCTTGCCCCCAGGAGCTGTACAAGACGGTTTCCGAGAAGAAGAAGCTGGAAGCGCGGCGACAGGAACGACCCCTCGCCCTGTTCCCCGTGTAGCATTCAGATATCCACGTGTACATATAGGACCCCGCCACAAAACACATACAGACACCCCCCTCAGAGTTGTTCCTGGGCCTCGGGGGAGGGTGGCGGTGTAAAAAAAAACACCACTGAGAGCCAGGGGACTTTATACATTGTCCCCTCCCTTAAGGTACATGCAAAGTTCGTCGGAGGGTGTCTGTGTATACATTTTCGTGGCGTAAGGACGCCTCCTCGCGGCGTGACCCCGCCCTCCCCGTCTGTGGGGAAATGAGGCCACGTCCAGCAGCCTCCTGCATTCATGTGTGTGGGCCTTTCCGTTCCCCTGGGGGGGGGGGCGCCGGCCACATTGGCCTCGAGGGGTCTCCCGGGTGCTCAGGTATTCTTGCTTCGGCGTCACCGCGACATCTTAATACTACGTGTGCGTCGCCCTCCCCCCCCGGGCGACGCGCGCACCGAGAAACATCACAGTATCTGCGTCGTGGCGGGCGCTTTCTGGCCACACCGCTCGGGAAGCGACATCCTACAAGATGGTCGGACTATTTGTTCGGGTCGGACGTACGCCTCCAACGAGAGCATACAGTGCCAGTATGTCCTTGTGCGTCACACTGTTCATCGAAGAAGAAGCCCTCCGATTGCGTGGCGGGGTGGTTTCCTCGCGAGTCGGCACACGCCCTCCTTGTCATGCATTGGTTGGACCGTCGCTGCGTCTTGCGAAGGGGTTTTTACCAGACCGTCCTATTCGACAGTGGGTCTTTCTTCGAGGTTGTCGTCGAGGAAGGTCAGGAGGTAGCCTGTGCGGTTGACGCCTGCGAGTTCGGACGATCGGGGCGTGTTCTCAACGCGGCCTTCCAAGTCGCGCCACCAAGACTTCGATCGGATAACAGCGAGCCTTCAGCTTCGTCCGCCCAGCGCACGGCACACACGTGAGAAGACGTATGCAGGCTGTCAGTCTTCGTCGTCGCTCTCCAGGATGGAATGCGTTTGTCAACTGCGTTGTATTCGAGTCTGCAACTCGACTTTTGCATGTTGCACGCACCCATCTCCATCAACTACCTATGCGGATTAAGCTTGGGATGCGGCAGGGATTGCGCCCGTAGTTCAATAGAAGGGCATCGTCGCCGAATGCATCAGCCCCTCGTCTGATATCTGGAGAACGTGGAGCTCGCATACGTTGCGATTGGCGTCGTGAATCGAAGTGGGTGATGTGGGCGTCGACGTTACTATAACAATGACCATCGTCGTTTTTCTTTCTAGCGCACTTCATGTGAGTCTCCCGCGACAGGCGCACCGCTGGTCGCCCGCTGCGTCGTCGAGAGTATAGATGTCTGAGGGCAGTGTAGACTCAGTTCGATGAGTCCGAGTTGGGGGTTCGTTCGCTAAGATGGCCAAAGACAGCACTCACCTGTAGGAACACGTAGAGTCGATCTCCAGTGAAGTGGCGAAATCTGAGCTCACCTTGGATGCTAGAACGACTCCCTCTCTCCCCTCCTCCTCCTCCTCCTCCTCCTCCTCCTCCTCCCTCCTCCTCTCCTCCTCCTCCTCCTCCCTCCCCCTCCCCTCCTCCCTCCTCCCTCCCCTCCTCCTCCTCCTCCTCCTCCTCCTCCTCCTCCTCCCTCCTCCTCCTCCTCCTCCTCTTCCTCCTCCTCCTCCCCTCCTCCCCCCCTCTCCCCCTCCCCCTCCCCCTCCTCCCCCTCCTCCTCCGCCCATGGCCCAAGCCGCAGCTAGATGAGTAATCGATCGGATGGCCCACGCAGGCGGGATGCCTGGGAGAATACAGGGTCCCGCTCTGCCGGGCCAGGGAAGTTGGTCGCGGTCTGATTGGAAGCGCTTTTTTGGCGCGGTCCCTTTGCTGCTTTCTGGAGTTTGTTTTGCGCAGAGGCCGAACACCGTAAGGCTGCAATGATGCGCAGGACCCTGCGGTTACTCTTTCCGCCCTGCTGGGTGTTTTTGTCCCAGCCCTCCTGTGTGTTGGGTCTTTTTTTCGGATTCGCAGCGCCGCGCGTCTCCTCCCTTCAGTTCTTCCTTTCTTTCTTCCTTCCTCCTCCTCCTCCTCCTCCTCCTCCTCCTCCTCCTCCTCCTCCTCCCCCTCCTTAATCCTTCTCCTCTTCGTCATCCTTCCCCTGTGTGTCGGGTCCTTGTTTCCGACCATCCCCTTCAGGTTCGAACCCTCCCTGCCTTGGACAGGGGGGCCACCGCTCAGGTTCGAACCCCCCCCTTTGCAATTCAGGGGGGGGGGAGCCCCCCTCCGGGTTCGAACTCCGCCCCTCCCGTTGGACAGGGGGGGGGCTCCCCACCCGTGGGGGCCCCCCTTACGGTTCGAACCCTTTTGGGGTGCCCCCCCTCCCCCCCGGGTTAGGAAAGCCGGTGTCCAGGGGGGGGGGCCCCCCGAATCTCCAGGAGCGCCCAATGTTTTGCCCCCCCCCCTCCGGAGGTTCCAAGTGTCAAGGTGTTTTTCCCAGGCGAGCGTCCACGAAACGCGTTCTCTCACATATACACATGCGTATGTGTATGGATATATGCACATCTATATATATATATATATATATACATGAATAAAAAGTTATGCGCACCTGTGTGTATATATATATAGAGAGAGAGAGAGAGAGAGAACAAAACGAGAGAGAGAGAGAGAGAGAGAGACAGAGAGAAACAGACAGAGCGAATGAGATGACAGGTGCGTAGTTCCTGCGAACACTTCAGGAAATCCACTGCTTGATTTCCCCGACCATCCTGTGGTGTTGGGTCCTCGTTTTGAAGACAGCGCCCCGCGCCTCTCTCCCCTCCTCCTCTCCTCTCCTCGGCCCTCCTCCCTCTTCCCATCCTTGCCTCTGCCTTCCGCGCGCGCATTTTGGCACACCCCTCACAGGTTTACTGGCCCCACAGGAAGTTCCACCGAAGGCGCCAGTGGCAGGGTTCTCGAACCCCATTTCGGCACACCCCTCACGCTTCGTGGCCTCGTTGGGAGCTCCACCGAAGGCTCCAGTGGCAGGGTTTGCATGCGGTTCCATTTTCATTTCGGCACATTCCTCACACGTTTCCTGGCTCCACAGGGAGCTCCACCGAAGGCGCCAGTGGCAGGGTTCGCATGAGGTTCGAACCCCCATTTCGGCACACCTCTCACACGCTTCGTGGCCTCATTGGGAGCTTCACCGAAGGCTCCAGTGGCAGTGTTTGCATGCGGTTCCATTTTCATTTCGGCACATTCCTCACACGTTTCCTGGCTCCATAGGGAGCTCCACCGAAGGCACCAGTGGCAGGGTTCGCATGAGGTTCGAACCCCCATTTCGGCACACCTCTCACACGTTTCGTGACCCGACAGGGAGCTCCACCGAAAGCAGTACCTACAAAGCGGTGTTCACATTGCATGTGGTTGGTACCTTCGCCTGGATCATTATGTGGTGATGGTTCATATTCCTGAATGTATCCGAGCTCTATTACGTGCTCCTGCAGCTGCGCCTCGTCGGGAACCTCTGCGGGCGCCAGAATCGTTCCAAACGTTCAAGGAGCAACCAAGGTCTCGAGCCCTGCAGCTGTCCAGCTCGGCAGCGAGGCCAATCCCTTCTTCGGCCTTTGGTAGGACAAGACGTAGGAGCTGCACTCGCAGGCGGGGTGGTCTCTGCCTTGCCCGAACTCGCTTCTCAGTATGTCTTCCTCTGCTCGGCGGGCCCACGTTATGAAACGATGTGCAGGTTGTGCAAGACCTGTTCAAGCCCACGTCCAACACCCACTCGGCGTTAGACCCTATGGTGAAGTTCCTGAAGGATGTGGGGTCAGAGCATGCTGACACTGGGTAGTGGTGAGAGCCAGGCTTCGCGCAGCTGCCATCATGTCCTGGCAGAGGAGGACGGGGGTTAGGCTCGGGGGGGCCAGCTTTTCGGCTTTCCCGAGCTGGGCAAAGTTATAATTTGCTGGGAAGAGTGCCCTCTCGCTTCGGCTACATTCCTCTTTGTGTAATCTCAGCATTCAAGCCAAGGGGTGGCTGTCCGTCTTCCACCTGTTCCAACGAGGGTTGACATGTCATGGGTGAGGCTGAAAGGGGGTGAACAATACCAGCTCCTGAACAGAAATAGGAGGGTAGAAATGAGGACGGGGCTTAGGCGTCCAGTCGGGCGCGGTCGGATGTGGCGATGGCTTCGCGCAGGGAGGTTGGGACAAGAGACACTGTCGGCCACCGGGGTAAGCGGGGTGGGGGGAGGGAACTGGTCTGCCACCAGGGCAGGGCTAGAAGGAGGGAGGGGGCAGGAGGAAAATGGATGAGAATTGGCAGGGAGGAGGGGAGTGAGTTTGATGAGGGATGAGGCAAATGTGGGGATGGAGGAGGGAGGAGGACGGCAAGGAGCTGGAACAGAAGGGGTAGGGCGAGTTTCTGAGCCTTCTTCATGGGGAGGGCAACTTTTGAAGGGGCGGGCACGTCTCGTCGGCGTGCCTGCTTTAGGTGTGTTATGCGTGATAGTTGTTTTAAGCATGAATTGTTGTCTGCCCCTGCTATTAACGTTTTCTAATGGACTTCGGCCCATCCTGTGCCTGGGTTGTGGGTCTGAATCCTAATGGATCTCGTGGGAGGCCTCTCGGGGACCTCTTGGAGGCAGTTTTGAGGCCTCCTGGGGGCCGTTGTGGAGCCTCTTGGGGCCTCTTGGGGGCCTCTTGGGCCCTCTTCGGGGTCTCTCTGGGGGCCTCTTGAGGCGGAAGGCTCGGATTTGCAGTTCGTGCTCCGTCGCTTGGGCCCCTTTTGGGGCCGTCTTGCGCCCTCTTCGGCCGTCCTGGGCGCCTCTTGGGCCGTCGTGGGTCGCTCTTAGGCTGTCTTGGGGCTCTTTTGGAGGCCTCTTAGGCCGTCTTGGGGTGGTCTGGGGACCCTTTTGGGCCGTCGTGGAGCGTCGGAAAGCCGAAAAGGCGAGAACGCCGAAGTCCTACAGAAACCTATGGAGCATCATTTTTTTTGTCCTCTTGGGGCCCTCGTGAGAAGCGTCTTGGAAGCCTCTTGGGGTGTCTTGGGGGCCTCTTAGGCCGTCTGTGGGCCATCTTGGGCGTCTTGAAAGGATCATTCGGCGACTCGGGGCCCTCTTGTACCGTTATCGGGGCCTCTCGGGGCCCTCTTGGGCCGTCTTTGGCCGAACAAGTCACGCGAGAAAGCGCGACGGGGCCCAGGGGAACCGCGGAAAGCTCTGGTAGACTTGGCAGTTTGGCGTCTGGGCCCCTTAAAGACTCCCCAGGAGTGAGGGTTGAGGCTCAGGGGATTGGGCAAAGGATCTGAGGACACGCTCACTCCGTGCCCAAAGGCTCTGTGGTGGATTATTGCTTATTTGTGGTCGCTAACTGGCGCTGAAGGCGCTAACATTTATCAATCGGCGTCAATAGGCGCTAATAGGCGCGAGTAGGCGCAAACAGGGACATTGACAGACACTAATAGATACCAGTAGGGCGGAACCTGTCTTAAAATCACTCTCACGCATAAAACACGTAAGTCTGTCCTCCGACGTCTAGCCTCTTGCACTCAGCGCGAGGCGTAGAGCAGCTGTTGCAGCAGGTCTTGCTGCGGCAGGGATGGGGACAGGCAGCGTACACGGACCGCGATCGAGGCTTTAGTTCCTTTCCCGTCTCCTGTCATATTTCGAGCCCCAGCTTCCGATGATAGTGCCGATCACCTCCTTGCTCTGCTCATTGCTGTCGCACCCCGCTGCTGATTTCATCACCGCTCCTCTTATTCACTCAATGCTGGGCATGCAACATCTGACTGTGATTATAACCTCTAATCTGACACTCATGCTGAGTGTACGTTTGCCGTTCGTGATGTGGGCAGGCCTCTTATGTAATCCTGCAGTCATGCAGTGTGACGTCTGCTCATGTATAATACAGAGGTGCTGGGACCACGGCATACCATGATATATTGTGAGGATCCAAAACGGGCGAGCACGTCATGTTGTGCCATATGCAGTGATGTAACGTTGAGGTTGTCATCATGGGGTCCTGTGTCTCTTGGTGCACACCATCGCGTAACTCGCGCAAAGAGAATCATCATTTTCCAATGATGGGCCGATGCAGGATCAGACCGACTTCATCAGAAACCACTTCCAAGATCGAGCTGTTGAGCACACTTTCTATGTTGCCGCGAAGCATTCCTTCGAGCAAGATGTAGTCTTCCTGGATCTCGTCGAGGTCAGACTAAAAGAGTGGTTCTTGGCCTCGATGTTTGGTCTTGCTTCTCTTCGGGGAGTCGTTCACCTGTGCTGGCCGCCTCTCTGACACCAGTTGTTCCGATTCCTCTGTTGTCTGTCCCTGCGTGCCTGCTCTGTTTTGGTGCACTGCCTCACGAGTGGCAACGCCGCGCTGTATTTGTGCTTGGTGCTTCGCCCCGTACACGCACGCGGCAGCACAGTGGTCTATGGTTCCGCTGACTTAACTCCATGCTTGGTATCGGGATCGAGTGCACTATTAGCCATGCGTTTGACTTCCACTGAGTTGTCGCCCCTCGCCTGCGCCATCACCGCAACATGGTACGTCGATCAATGGCATTTCATCCAGTTGAGTGGCGACGCGCAGCGGGACAGCAGGACCTAATCATGCGACCATTCGCAACAACATCCCAAGGGGGGAGCCTTCTGGCTTACATGCAACCCCCAATTAGAGTCGACCCGCATCATAAGGATGCACGATGAGGATGCACGGGTCTTGAAGGCCGTTTCGAAGCTTTTCGTGCGGGGCGCGGCCAGCGAAAGTGGCCATGGATGGACCGAGGAGGCAAGGATGCAAGGAGACCCTTGGGAAGGGTGCCCATCCTTACTATGCGGGTTGGCTGTACGCGTTCCCACGCCCAGGTTCAACAGCCAGCCGCCAGAGTGGAAAGACCACGCGGCCATCGTCGTGGACCTGCTGCAGGACCGCACATGACAGGGATACTGCTTATCCGTAAGGGCTTCGCCCCCTTGCCGCAGGCCCCTTCTGTATCATGATGGGATATCTCAGAGTCGCGTCGGTGCGCCTCGGCGCTGCCTTGGCGCTTCTGGGAACATCATGCGGAGGCGGATCGGAAGCATCAGCGCATATTGAGACGTTGGCGTGATCGAAGACGCCTACGGCGAATCACCGCCGCCGAATCACTGCCGCCGCCTGCCCCTTCGGAAGCGCCTATGTGGCCGACAGCTGAATTAGAGCTTGGCCAAGCTATCGGGCCAGTTGTTTCCCGAGTCGGTTTAGAAAGCCTTCGGGGAACGCGTGGGGGAGCAATCAGAGGAGGATCAGGAGAGGGAGGAGGATGATGATTAGGAGGAGGATGAGGATGAGGATGAGGATGAGGATGAGGATGAGGATGATAGGAGGATTATGATTAGGAGGATGATGATGATGAGGATGAGGATGAGGATGATGGAGAAGGAGGAGAGGTAGGAGGAGGAGACTTCTTGGGAACCGTCTTGCGGGGCCTCTTGGGGGGCCTCTGCGGAGCTTCCTGGGGGCCTTCTGGAGGCCTCTTGGGAGCCTCCCTGGGCCTCTTGGGGGCTTCTTGGGGGCCTTTGGGGGCTTCTTGGGGGCCTCTTTGGCCATCTTAGGGCGTTCCCGACCCGTCAGACACCGTCGGAAGCCGTCTTGGGGGCCTTTCTGAACCGACTTGGGGCTCTCTTGGGGCGCTTCAGGGCCGCCTTGGAGAGTATCTTGCACGTCTTGGAGGTCGCCGTCTTGGGGGCTTCTTGGGCCGTCATGCGGCCATCTTGGAGGCTCCTTGGGCGATCTTGGGGCGACCTTGGGGGCCTCTTGGGCCGTCTTGGGCCGTCGGAAGGCCGACAAGGCTCAAGGTCAAACGCAGTCAAGGCCGACAAGGCTCAAGCTAAGGAAAATCAATGATTTTGGTTTCTTCGGGCCTTCCTGGAGGAACTCTTGGAGGTCTCTTGGGCCCTCTTGGAGGCCTCTCAGGGGCCTCTTGGTCCGTCTTGGGCCATCTTGCGGCTATATTGGGCCGTCTTGGGTGCATCTTGGGCCGTCTTGAAGGCATTTTGTGACCATCTTAGTCGTCTTGGAGGCCATCTTGGCCGTCTTGGAGGCCTGTTGGGGCCCTCTGGGGGTCGTCTCGGGGGCCCCTTGGGCCGTCATTGGGCCATCTTGGATGCCTCGTGGGCGATCTCGGGGCGACCTTGGGGGCTCTTGGGCCCTCTTCCTTCAAACACCTACGGTAGGTTCGCGTCGTGTCGACCGTCGGCGACCCCGCCGCCGGCGTTCAACTTTGAACGCCGACGGCGGCCCAGAATCGGTCGATGTTGAACGATTGGACGTTGCGGAGACGGCCGATCGTTCCAGGTTGAACGATCCAGCGCGGTGTCGGGAACCAACGCCGGGGTCGACACGACAGGAACCTGCAGTACGGATAATCAATGATTTTGATCTCTTCGGGTCCTCCTGGAGGACCTCTTTGAGGCCTCTCGGGCCGTCTGGGAGGCCTCTTGGGGGCCTCTTGAGCCGTCATGGGTCAGCTTGAGGCCATCTTAGGCCGTCTTGGGGCATCTTGGGCCGTATCGAAGGCATCTTGGGGCCATCTGAGCCGTCTTGGAGGCCATCTTGGCCGTCTCCTAGGCCTGTTGGGGCCCTCTTGGGACCGTCTCGGGGGCCTCTTGGGCCGTCATGGGGCCATCTTGGAGCCCTCGTGGGCGATCTTGGGGCGATCTTTGGGGGCCTCTTGGGCCGTCTTGAGCCGTCGGAATGCCGAAAAAGAGCAAATGCCCAAATCCTTCAAACACCTACGGAGAATCACTGATTTTGATCACTTCGGGTCTTCCTGGAGGACCTCATGGAGGCCTCTTGGGCTGTCTGGGAGGCTTCTTGGGGACCTCTTGGGTCGTCTTGGGCCATCTTGAGGCCATCTTAGGCCGTTTATGGTGCATTTTGGTCCGTCTTGGAGGCATCTTTGGGCCATCTGAGCCATCTTGGAGGCCATCTTGGCCGTCTCGGAGGCCTCTTGGGGCCATCTTGGACCGTCTTGGAGGCCATCTTGGGCCAACGTGGCCATCTTGGAGACCATCTTGGGCCATCTGGAGCGGAACAAGTAGAGAATTGCGCGCCTTCCGGGCGGCCGGCGGGACGGGCCGAAGCCCCAGGGGGAGTTCTTTTGGAAAAAGAGCCAAAACCAAAACCGAAATAGTCTAGCACGCCAGGCACCCCTGCGATGAATCGCGGATCGAAGACGCCTGCGGCGAATCACCGCCGCCCCCTACCTTTTTGGAAGCGCCTATGTGGCCGAACGTTAAGGCCAGACCTGCCAAGCTGTCGGACCATGTGTTCCCCGAATCGGTTTGGAAAGCCTTCGGGCCACACGTGGGCATCTTGAAGGTCATCTTGGCCGTCTGGAGGCCATTTTGACCCTTTCGGGCCTTCTTGGAGGACGTCTTGGAGGGCTCTTGGGCCGTCTTGGAGGCCATCTTGAGCGTTTTGGAGGCCTCTTGGGCCGTCTTGGGGGCCTCTTGGGGCCGTCTTGGGCGATCTTTGGGGGCACTTGGGCCTTCTCGGGCCGTCGGAAGGCCGAAAACAAGCAACTGCCATAATCCTTCAAAAC
This sequence comes from Prorocentrum cordatum, assembly GCA_963575745.1. Taxonomy (NCBI): domain Eukaryota; class Dinophyceae; order Prorocentrales; family Prorocentraceae; genus Prorocentrum; species Prorocentrum cordatum. The sequence goes on from CAUYUJ010020042.1 coordinate 115,104, forward strand.
CTCATGGGAAATCAATGATTGTGGCCTTTTCGGGCCTTCCTGGAGGCCCTCTTGGAGGCCTCTTGGGCCGTCTTGGGCCATCTTACGGCCATCTTCGGCCGTCTTGGTGGGCTCCTGGCCTGCTTGACGCCTTCGGAAGCCGTTTGGGGGGTCTCTCTGGGCCGACTTGGAGCCCTCTTGGAATCCTCCAGGGGTCTCTCTGGGCCGACGTGGAGCCCTCTTGGAATCCTCCAGGGCCGTCTTAGAGGCCATCTTGGGCGTCTTAAAGGCCTTCTGGACCGTCTTGGGAGCCTCTTGGGGCCGTCTTGGGGGCCTCTTTGGCCGTTCTGGGGCCATCTTGGAGGGTTCTTGGGCGATCTGTGGGCGATCTTTGGGGGCTCTTGGGCCGTCTCGGGCCGTCGGAAGGCTGAAAAGAAGCAAATGTCAAAATCCTTCAAACATCTCAGGGAAAAAGGGAACATGTTGGCCTTTTCTGGCCTTCCTGGATGCCATCTTGGAGGCCTCTTGGGCCGTCTTGGGCCAGCTTCGAGCCAACTTCGGCCATCGTGGTGGGTTCCTGGCACGTCTGACGCCGTCAGGAGCCGTCTTGGGGGCCTTTCTGGGCCGACTTGGGGCCCTCTTGGGGCGCTTCGGGGCTGTCTTGGAGGCCATCTTTGGCGTGTAGGAGGCCTCTTGAGCCGTCTTGGGGCCCTCTTGGGACCGTCTTGGAGGCCACTTGGGCCGTCATGGGGCCCTCTTGGAGGCCTCTTTGGCGATCTAGGGGCGTTCTTGGGAGCCTCTTGGGCCGTCTGGGGCCGTCGGAAAGCCGAAAAGGCGCAAATGCCAAAATCCTTCAAAAACCTAAGGAACATCAATGATTTCGGCCTCTTCGGGCCCTCCTGGAGGACCTCTTGGAGGCCTCTTGGGCCGTCTTGGAGGCCTCTTCGGGGCCTCTTGGGCCATCTTGGGCCAGCTTGAGGCCATCTTAGGCCGTCTTGGGTGCATCTTAGACCGTCTTGGAGGCATCTTGGGGCCATCTGAGCCGTCTTGGAGGCCATCTTGGCCGTCTTGGAGGCATTTTTGCCGTCTTGGAGGCCATCTTGGGGCCGTCTGGGGCAGGAAAACTGTTGGCAACCATCTCTTCCGGGTGACCGGCGGGACGCGCCGGAGCCCCAGGGGGAGTTCTTTTGGAAAAAAGAACCACAACCAAAACCGAGAGGGTCTAACACGCCAGGCACCCGTTTGATGAATCAAAAGGGGGCGGCGGATCGAAGACGCCTACGGCGAATCACCGCCGCCCCCTGCCTTTGTGGAAGCGCCGATGTGGCCGAACGTTGAGGCCAGACCTGCCAAGCCATCGGACCATGTGTTCCCCGAATCGGTTTGGAAAGCCTTCGGGGAACACGTGGGCATCTTGAAGGTCATCTTGGCCGTCTTGGAGGCCTCTTGGGCGATCTTTCGGCGATCTTTGGGGGCTCTTGGGCCGTCTCGGGCCGTCGGCAGGCCGAAAAGAAGGGAATGTCAAAATCCGTCGAAAACCTTGGGGAAATCAAGGTTTTTTTTGCCTTTTCTGGCCTTCCTGGAGGCCCTCTTGGGGGCCTCTTGGGCCGTCTTGGGCCAGCTTCGAGCCAACTTCGGCCATCTTGGTGGGTTCCTGGCACGTCTGAGGCCGTCGGGAGCCGTCGGGGCCTTTCTGGGCCAACGGGGGACCCTCTTGGGGCGCTTCGGGGCTGTCTTGGAGGCCATCTTGGGCGTCTTGGAGGCCATCTTGGGCGTGTTGGAGGCCTCTTCGGCCGTCTTGGGGCCCTCTTGGGGCCATCTTGGAGGCCACTTGGGCCGTCATGGGGCCCTCTTGGGGGCCTCTTGGGCGATCTTGGGGGCCTCTTGGGCCGTCTTGAGCCGGCGGAATGCTGAGAAGAAGCAAATTCCAAGATGCTTCAAAAACCTAAGGAAAATCAATGATTTCGGCCTCTTCGGGCCCTCCTGGAGGACCTCTTGGAGGCCTCTTGGGCCGTCTGGGAGGCCTCTGGGGGGCCTCTTGGGCCTTCTTGGGCCGTCTTGGACTCTCTTGGGCCGTCTTGGAGGCATATGGAAGCCATCTTAGCCATCTTGGAGGTCATCCTGGCCGTCTTGGAGCCATCTTGGAGGCCATCTTGGAGCTGTCTTGGGCAGGAAAGTAGGGAATTGAGCTCCCCGGCAATCCTCCCGGGACCCCGGCGGGACGGGCCGAAGCCCCAGGGGTAGTTCTTTTGGAGAAAAAGCCAAAACCAAAACTTAGAAGGTTCAGCACGCCAGGCACCCCTGTGATGAATCAACAGGGGGCGGCGGATCCTAGTGGCCTTCGGCGCATCCCGCCACCGTGCCTGGGTTTTGGGTCTGAGGCTTCTTGTATGTGTCGTGGGGTGTCGTGGGGAGTCTCTCGGGGGCCGCTTGGAGGCGGTTTTGGCGCCTCTTGGGGGTCTCTTGGGGCCTCGTGGGGTATCTTCTGGGTGTCTTCGAGGCCTCTTGGGCGCGTGTTGGGCGCCTCTTGGCGGCATCTTCGGGCCTCCGGGGGGCTTCTCAGGGCTTCTCGGAACGCTTCTTGGGCCATCTTGGAGCTCTCTTGGGCCGTCTTAGGGCCCTCTTGGAGGCGTCTTGAGCTGTCTTGGGGCGGTCTCCAGAGCTTCTTGAGCCGTCTTGGAGCGTCGGAAAGCTGAGAGGGCGAGAATGCCAAAATAAAAAAAAACAAAGCAACATCGACGATTTTGGCTTCTGGGGGCGGGAGGCCCCATGGAGCGCTCTTGGGGCCTCTTGGGGCCCACTTGGGCCGTTTTGGAACCATTTTCGGGCACCTCGGAGCACGCTTGGCCTCGGCAGTGCGAATGTGGCGTAAATTGTGAGGGTTTGTGGCCTCAGGGACGCGAATGTTGTATACTTTGCAAGGGATTATGTTTTCGGGGACGCGAATACGGCGTAATTTGCGAAGGCTTGTTGCCTCGGGGGCGCAACAATTGCCTAACTTACTATGATTTGTGGCTTCGGGGACGCGAGCATCGCGTAATTTACGAGGGATTATGGCTTCGGGGGCGCGAATCTCAACGTCCCCCGGGAAATCAGGCAACGCGATGTGGGGGTGGTACATGCCGGTTTGGGGCTCATCGCTTCGCTCATTCCGCTGGCCCATCTTGTCTCGCCGCTGTCGGTTGTCTGAGTGCTGTTGTCAAAGCTGTGCCGCTGGGCGGCTGGCATTTTCTGGAAGCGGGACGTGGCCAATTTTGAGGGATCAGGAAGCACTGATTAGCTCTACCTTAGCAGCTGAAGCCTCACCGAGATGTTTTAAGCTTTGATCACCGTTTTCGTATTCATTGTTTTGCCAATCGGCGCGGGCCCTCGCACCCCGCCCTCCCCCCCCCCGTGGAGTAGATCCTGGCTGTTTTTGGCGCCCGTTTCGGGCAGGTGGAGTCTCCCCCATGGGACGCACTGCTGCAAACAGTCGCACTGAGCAGAGGTCCAGAGTCAGACCCCCCCTCCCCTCCTTCCGACCAATGTCGAAACGCCGAATAAGAAAACGTGCACCAGGTGATGTATGGCCAATGTTGAGGAATCAGGACGTACTGATGAGCTCTACTTCAGCAGCTGAAGCCTCACCGAGATACTTTAAGCAATGCGCACAATTGCCGCGGGTTGGTTTCCTTGTGCCGCGACCGCTGTCTTCGAGAGCCCGAAGAGAAGCGCTTACGTTCTGGTTTCAGCCTCGGGTGCATTTCCCGCGCTGCACATGCTGGTGCCGTTTCAGTGATGCTGCTTCCAGCGACCGCGGCGCGCTCTAGGTGAACCAGGAGCGCCAGTGGGAGTTCCATCGCGAGTTGAGCTGCAAGCTTGCACATACGGATGCTGGTGTCGAGACGAGGGGTGTTGTACGTAAGCGTTTCGCGAGGGAGAGTGGCCAGAAAACCGCCAGAGAGAACTTTAGAGGACCCACCAGGCTCCCCAAGGGGTCGTGCAGAGGCCTTCCAGGGGCGACCGCCAAACACCTTTGCCCAGGGGGGCCTTTGGAGCCTAGCGGGCCGCGGGAGCGGTATCGGAGCAGGCCGCGGTGACTTCCAGGGGTGGAGTGCGCCGATGTCTCCCAGCGGGTGGACCCTCGTGCGAAGCAGTGACTGCGAGGGCCCACGTGGTGACCTGCGAGACACCTGGAGAGGCTTCCCGAGGAGCCCCGAGAGGGACAGGGGGAGGTGCGCAGGGTTCCAGGGCCGAATCGCCCCCCTGCGAAACTCTTGTTCGAGGTCGCGGGGCTCCGCACCACGGTACACGTGTGAGTTTGGGGGGTTGTGGTTCGTTTGTTTGGGAGACGCTTCTGTGCCATTTCAAATCGGTTCCCTCTCCTCTTCCTCCTCCTCCTCCTCCTCCTCCTCCTCCTTCGGCCCTTGAACCGGTGCGCAGATGCCCAGCGGCGTGGCCGCCGCGCACGTCCGCCGCCGACAGTGTCCGCGGGCGCGCTCCTCTGCGCCGATGTCTTCCTCGCTCCTCGTGGTCTCCTTGCGGGCTTCGGGGGCCACGGCCCCACGCGACTTTCCCAGACGGGCACAGGCACACGCGCTTCGCCGCACGAGCTTGCGCTGGCGCCTCGCTCGCTCCCTCGCTCCCCCCCCTGCTCCCCTTCTAGGATCGGATCGGACCGGCCCTCCACGAAGGCAGGGCCGCTCCCTAGCAGCCGGACGAGTGCCGAGCTTGTTTGGGCCCGACAGTCGAATCCCCCTTCCAGGGAAGAGCAGGCGGAGGACGAGTGGAAGACCAGTCACGCGATCCGCATCCGCAAGGGCCGCGCTTCTTGGCGGCGCCCGGAACCCCCTTCGAGCTCCCCCTCTCCAGCCCCTCTTGGGCCCTCTTTGGGGTCTTTTGGGGCCCTCTTGGCTGCCCTTTTGGCGGCCTCTTGTGTTGTCTTGGACGCTCTAGAGGCTGGAAAGGCGAGCATGCGAAGATGTTTAAATCTCGCGCCATTTCAATGCTCTTTGGGCCTCTTGGGCCAGTGCCATTGCTCCCAAGATGGCCCAAGAGACCCCCAAGCGAGATAGGCCGGTCCCCGGAGTCCATTTGAGGACACGCGGGAAGCGTGCCCCCCCGCCAAGCTCTCGGGCCCTCGGGACGCGTCGTGCGACGAGCTCCAGGGCCGCGCGGCCGCCCCCGGAAATTGTGCGAGTCTTGGGTATGGGGCCCTCGACGAGCCTTTGCGCGATCTTCAGCCCAGAGAGCTCGAGGGGACCTGCCGACACGCCACGCAGTGCCCACGGCACGGCGGCAGATGTCTGCTCGTGTAGTGCTGATGCTCGAATCAGAGAGAGTGGACTTGTTCACCACATGATCGTCATGCCCCCCTCGGTGCGCCAATGACCCACCAGATCAAGAGCGATCGCCACTGCAACAATGGTAACCCCTGCGCCACGGCTTACCGAAGCAATGCTTTATAGCAGTGCGCCAGTGGCCACCATAGTTAAACAGCCGACCGTGCACGCGGATTGCTTCAAAAACATTGGCAGTACAGTTCTTACAGCCACACCCGTAGTAGTGTATGCTCCACTTGCCCATCGTGAGGACCACTGGTCGCTCGTGCATCATTCCTACCACAGTTCACGCCTCGAGCATCAGCAACCGGCACGCTTCCCTCATCCTCTCTGTCAGCAGATGAAAGATGCAGAGCGAAATCCACGACGAACAGTTATGACGCATGCTTGTGCAAATTTAGTATTTGTCAGGGGGGGGGCGGGGTAGGGAGGGATAATTATGCTAAAAACGGTAAGCACCCCCATGGCAGCAAGGATAGAAAGAGCGAGCGCTACCTGCACAAGATCGAAGTCACTTGTAACACAGGGGGTGACACCAGATGATTTTTTCCATATCGCATGCTACCAGTCTTGCGGAGGACATCGTGGATTTACGACGGGACTGGAGCAGTCTCCTCGAAGACAGGTGGCGGAAGCAAGGTGCTCCTGTGCGCCCTTCTCGCTCAGACCTCTTCCTCATCCATCCTCTGCCCGTCCCTCTCCCCAGCCCGATCACCATCCGCATCCCTTCCCCCTGTCCCCCTCGCCTTTCCCTCCCTCTCCTCTCCCCTCCTCTTGCCCCCCTCCCCTCTCCCCTTCCGCTCCCCTCGTCCTTGGCCTGCCGCTTCTGTTCCTGCTGGTTGCCTCTCCCGCTCTTCGTTTCTTTTCCGCTTCCCCCTTCTCTTTCCCCTCTGCCCTTCGCCCTGCACCTTCCCGCGTGCCCTCCGCTTCTCGTTTTGGCTCCCTCTCCCTGTCTTTTTCCCTTTCTCCTCTCCGCACCCTTCCGTTCTCCCTGCCCGTCCTTTCCCATTTCCCTTCTGCTTCCAACTCTTATGCCCGTTGCCGCTCTTATTTCCTTTCGCGCGCCGTTCGCAGCTATGACCGCGTCATGATTTCGCAAATGTCGGAAGGGTGTTCGGCCCCAGTGTCCGCTCTGCCAGCTGCGCCACGCCGAGAGCTGTCGGGTGCGGCCACCGCCAGCCATGAGTGTGTGTGTGTGTGTGTTTGTCCCGTGCCCCGGGAGTGTAGTCATGTTCTTCCCGCCTTTGTGGTTTTACCGGTTTCGGCTCTCATTGAATTGCGGGTGTTCTTCGCGAGTTCCCCCGCCTTTCTTAGTTGTTCTTTCTTTCTTTCTTTCTCTCTCTCTCTCTCTTTGTTTTCTTTTCCCCGCTTCTCCTCTCCCATATTACTTCTCCCCTCTCACCTATCACACTCTTCTCTCTGCCACAGGTTCCCGTAATGAGTACGATTCCCCTCTCTTCCCTGGTCACTCTCGGTCTCTTAGCCCATCACGCTTTTTCGTTGTTTCTGTAACTGCGCACCTACAGCATGGCCCTTCGGGTACGAAGGAGGTTTGGGGGTGAATGGGTGAAGCGTTCAGCTTGCGATTGGCGTAGGGACGGGTTCGCGATCTGCCGATCAAACGGCATCGATATCTCTCGATCTTTGTACCGATCGGCTTCACAATCGATCCATGGAAACTTATACAAACACGTATGTGTGTGCAATATATATATATATATATACACATCTATATATATATGTGTGTGCCGGCTTTTCTCTTTGCCGCTCTCACTATCAGTTCATGCTCCAGCCGAACTGATGATCGGGCTGCTTACCTATCATTCTAACGAGGGTACTATGAGCCTGTCGGTCGATCTCGTTGTACATCGGACTCGCGACTCGTCATTTGATCCCACTTGCACTATACCAGGCTTATTATCTATCGATTTTACTATTCAGATGTCGATCCCAACTGCACCATCATCATCATCATCAGCATCATCATCACCATTCTTCCTCATCATCATCACCATGATCATCACCATCATCACCAGCATCATCATCAACATCATCATCATCAACACCAGCATCACCAGCATCATCATCACCATCATGATCACCATCATCATCATCATCATCATCATCACCATTTTTTGCTATCATCACCATCATCATCGTCACCAGCATCATATCATCACCATCATCATCAGCAGCGTCATCATCACCACCATCACATCATCATCATCGCCATCGTCGTCGTCGTTGTCGTCACCATCATCATCATCATCATCATCATCATCGTCACCACCATCATCATCATCATCATCATCATCATCATCATCATCATCATCATCATCATCATCGTCATCGTGGTCATCATCATCGCCATTAGCATCATCATCATCATCAGCATCATCACCGTCATCAGCAGCATCACCATCATCATCATACATATATGTGTATATACATACAAGTCAGTGAAGGGTTCACCCTCTGCCGCCAGCTCCCTCTCTACCAGAGCGGGATACATTAGAGCTGTGCTGGGGTGTCTTGGCGCCGTCTTGAAAATCTTTGTGAACGTCATGCGATGAGGGCTGTCTGCCAGCAACACGTGTTGACATGTCGGAGTTATGGTTGAATGCTCTGTGGCCTTCTTTGAGCATTTCCTTCGTTTGTGAATGAGAAGCCCTCTTGGAACGATTGGGGGCTGTTGGAGGCCGTCTTGGGAAACATCGCGTGGTTTGGGACTGCCTCTGGGGTTCTTTGCCGTCTTCGCTCTTTTCGGGGACTCGCGGCGAAAGGTCCAGCGCAGCATTCTCAAGAACTGGCGGGGGGGAGGGGCCGAACAGCTACCCCATCCAGAAAGGTGTAATGGTTCTGACCTGGGGGGGGTGTGGCGGTTTTGGGCAGCCCGCGTGGGGTGGCCGGCCGCGCATCGGTTCTGGTTTAAAGAGAGGACTCTGGCATTGGGGGCGCGTCGCTGGCTCAATGTGCGAGGGATCGTGGGCTCGGGGAAGTGCCTGTCCACACCGCCTCCAAGAGGTATTTCGTGACATGCGCATCTTGCCGTCGCAATGCCTATTCACCATCACATTTTTTGGATCACATCAGGCATACAACCTTTCCTTGGCTGATTGTTGCGCTGTGGGTAGGCGGGGAAAAACAGGGGAGTGCATCCGGCGGAATGATGAAGGTTCATGGTGTCGGGGCGCGCGAGTCTGGCATCATTCATGAGGGATCGTATTCCTGGGGGGTGCGCGGATCTGGTGCGATTTATAACAGGGATCGTGGCCTCGGCGGGCGAATCTGGTGCGAATCTGGCGTGCTTTGCAAAAAGGGATTGTGGCCTCGCGGGCGCGAGCCTGGCGTAATTTACAAGGGATCATGGCCTCGGGGGCGCGACTCTGGCGTGAGTTGCGAGTGATTCTTGCCTCGGGGGCGCGAGCGCGGTGTACTTCGACAGCGACTGTTCCCTCGGGGGCGCGAGTCTGGTGTGATTTCTTGTCCTCCTACTCCTTCCTTGTGGTCCTCCCTCGTCGTCCTCCTCCGCCTCCTCCCTTCCGCTCCTCTTCCCCCGCTTTCTCTTCTTTCTCAACTACCTGCTGCTCCTTCACTAGTCCCCCCCGCACCTCCGTGCTCTTTCCCTCCCTCCCTGTCCCAATCCTCCTCCTGCTCCGCGTAAGTGCCACTTGAGGGTCAAGGTCCGACTCGACACTCGACTCGACGAATCGAGCGGGATTCAGCGGAATGGGAAAGGCTGGGCGGGTGGGGTAGGATTTCGTCGTTTTCACTCGGATTGTTTTCGGTCCTTCGACATGATGCTCTCGTCATTCACACTCACGCTCTCGCCTCAGCGCGGGAAACGTTTCTGGAGTCGATTGCTTCCTCGCCGCTGAGGCCCCTCTCCCTTCCACTCCTCCGCCTTCCCTTGGTCTTGCCCCTCCTGCTCCACTTGCTTCTGCTGCGATTCCTCCCGCTCCTGCTACTGGTCCTCCCGCCACTGCTCCTGCTTGCAGGGACCTATGGAGGGGGAACTTGGAGGGGGGGTTCATTGCCACATCGTTGATGTGTTTCCTGTTTACAATGGTCCTTCCTCCTCCTCCTCCTCCATTCTTTTTCCTGTCGCACCCTGAGGCCAGTTTTTAGGGCGGGCCTGGCGTTTTGCCTGAGACTTCCTCACCGTTTTTGACTCTGAAGTTCAAACGTTGGCAACAGTTTCACAGATGGAGGGCGGGTGGATTTCAAAATGTGGCTCTCGCCTTAGTGCCGCGCACGTTCGTTCTAAAGATTTAAAAGAGTTTCGCGGATTAAGGATAAACCCGTCTTCAATATGTGGCTCTCGCCTCAGCGCCGCGCACATTCTTATGAGAAACATTGGAAGCGTTTCACGGATTGCGGATAACCCGTTTTCAAAATGTGGCTCTCGCCTTAGCGTCGCGCACATTCGTTTTTAAAGCATAATGCGGCTCTCGCCTTGGCGCCGTGCTCATCGGTTCATTGAATTTGCAAGAGTTTCGCGGATTCCCACGATCAGCGTACCAGAAATGGTGTTTTGGAAGGATTCTTGATGTTGCGGGTGCAACAGTTATGATGGTTCGGGGTGCTGAAATCCCAAGAATGGCGTTGTGGCACGATCCAGGATCGTCAAGACGCAACAGTCAGATTGATCCGTGGCGTTGGAACCCCGAGAACAAAGTTGTGGCATGCTTCCGGGTCTTCAAACGGTTGTCTTTCAACGAGGCAGATCCTTCAATGGAAATATACCGTTGCAGGGGCCTATGAAGAGGGAGCTCGGAGGGAGGGTGTATTCCAACATCGCCGATGGCTCTTGAGTTTGCACTGGTCCTCCTCCTCCTCCTCCTCCTCCTTATCCGCCGCCTCCACCTCTGGTGTACAGGGCCCCCGGGCCCCCCCCTTCTGTCTGCGCAGCGCACGCGGGGTTCCTTCCGGGGTCGAGGTCCACACCCCCGTCGGCGGCTGCAAAACGATCTGGCGCCGTGGGGGACGGGACGGGCGGGAGGGGCAGGACGCCAGCGCACCCAGCTTGCCCCGCTCTCCCCCCTCTCCCTCGGGGGACGAGCACGCGTTGGCGCCGGCAGAGGCTCCGAGGCTCGTCGATCCTTCTCTCCCTCTCTGCGCCGCAGTGGCCCGCCGCTCTCTGCCTCGCCTTTTTTGGAGGCCCGCTGCGGATCACCGAGCGCGTTCCACTACTTGCAAAGTGCCTACTCGCAAACGTTCCAAAAACGCGCGTCGGTTTCGATGTGAGTTATCGTGGATTCCCCGCGGCGAATCCAGGCCTTTTGCGAGTAGTTTTTTTGCGAGTAGTGGAACGCGCTCGTCTATCGGAGGAGGAGGAGGAGGAGGAGGAGGAGGAGGAGGAGGAGGAGGAGGAGGAGGAGGAGGAGGAGGAGGAGGAGGCAGGAGGAGGAGGAGGAGGAGGAGGAGGAGGAGGAGGAGGAGGAGGAGGAGCGGGGGCCGCAGACCTGGACATGTCCTTCTTCCTGGACGCGGGCCGCCGGCCCGGCGCTGGCCGGCCCGGCGCCGGGGCCGTGGCGCGGCGATGACGCGAGGGGCCGGCGCCCGCTGCGCGCAGGGCAGCGGGCGCCCCGGGGTCCACGAGGAGCCGGAGGGAGGAATTTTGAGTCGGGCCTGTCCCTCCACAGGTGAGCATTCTTTTATTATTTGTTTTTTGCTTTCGGCGGAACGCCCCTCCCCCCCCCCCCCCCCCCCCCGTAGAGAAGTTCCGGGCTGATTTTGGCACCTGCTTCAATCGATCGGACGAACTACAGGGGCCGGCGCCCCCCCCCCCCTCCCCCGGTAGAAACTCGAATCGCTGATGTGTGCAACTGTGCGCATTTTATCGTGCTACTCTTCTGGAACCACAACGAAAGGGCTCAGGGGCGCCGGACCCGATCGCCAGAAAGCATGCCTCCGGCTGGGCCCTCCCCTGTTATGCCAGCGACGGCCTCGTGGAATCATGAATAGGTGATCCCTAGCAATTCTGGCACAGGCTTGCCAAATCACGCATAGCCTTGGCGCAGCCCCGCGCAGCCGCTGCGCGATTCCCCCATGGGGGGTCCCCCCTAGGATTCCCTCATCGGCATCTCCCACAGGATTCCCCACATGATTCAATCGGGGGCATTGACTACGGGCCGAGAGCCGGACCCCCCCCCCTCCCCCCCATGCGCCTAAAGCCGGAACCCAGAATAAAAAAATGCTCACCAGGGGGAGTCTCCCAAAAAATAGAAAACAGTCAGGGGACGATTTTTTGAGCATTTTTGGGCATCTTTTGAGCATTCCCAGCCATCCTGTGGTGTTGGGTCCTCGTTTTGAAGAGACGGTGCCCCGCGTTCCTCCTTCCTTCCTTCCTTCCTTCCTTCCTTCCTTCCTTCCTTCCTTCCTTCCTTCCTTCCTTCCTTCCTTCCTTCCTTCCTTCCTTCCTTCCTCCCCCTCCTCCCTCCTCCCCCTCCTTGCCTCTGTTCTCGGCACACCTCTCACACGTTTCGTAGCCCCATAGGGAGCTCCACCGAAGGTCCCAGTGGGGGGGGGGCGCATGCGGTTCCCCACCCCAGGGCAGCGTTTCGTGGCCCCATAGGGAGCTCCACCGAAGGCCCCAGTGGGGGTGGGCGCATGCGGTTCCCCCACCCAGGGCAGCGTTTCGTGGCCCCATAGGGAGCTCCACCGAAGGCCCCAGTGGGGGTGTCGCATGCGGTTCCCCCACCCAGGGCAGCGTTTCGCGGCCCCACAGGGAACTCCACACGAAGGCCCCAGTGGGGGTGGGCGCATGCGGTTCCCCCACCCAGGGCTGCGCTTCGTGGCCCCGTAAGGAGCTCCACCGAAGGCCCCAGTGGGGGTGGGCGCATGCGGTTCCCCCACCCAGGGCAGCGTTTCGTGGCCCCATAGGGAGCTCCACCGAAGGCCCCAGTGGGGGTGGGCGCGTGCGGTTCCTTCACTCAGGGCAGCGTTTCGTGGCCCCATAGGGAGCTCTACCGAAGGCCCCAGTGGGGGTGGGCGCATGCGGTTCCTCCACCCAGGGCAGCGTTTCGTGGCCCCATAGGGAGCTCTACCGAAGGCCCCAGTGGGGTTGGGCGCATGCGGTTACCCCACCCAGGGCAGCGTTTCGTGGCCCCATATGGAGCTCCACCGAAGGCCCCAGTGGGGGTGTTCGCATGCGTCTCCCCTGCCTAGGACAGCGCTTCGTGGCCCCATAGGGAGCTCCACCGAAGGCCTCAATCGGGGTGTTCGCATGCGTCTCTCCCACCCAGGACAACGTTTCGTGGCCCCATAGGGAGCTCCACCGAAGGCGCCAGAGGCGCAGTTCGCATGCGTCTCCCCTACCCATGACAGCGCTTCGTGGCTCCATAAGGAGATCCAGCGAAGGTCCCAATGGCGCAGTTCGCATGCGTCTCCCTCGCACAGGGCAGCGCTTCGTGGCCCCATAGAGAGCTACACCGAAGGCCCCAGTGGCGGTGTCCACATGCGTCCGCGCCACCAATTTCGGCGCACCCCTCACAAGTTTCGTGGCCCCATAGGAGCTCCACCGAAACCAGTACCCACAATGCGGTACTCGCAACTGCACATGGTTGGGTCCTTCGTCAAGCTAATTTTTTGGGTATTTTTTATTTTTCGTCCAAAGTCCCCCTGTAGGGGGACAGGCCCGACCTAAGAGGAGTTCTATGCCTCCTAGATGGGGTCGGAGTAGATGGGGTCGGAGGATCGCGCCGCATCGCCGATGCATTCACGACGCGGCTCGGTGCGGAGCCCCATTTTCTCCACGCTGGCTTCGCCGATGCATGGCCCACGTCGGCGATGCATCGCCGGTGCATCACCGATGCTTTGCCGATGCATCGCCGATGTATCGGCGATGCGGCGCCATCCTCCGACCCCATCTACTCCGACCCCATCTAGGAGGCCTCTAGGACTGGGGGGGGCAGGTTAGAGCCTCCTGCAGTGCCTACAGTGGAGGCCCACGCCAGGAGGCACCCTGCTTGCCTCCAGGGTGCCCTGGGTTCCTTGGGTTTCGATGGTTTTGCTAAGGGAAGCGTGACGTTCGCACACCAAAAATCAATGGACGGGGTCTCAGGGTTGGGTTTCTTGTGGAAGGTTTCTTGTGGACTGGCCTCCACTGAAGCGCCGCATCGCCGATGCATCGTCGATGCAACGGCAACGACGGCGATGCATCGGCGGCGTCGACGTTAAGCAAATCGGGCTCCACCTCGAGCCGCATCGCCGATGCATCGGCGATGCGGCGCGATCCTCCGACCCCGCCTGCTCCGACCCCTTCTGAGAGGCCTAGGCAGATGGGATGTCAAACCATGCTTGCCGATCCGCTGCCCTTCCCCCGAAGAGTGCGGGGAAGAGGGAATGGGGGGAGGGAGGGGGAGGAGGAGGAGGAGGAGGAGGAGGAGGAGGAGGAGGAGGAGGAGGAGGAGGAGGAGGAGGAGGAGGAGGAGGAGGGGCTCAAGGGGGGATGCATCGACCCCAGATCGCCCACTGATCGCCGACAGGGGCTCGACGCGCCCAGCACCGTGCGGTTTCGCCAGCCATCGCCGGTCAATCGGCGATGTCTGGCCGATGCCGGTTCGATGTTCCCCCCGCTCCCCCTGAGCTGGTCCCTGGTCCCCCCCCTTCATGTTCCCCTTCAGGGACGAGGGTCAGTATCGTTTCAACGGTCCCCATCCCCATCTCCATCCCCCTCGAGACCCCCCCCCCTCAAATTACCACCCCAGTTGGGGACACACCCCTCGAAACCCGAAGGGAACGACTTATATCCCCATCTAGGGGGGTAAAGCGGCCAGTGGGGCCCAGGCCACGCCGCTGGGGATGGGGATCGGTTGAACGATACTCAGAGGGAGGAGGAGGTGGAGGCAGCAGGAGATGGAGGAGGGACGAGCAGGATCAGATCATTCGACGGCGAGGAAGGCACTCGCGCCAACATCCAGAGCACAGCGAGAGTTTCAAGACTAGGGTGCAGGCGCCCCGATAGCCCAGAAGCCGCACCCTCACCCCTTGGGCGTGGCCAGCTGTACAACTGTTGCCCGTTTCGTTCGCTCTTGGGGTTTCTGTGCAACGCAAGTTTGTGGGCGTCGAAATGGGACCCCGTCCTCCAAGGTGCTACGACACGTTTTGTGTAGTTTTGGTGCGCCCGTTCGCGTTTTTCTCACAACCATCCTGTGGTGTTACGTCCTCGTTTTGAAGAGACTCCCCGCGTCTTCTCCTCTCCTCACCTCCTCTCCCTCCCATTCCGTCACACCCCTCACATGTTTCTTGGTCCCATAGGGAGCTCCACCGGAGGCCCCAGTGGCAGGGTTCGCGTGCGGCTCCCCGCGCACCGCATGTCCATTTCGGTACACCTCTCACGCGTTTCGTGGCCCTATAGGGAGCTCCGCCGAAGGCCCCAGCGGCAGGGCTCGCATGCAGCTCCCCGCCCACTGCGTGTCGATTTCGGCACACCCCTCACGTGTTTCGTGGGGAGCTTCACCAGAGGCACCAGTGGCAGGGTTCGCCTGCGGCTCCCCGCCCACCGCATGTCCATTTCGGCGCACCGCTCACGCGTTCCGTGGTCCCATAGGGAGCTCCGCCGAAGGCCCCAGCGGCAGGATTCGCCTGAGACTCCCCGCCCACCGCATGTCCATTTCGGTACACTCCTCACGCGTTGTATGGCCCTATAGTGAGCTCCAGCGGAGACCCCTGTGGCAGGGTTCGCATGCAGCTCCCCGCCCACCGCGTGTCGATTTCGGCACATCCCTCATACGTTTCGTGGGGAGCTCCAGCGGAGGCCCCAGTGGCAGGGTTCGCATGCGACTGCACGCCGACTGCATGTCCATTTCGGCACACCCCTCACGCGCTGTATGGCCTCATAGGGAGCTCCGCCGAAGGCCCCAGTGGCGGGGTTCGCCTGCGGCTCCCCGCCCACCGCACGTCCATTTCGGCACACCCCTCACGCGTTTCGTGGCCCCACAGGGAGCTCTACCTGAGGCCCGAGTGGCAGGGTTCGCCTGCGACTTCACTCCCACCGCATGTCCATTTCGGCACATCCCTCACATGTTGCGTGGTCCCATAGGGAGCTCTACCGGAGGCCACAGTGGCAGGGTTCGCCTGCGACTCCCCGCCCACCGCATGCCATTTCTGCACAGCCCTCACGCGTTGTATGGCCCTATAGTGAGCTCCAGCGGAGGCCCCAGTGGCAGGGTTCGCATGCGACTGCCCGCCGACTGCATGTCCATTTCGGCACACCCCTCACGCGTTGTATGGCCTCATCGGGAGCTCCACCGAAGGCCCCAGTGGCAGGCTTCGCATGCGACTTCCCTCCCACCGCATGTCCATTTCGGCACCCCTCACACGTTTCGTGGTCCCATAGGGAGCTCTACCAGAGGCCCCAGCGGCAGGGTTCGCCTGCGGCTCCCCGCCCACCGCATGTCCATTTCGGCACACCCCTCACGCGTTTCGTGGCGTCATAGTGAGCTCCAGCGGAGGCCCCAGTGGCAGGGTTCGCATGCGGCTACCCGCCCATCGCATGTCTATTTCGGCACCCCCCTGACGCGTTTCGTGGGTAGCCTCACCGCAGGCCCCAGTGGCAGGGCTCGCATGCGACTGCCCGCCGACCGCATGTCTATTTCGGCACACCCCTCACGCGCTGTATGGCCTCATAGGGAGCTCCACCGAAGGCCCCAGCGGCGGGGTTCGCCTGCGGCTCCCCGCCCACCGCACGTCCATTTCGGCACACCCCTCACGTTCCGTATGGCCCCACAGGGAGCTCCACCGAGGACGATGCTCACAACTGCGCTGCAACTGCACACAGTTGGGTCCCTCGCCAGGATAACTGTGCTTCTCCTGCGGAGATTCGGCCGGCGAGCGCTCCGCGGCCCACCCAGCGCTTCAGACCGCCCAGGACGCTGGTCGCCTGAGACCGCTGCGTGGGCGAGGGACACGTGGCTGCGGTTGGCCTCTGGAGGGCGCCCTCCCTCTCTCCCTCCCTCCCTCCCTCCCTCCCTCGCCCCGCCCCTCCTCTTTTCTTTCTTTCCTTCCTCCTCCCTCCCCCTCCACTCCCCTCCTCCTACTTCTCCTTCCCTCATCCTTCCTCCTCCTCCTCCTCCTCCTCTCCTCCTCCTCTCCTCTCCCTCCTCCTCCTCCCCGTCCTCCTCCCTAGTCCTCCTCCTCCTCCTCCTCCTCCTCCTCCTCCTCCTCCTCCTTCCCCTCCTTCTCCCCGTCCTCCTCCTCCTCCTCCTCCTCGTCCTCCTCCTCCTCCCCGTCCTCCTCCTCCTCCTCCTCCTCCTCCTCCGTAGCCATTTTGGCTCAAGCCTGCTTTGGGCGCCAGGCGGGCTGTTGCTGCCCCCTGCCGCGGCTCGGGCGATGGCGGCGGTCCTTCCCCTCGTCGGGGAGCAGGTGGCGTTGCTTGCGCCGCTGGTCAAGGCGGCAGCTGCTGGGGCGCTTCTTTCCTCGCCCCGCGCCTGGCCTGGCTTCCGAGGTGCACGAGGAGGTGGCGGCGAGGGAGCAGCTTGGAAGGCCCCACCTGACCGAGATGGTGCGGGCAGGCCGCGAAGGCGTCGTGGCTCGGCCCTCTGGGGCCAGTCGCGCCTTCCGCGGCTGGGCCCAACACGCTGATTTCGGTGCAGGGCCGCAGGCGGTGCCCACCACGGCTAGCGAGGCCCGGCGCTGGGCGCGTGGCCGCCGTCGTGGGGCTGGCGATGCATCGTCGGCTCCCACCACGGACGACCTGGAGGCCGACAAGGAGGAGCTGCAGGAAAAGGTCTCATTGCACCCTTGCGCTCAGCCGATGGGGGAGCTGATGAAGAAGGACTTCAAGTGCGCCCCTGGATGCCAGGCCACCCTGGAGGTCAAGGCGGTGGGGTCGGCCATTGACGAGCTGGCCCTGGAGAACACTCGGCTGTTCATGGGGGAGACCAAGTGCGACTCTGAGAAGCTCGTCGTGAAGGACTCCAGGGAGACGGCCCAGGAGCAGTTCGACGGGGACGTGGATTCGGAGCTGCCGAAGGAGGCGTCCCTCAAGGTCCAGGTCGGCAGGAAGGCTGCTGACTTCGACCCGCTCCTGGCCCAGTACGGCCTGGCCCGCGTCGTGACGGCCGCCAGGAACGCTGCCTCGGGCATGGAGGAGGACGTGCGCACGGCGTTCATGGTGAAGCTCGGCCTCCTGCCCTAGTAGGTGGCCTTGTGGTGCGTGTCGCGGAGGCTCGTGCCCTCCTGCGGCACTCCTGATTCGGCGCGGAGGCCCGTGTCCTCTTGTGTCCCGCCTGGCGGGCGGAGGCTCGTGTTCCTCCGCCGCCAGGGCCTTTTCGTGCGGAGGCTCGTGTTCCTCCTGCGCCGTGGTGTGGAGTCGCGGAGGCTCGTGTTCCTCCTGCGGCTGGGGCCTTGGGGTTGCGGAGACCCGTGTTCCTCCTGCGACCCCAGGGGCTGCAGAAAGATCGGTGGCCGCGTGATCGGCCTTCAGCAGAGTCCAGCAGAGTCCTCCCCCCCCTCCCCCTCCTCCTCCTTCTCCTCCTCCTCCGCCTCCTTCCTCCTCCTCCTCCTCCTCCTCCTCCTCCTCCTCCTCCTCCTCCTCCTCCTCCTCCCCCTGCTGGACCGTCGCCGCAGCGGCGAGCCGGTCCCCGGGGGGCATGTGGCGCCTCGTCGCTGCTGCGGCTGGCACTGCGGTTAGCGGCGCAGGGACAGGACACGCCAGCGCAGCAGCGCGCGACAAGCTCGCGCACAAATGGTCGACCCAGCGGGTTGTAGGAAGAGTGGCGAGTGAGGGGATCAGGGTGGGGTGGGGGAGAAGCATGTACATATGATCCAGGGCTCCGCCCCCCCAGTGCTAATGGGATCGCCCCCCCCCTGGATGGGTACACCCGTGTGCGTGGCGAAGGCCTCGTGAATGTGATCTCCCCCCGCCCTCAACCTTTAGTCGTGGCCCTGTGGGCGTGGCGTCGTGGACGGGGGTGCCCGTGCCCCAGCCCCTCGCCCTGTGGGTGTGGGGTGTTGCTGCGGTGCCGTCGCCGTCGTTCCCATCGTCGTTGCCGACGTCGTCGTCGTCGTCGTCGTCGTCGTCGTCGTCGTCGTCCCCCCCCTCTTCCCATCTGGGAGGGCCTGTGGAACCCGTGGCCCCATCC
>CAUYUJ010020042.1:138491-160991 GCA_963575745.1 Prorocentrum cordatum
GCGCCGCGCGCCACGGCAGGCCAGCGCGCGGCCCGCAGGGCGGGGGCGCCCCGGGGCCGGCCGCCATGGGCGCGAGCGCGGAGGAGTACAACGGCGCGCCTCTGCCGAAGGCCTGGGCCCCAGCCCTGCCGGAGCCCGCCCCGGCCCCTGGCGCCGCAGGATCGTTGCTGCTGGAGTGGCCCTGGCGGTCTCGAGTCGTCTTGGGCCCTCTGGTTATGAGGAAAATCCTGGAAGCCTCGCGCTGCGCGTCATAGCGGTATGATCTAGTCCACACGTCAGTTCCGTACGATTCTGTGTCGACGCTCGCGCTGCGATGCTCCAGAGCCAGTCCGGCGTAAATCCGACGTAAATCCGACGTAGTCCGACGTGAACCCGACTCAAATCCGACGTGGCTCCGACGTAGATCGGGTCTCAAGTTGCCGCGCGAGGCCTCCAGGATTTTCCTCATCACTCTGAGAGTGATGAGGAAAGTGCCCCCTTGCGAGGGCGACGTGCACGTTCGAGAGGGCGGCTGGCCTTTTCGGCGGCCGACGCACGGGCGACGAATGCGCGACGCACCTCCTGTCGCGAAGGGGGGGGGTTCAGCTCGCCGGTCGCTTTACTGGGCCTTAACATCACTCTCGGTGCGCCTCTCACGGGTAACGTCAGGGCGGGATACATACGCTCAGAGGGGGGATGCATCGACCCCCAGACCCCCATTCATCGCCAAGAAGGGCCCTATGGCCCACCCCGCCCAGGATTGTGCGGTTCCTCCATCGAGGGCCAATCGCCGAGTTCTCGGCGATGCGTCGTCGATGGCAGGTCTTTGTTTCCCGCCCCCGAGCTGGTTCCCCCTTCAAGCCTAAAGCTGCCTCCCAAAGCCTGCAAGCGGACACATCCTGGCAAGGTTAGAAAACAGCGTGGATGCGGGTGAGTCCATCGGTTCTAGTTACGGAGCCCGGGCTCTGGCCAGGGTCTCTTGCTGGTTGATACAGTGCCTTGCGCAGGGTGGCCAGCCGGCGGCCAGACGGTCTGGTGGGAGGCGACACGAGGACACGGGCAGTGAGGCGGACTGAGCTCGGGCTCTGCCCACACGTTGCTTGCACCAAGGGGTTCTGCTGTCGCTTGCAAGGATCTGGGCGCGAGTTAGGGAGTTCTGGCTTGAGGGCGCCCCATTGTGGCCCCGTGGCCGCCCCGTTGCGGCTTCGTTGCCGCCCTGGTGCCGCGCCGTTGACAAACGCCGATCTCGCATCTTCGGCTCGTGAGCGCTAGCTAGTTGCAGTCCTTTTGCCTTTCCGTCGCCATCCCGATGCTTGCACCACAATGTTTCCTCCTCCCAGCAGGATTTTGACTCTCCCCCTCTTTTCCCTGTCCCCCTCGAACTTATCGGTCTCCCTCTGCATGCTATGTTTTAATCGTCTTTCTGCACGATCGCGCATCCTAGTTGTCAAACAGCATCCCAGCCGGCATCGCCCCCCCCCGCCATCTCGTGCAACAAATGTATCGCGGTGCGATGCACATGCGTTGATGCAAAAACGCTTTTCATGATAATTCCTGCCACGCATTACCATGCTTGTCACCAATGCGTGCGCCCCCGCGCGCGCATGTCAAAACCATTCAACAGCCATTGGTTTCCTAACACGCAAGATTTTTCCCCAAACAGTGCTTGCACTTAGGGCTTGTTACTTTGTTCTAGGGAACTGGGCAATGTCTTTCGTCTGGCGGCTATGTGGCTGCCGTCGCCGCCCCGTCGCCGCCTCGTTGCCGCCAGTCGTCTGAGCCGTGTGGCCAGTCTGGCGGCTATGTTGTCGCCGTCGCCGCCCCGTCGCCGCCTCGTCGCCGCCCGTCGTCTGGGCCGTGTGGCCGGTTGGGCGGCAATGTGGCGGCCGTCGCCGCCCCGTCGCCGCCTCGTTGCCGCTTCGTCGCCGCCAACCACATTCATTGCACCACGTTGCTTGCTCCATTTTTTTGCACCACGTATATTGCACAGCGTAGACTGCACGACATATATTGCACCAGCCACATATATTGCACAATATATTCTCCTTTCTAAAAACAGAATAGGATCTCCCCCCCCCGGCGTTATCGGCCCCCCTTTCGGATATGTAAATGATATATGATTCTGGCCACATGTCCATCCTGAACATGAATTTACACTATCCCAGACCAGCCGGGTTCCCCCCCCCTGAGGTTCCCTTGTAAAAAACACTATGCGGTGACATCTTTTGATGTAACATAGCACTTTTTCGCGAATCCCTTGCAAACAAATTGACGAAGTGCACGCGCGCGTCGTCGCGCGCGCATGCCGAAATCCTTCAAAAACCTTTGATGCCGGAAGGATTTCGCAATCGAGTTTCCAAAGAACATTCAAAAACACAGGGTTTCGCAACACTGATTTGCTAAAAAAGCTTCCGCGCGAGCTCTTGCGACATCTTAAGAAAACCATGAATTTTTCAAGATTTTCACAAAATGCTATTAAATGGGCTTCGCGCGCGCATGTCGAAATCTGTCGAACGCCCTTGCGCGTGTGCCGTCGCGAGAATCCTCTGCAAAAAAAGGGACGAAGTGCAGACGCGCGCGTCGTCGCGGGCGTATGCCGAAAACCTTCAAAACCCATCGGTTTCGGAAGGATTTCAAAATCGCGTCTCCAAAAAACCTACAAAAACACAAGGTTTCGCAACACGGATTTTCAACAAAAGCGTGCGCGCGCGCTCTTGTGTCGTCGTCGTCGTCGTCGTCGTCGTCATCCCTCATCCCTCGTCGTCGTCGTCGTCGCCTACGTCGACCTCTGTCTTTCCTCGTGTTCGTCGTCGTCGTCCTCTAAGCGTCGTGGTCGTTTCCGTCGTCGTTGTCGCCGTGGTCGTCCTTCCTCCTCCTCCCTCCCCTTGTTATCTGTGATTTCGTGATAGTCGTAGAGTTCTGCGTCCGACGGCGTCTCGATCCGTCGTCCCTCCTATTTCGTCGCCGTGCGTCGTCGTCGTCGTCGTTGTCGTCGTCGTCTTCCCTCCTCCCTCGTCGTTGTCGTCG
The DNA here is from genome assembly GCA_963575745.1 of Prorocentrum cordatum. NCBI lineage: Eukaryota > Dinophyceae > Prorocentrales > Prorocentraceae > Prorocentrum > Prorocentrum cordatum. The sequence continues at coordinate 141,498 of CAUYUJ010020042.1, forward strand.
TCGGCGTCGCCGTCCTTCCTCCTTCGTCGTTCGCGTCGTCGCCGTCCTCCCTCCTCTCTCGTCGTTGTCGTCGTTGTCGTCGTTGTCGCCGTCGTCGTCCTTCCTCCTCCCTCGTCGTCGTCTTCGTTGGCGACGTCGTCGTTGTCTTCGTCGTCGTCGGCGTCGGCGTTGTTGTCGTCGTCGAACAAATATTAGGTTTCTTAAGGGTTCCAAATAGAGTATCACGAAGACAAATCACATGGTTTTACAACAAGAACTTCCGACCACACTTTCAGAGAATGCCTTCAAATTGGCTTCTCGCGCGCGCGTGCCACAATCGTTCGAACGCCCTTGTGTGCGTGCTGTCGCAAAGACCCCTTGCAACAGATGGGAGGAAGTGCGCGCGCGCGTCGGCGCGCGCTCGCGTGGCGAAATCCTTGACAAACCTTTGTTTTCCATAAGGATTTCAAAACCGAGTGTGCCGAAAACGCGGTTTTGCCACATCAGTTTTTCAACAGAACTTTTGCGCGTGCGCTCTTGCAAAATCTTATGAAACCATCGATTTCCAACATTTCCATTACATTCTGCCAACTGGCCCTCTCGCGCCGCATGTCGATTTCATTCGAACGCCTTGGCGTGCGTGCTGTGGGGGCGGCGGGGCGCGATCCGTGTCGAATCATGCCACGCGGGCCAATCGCGCCGAACTCGTTCAAAAACATGTCGAACTCGTTCAAAAACATTCATCGCCGACGCGAGGGCAGCGTCATCGTTTTAGGCGGGCGTGATCAACGTCTGCGCCGTCATTGGCATTGCCGTGCCACGATGCCGCGCCCGCCCAAGTCACCTACTCGCGCTGAAGCGCCCGCGCCGCGTAGGTCGCGCCAAACTAGCCGGCCGCTGTGCGCGCGAGCATGCGCGGGCTTGCGCGGCCGCAGAGAAACATCAGCCAACGCCAAGCACTCATCGCAATCGCCGCCGCTAGGGTTTTGCAAACCAAATTGCGGGTGGGTGGGATGTTTGAAAGAGCATGGATTTTGTCAACTCGTTTGAAACAAATAAACAAAAGAAACGCCGCGTAGATGGCAAAGTCTTCGGGCCGCCATAGGTTTTTCAACGTTTACATGAAATTCTACTAAACGGGCGGGCCTCTCTTGACGCATGCCGACATCAGTTGAACGCCTGTGCGCGCGTGCTGGGAGGGGGGGGGGCGCCATCCGTGCCAAAAAATACCGCGCAGCCACCTTCGCGCGTCGGCCGCGCGCGCATGTCGAACTCCTTCCAAAACCCTCATCGCCGACGCGAGGGCGCCGTCGTCGTTGTCGGCGTGATCGGCTTCGGCGCCGTCGCTGGCCGCGCCGTCGTCGCTCTCAGCATCGCCACCAGCGTCGCTACGTGCTGAAGTTCCCGCTGGGATGTGCCCAGCGGTCAGCGCCGCCGCGGCCGCGTCGGTCGCGCCAAGCTAGGCGGCCGCTGCGTGCGCGCATGCGCGGGCTGGCGTGGCCGCAGATGATGCCTCAGCCAGCGCCAAGACTCATTGCAATCGCGGCCGCATGGGTTCTGCGAACTAAGTGGCGGTTGGTTGAGTGGGATGTTTGCGCGAGCAGTGGAGTGGGCAACTCATTGCGAACAGGTATTCGTTCTCCGTTTTAAGAAGAGGGTAGACTCTATCCCCCTGGGATTATCCACTCCCCTGTGCGAATTTTCATGTTGCGTGTGATTCTGCCCCATCGTCCACCGGAAATATGAATCCGTACCATCCCTGGCGAGCCGGTATCCGCCCCCCCGCCATCCGCTGCGCATGAGATCATGCGCGCGTTTGGTTATCACAAATCATCAGTTTTCAAGAACCCCTTGCGCGTCGTCGCGCGCACGTGCCGCAATATTTTGTGAACGTTAGATGTCGCAGTGATTTTAAAATCGAGTGTCGCGAAAACGCATGGCAGCACAAGTTTTCGCAACGAGGATTTTAAACAAACTTGCGCGCGTTCTCTTTCGAATTGAAAAAACATTTGCGTTTCATCATTTTCAGACAATGCTACCGAACGGGCTTTGCGCGCACGCGTCGAAATTGTTCGAGCGCCTTTGCGCGCGCGCCGTCGCAATAATCCTTTGCAAACAAGGAGGCGAAATGCACGCGCGCGCGCGTTGTCGCGCGCGCGTGCCGAAATTAGTCAACAATCTTCGGTGTCGCAGCGATATCACAACCGACATTCCCCAACTCATTAAATAGCACATGGTCTCGCAACATTTGTTTTCAAGAAAGCGTGCGCTCGCGCGCTTGCGAATTCTGAGAGAACCACGGGTTCCTTAACATTTCCATGGGGTTTTGCCAAGCGGGCCTCTGGCGCCGCATGCAAACATCATTCGCGCGCCCTTGCGCGCGTGCTTGGGGGGCACGATCCATGCCAAATAATAGAATATGGGCCGCTCTCGCGCGTCGGCCGCGCGCGCGTGTCGAATTCTTCCCGAAGCCTTCGTCGCCGACGCGAAGATGCCGTCATCGTCGTCGGCGTGATCAGCATCGGCGCCCGCGCTGGCCGCGCCGTCGTCGTTGCCAACGTCGCCACCAGCATCGCTACTATCATCGTCGTGTCTACCGTTCTCGACGTTGCCATGATACCGCGCCCGCCCGAGTCGCCTGCTCGCTCTGACGTGTGCCCGCTGGGGTGCGCCCAGCGGTCAGCGCCGCCGCGGCCGCGTCGGTCGCGCCAAACTAGCTGGCCGTTGCGCGCGCGTGCCTTGGTTGGCGCGGCCGCAGAGATGGACTGGCCAACGTCGAGCGTTCATCGCAATCGCCGCCGCGTGGGTTCTGCAAGCCAAGTTGCGGATGGGTGGATGGGATGTTTGCTAAAGCATGGGGTGTGTCCACTCGTTTGTTTAAATCAATTGCGGTGCATCGATTTTCCGGACTAAGGAAATCTACCCCCCCCGGATTTTACCGACCCTTTTTCGTGCTGCAATGTGCGTGCGATTCTTCCCCATGTGCCATTCCAGCCAGGCCGGTATCGACCCCGTGCACCTCTGCATATAGTACTATGCGCGAGCATGTGTTTATCACAAATCAGCAGTTATCAGGTATTCCTTGGCGACAATGGGACGACGTGCGCGCGTGCGTCGCCGCGCGCGCGTGCAGGAACCGGTCAAAACCCAAGTTTTCGCAAGGTATCAAAAACGCGTGTCAGGAAATCATAGAAGCACGCATGTTTTCGCAACCAGAATTTTCAAAGAGAGCTTGCGCTTGCGCTCTGGTAGATACTTAAGAACAACATAGTTGTCTCACAGTTTCCACAACATGATGCCAAACGGGCGTTTCGCGCGCGCATGTCGACATCGTTCCAGCGCCTTTGCGCGCTAGTTATCGCACGAATGCTTTGCAACATGTGGGGCGAAGTGGACGCGCGCGCGTCGTCGCGCGCGCATTCCAAAATCTTTCAAGAACTTCAGGTTTCGTGTGGATTTCAAATGCAAGGACCCCGAACACATATACAGGCACATGGTTTTGCAACATCAGTTTTCGAAAAAGGCCAGCGCGCGCGCTCTTGCAAATTGTTGACGCTTCGCGTATCCCCACCAGCCCATCCAGAAACGATGCCAGGGGGAGTTGAGGTGATCAGGGAAGTCGGGGAGCATGCAGAATAACAAAGGGCGGGGGAAGCTGTCACGTACCCCAAAAGGGGGAGGATGGAGAAGGAATCCTCGTCGGAGGGGGAGGGGGAGGGGGAGGAAGAGGAGGAGGAGGAGGAGGAGAATGAGGAGGAGGATGTGGAGTAGGGAGAGGACGAGGAGGACGAGAAGGAGGACCAGGAGCAGAGGGAGGAGAAGGAGGAAAAGGAGGAGAAGGAGGAGGAGGAAGAGGGGGATGAGAAATTGAAGAGGACGGCGAACCGAAGAGCCAGAAGCGTCTTAAATGCATTTCGGAGATCTTCTTGAGGCTTCTTGGGGGTCTCTTGGGAGCCTCTTGGAGGCCTCTTGGGGCCGTCTGGGCGCCTCTTGGGGCGCTCTTGGGGCGCTCTTGGGGGCTGTAGGGGCGCTCTTGGGGCCATCTTGGAGGAGATCGATCAACGAAGGGGGGGTCCCTAATTAGCCTCCCCCCTCAGGAGCTCCAAACATCGCCTCTTGGGGCGCTCTTGGGGCGCTTTTGGAGCGCTCTTGGGCGCTCTTGGGGCCGTCTTGGGGCTCTCTTGGGCCTCTTGTGGGGCCCTCTTGGGCCATCTTGGAGCCATCTTGAGGCCTTGGATGGCCATCGGAAGCGAAACGGGGAGAAAGCAAAAAACATTGATTTTCCTAAGGTTTTGGGACGATTTTGGCCTCTTCGGGGCCTCCTTGGGAGCTCTTTGGCCACTTGGAGCCGTCTTGGGGCCGTCTTTGGGCCTCTTGGAACCATCTTAGGAGCCATCTCGAGCGATCTTGCGCTATCTTGAGCCATCTTGGAGCTCATCTTGGGCTCTCTGACGCGCTCTTGAAGCCATCTTGGGGCCAAAAGAGCCGTCCGACCGCTCGGGGAACCCTCCGTCCAGGTCCAGGGGAGGGGGCAGGGGGAGGGGTAAACCCCTCCTCAAGGGGGAAGAGGGAGGGGTGGAAGAGGATCTGTTCTAGACCACCTACGCCCAGAGGGCTGGTGGGATTCCCAACAAAACCATAGGTTTCCAACGTTGTCAGAGAGCTCGGACAAACGGGCCTCTCGCGCCGCATGTCGATCCTCGGAGGGCACGATCCGGGTCAAATGCCGTGCGGGCCATTCTCGCGCGTCGGCCGCGCGCGCATGCCGAACTTTTTTTTCCAAAACTTCTATTCGCACCGCATATATTTTCCTGTCTAAAAACAGAATAGGATCTACCCCCCACCCCGGCGTTATCGTCCCCCTTTCGGGTATGTAAATAATGTATGATAATGAAAACATGTCCATCGTGAACATGAAATCGCAATGTCAAATGCCAACCGGTATCCCCCCCCTGAGGGTCCTTTGTAAAAGACATCATGCGGTGACATTTTTGTTCTAGCATAACACTTTTTCACGAATCCCTTACAAAAAAAAGACGGTGTGCACGCGCCCGCGTCGTCGCGCGCGCATGCCGAAATCCTTCAAAAACCTTCGGTGCCGGAAGGATTTCGCAATCGAGCTTCCAGAAAACAAACAAAACACACAGGGTTTCGCAACACTGATTTGCTAAAAAAGCTTCCGCGCGAGCCCTTGCGACATCTCAAGAAAACCATAGGTTTTTCAAGATTTTCACAAAATGCTACCAAACGGGCTTCGCGCGCGCGCGCATGTCGAAATCTGTCGAACGCCCTTGCGCGTGTGCCGTCGCGAGAATCCTCCGCAAAAAATGGGACGAAGTGCAGACGCGCGCGTCGTCGCGCGCGTATGCCGAGAACCTTCAAAACCCATCGGCTTCGGAAGGATTTCAAAATCGTGTGTCCAAAATACATACAAAAACACAAGGTTTCGCGACACGGATTTTCAACAAAAGCGTGCGCGCGCGCTCTTGCGTCGTCGTCGTCGTCGTCGTCGTCGCCGCCGCCCTCCCTCCTTCCGCGTCGTCGTCGTCGTCGTCGTCGTCGCCTACGACCCCCCCCCCCCCCCCCCCCCCCCCCCCCCCCCCACCCCCCCCCCCCCCCCGCCCCCCCCCCCCTCCCCCCCCCCCCCCCCCCCCCCCCCCCCCCCCCCCCCCCCCCCCCCCCCCCCCCCCCGCCCACCCCCCCCCCCCCCCCCCCCCCCCCCCCCCCCCCCCCCCCCCCCCCCCCTCGTCCTCTGTCTTTCCCGTGTTTCGTCGTCCGTCGTCCTCTTCTCGTCTTTGTCTTTTCCGTCCTCTTTGTCGCCGTGGTCGTCCTTCCTCCCTCCTCCTCGTCGTCGCCGTCGTCCGTCGACGGCGTCTCGCCGTCGTCCCACCTATTGTAGTGGCCTTCGGCCAGTGCCGCCGATCCGGGTCGCTCGGGGTTATTCTCCAGACGCAGAAAATATGGGCGCACACTCAAACGCACACACACAGTCACACCACTTAACCTGCGCCGCAGACATGCGCACACAGCATCACCCACACACACATACTAGTTGGGAAACGCTCCTGTAGTACTAGTAGTAGTATTAGTAGTAGTAGTAGTAGTAGCAGTAGTAGTAGTAGTAGTAGTAGTAGTGGTAGTAGTAGTAGTAGTAGTGGTTGTGGTAGTAGTGGTAGTAGTAGTAGAGGCCTCGTTCCGCGGCTTCTCTCGACTTCCCGCGGTCTCTCTCAAGTTTCGAGCACGCGGTGATTTTCACGATATATGTGTGTGTATGTACGCGTGCATGCATGTATGCATGCATTGATCATGTGTGCCTGTGTGTAGGTACGTATGTATGTATGTATGCTTGTGCGCGTATGTATGTATTTAGTTTGTATGTATGTTTGTATGTGTGTATGATAATATGTGTGTATGTGTGTGAATGTAAGTATGTATGTCTGGAAGATTGTTTTTCTATGTATGCAAATGTTTTTAAATGTAGGTATGTATGCATGTGTGTATGGATGTGCGTTTGAAGAGCGAGGATGTTTCAAAGAAGAGGCACTCGGTGACGCGATCGTTGAGGGATAGGAGTGAGGTCGCAGAGGAGGAGTAGGAGAATGAGGAAGAGGCGATAACTTGAAGGAAAACGATGAGACGGAGGACATCCTGCCGGTGGCGCCCTGGGCGGTGCCGCGGAAGAAACCGGGGGCTTGCCGGAGGCAGTCTGGAGGCCTCTGGGGAGCTGTTTTGGGGCCTCTTGGAACCTCTTTTGGGCCTCTTGTGGGCTTCTTGGGGCCCCTTGGGGGTCTCTTGGGGCCTCCTGGGGGCCTCTTGGGGCGGAAAGCTCGGTTCTTTCGGTTCGAGGTCCCCCTCTTGGGCCCCTCTTGGGGCTCTCTTGGGGCCTTCTTGGGCTGTCCAGAGGCCCTCTTGGGCCGTCTTGGGGCCCTCTTGGGCCGTCTTGGGGCTCTCTTGGGCCGTGTTGGAAGCATCGTGGGCCGTCTTGGGACGGACTTGGGGGCCTCTTGGGCCGTCTTCGAGCGTCGGACGCCCAAAAAGGCAAGAACGCTAAAAACCCTGAGAAAACCAATGAAAATCAACGATTCTGGCCTCTTGGGGCCCTCTTGGGAGGCCTCTTGGAAGCTTCTTTGGGCGTCTTGGAGACACCTTGGGCCGTCTGGAGGCCATCTCGGGCGTCTTGGAGCGATTTTTCGGCGACTCGGGGCCCTCTTGGAACCCCTTGGGGGTATCTTGGGCCCCCCCCCTCCTCCAAAGCGCCGGAAAAAGCGGAGCATGGCGCCCCCCCCCCCCCTATCTTCCACTCCCCCGGAGCGGCCCCGGGGTTCGCCGGAAACTCGCACCCCCCCCCCCCCACCCCACCCCCCCTTCCCCGGCAGAGCCACCCCGGCGACCCCCCCAGAGGCTGAAGCTCAGCCTCGAGGCTGTAGCTGAGACTCCTTGAAACTCACACGCCTGATCGGCGGATTTCGTCGCCGTCTCGTCGTCCGTCGCGTCGTCCGTCGGCGGTCGCCGGCGTCATCGCGTTGTCGTCGTCGTCGTCTTCCTTCTCCCTCGACGTTGCCGTTCTCGGCTTCTCCGTTCCTTCTCCCTCCTTCTTCGTCCGTTCGCTACACTAGCGCACGCTGTCCTTCCCTCGTCGTTGCCGTCGTTGTCGTCGTTGGTCGCCGTCGTCGTCCTTCCTCCTCCCTCTACGACTTCGTTGGCGACTTCGTCGTCGTCATCGTCGTCGTTGCAGTCCCCGTAGTCGTTCTCGGTCTTCGTCGCCAGTCGACGTCGGCGTCCGTCGACGTCGCCTCCGTCGTCGTCGTCGACGTCGTCGTCGGCGTCGTTGACGTCGTCGTCGTCGTCGTCGTCGTCGGTGTCGTCGTCATCGTCGTCGTCGGCGTCGTCATCGTCGTCGTCGTCGTCGTCGTTGTCATCGTCGTCGTCGTCATCGGCGTCGGCGGCGTCGTCGTCGTCGTCGTCGGTGTCGTCGTCGTCGTCGTTGTCGACGTCGTCGAAGTCGTTGGAGACGTCGTCGGTGTCGTCGTAGTCGTTGTCGTCGTCGTCGTTGTCGCTGTCGTCGTCGGCGTCGCTGTTGTTGCCAAGTGCCATTTGGTACCCACCGTCACGGTCTTAAGAGATTGTGCAAACCAAGTTGCGGGTGGGTGGGTGGGATGTTTGCGCGAGCAGTGGAGTGGACAATTCATTGCGAACAGAAATTAACTGCACAATATAGATAGCACCGCATAGTTTGCACCGCGTAGGTTGCACCACCTACATCGCACAACAGCGATTGCTTGTTCTTTGCGCGACATGGATTGAACTACGTTTATTTTGCACTACATTGATTGCACTTCGCAGGTTGCGCCACATATATTCCACCACATAGATTTCACATTACGTTGCACATCGTAGATTGCACAACACAGATGGAACAACATATGGTACAACATGAGTTGCACCACGTACCTCGCGCCAAATATACTGGTCACATAGCTTGCACCACGCTCATAACTCTACATAGGTAGTACTTCCTGTATTGCCACAGTCAGAAGGCTTGGGGTGCACGCTGGCTGACGTGTTTGTTATTTGCCAGGTTTGTGCGCGTGAGCGCACTCCTTGAAAACGCTCATTTGTTGTAGTGTCTGTCAAATGGGACCATGTCGTTCGCGCGCGCGCATGTCGCGAACATCGAGCGCTGTCCCGCACCTGATGACTCTCCCGATAATGCCATGCGGGCCACGCGCGCGCGTCGCTCGCGCGCGCATGTCAAAATATCTCCAGCACCAGGTTGGGTTTCCCAAGAATTTCAACACAGAGGTGTTCCAGCATCCGCGATTGCTTTCCAATCGCAAGGATGGCGTGTATTCAGCATGTCTGCGCGCGCGTGAACTTCCCGTCAGTCTCATCGGTGCATAATGGCCATCGGCATCGACATAAGCATCGCTATCGTCGTCGCCGTCGTCGTCATTATTACCTCCATCCTCATCGTCGCCATTGTCGATGTCGCCCTCGTTGCCATCATCATCACCATCGTCATCATCATCATCATCGTCGTCGTCGTCGTCGTCATCGTCGTCATCATCATCATCATCATCGTCATCATCATCCGCAGCCATGTAGGCTCCAGGCCATTGCCTCAGCGGGGCAGGCTATCTTCAACAAGGCTCGGCAAAAGCGTTCCGCACCAGACTTTCACGTCCAAGTCCTGGTTCGCCCCAGGTAATTCACATCCAAATCCTGGTCGGGCCCTGGAAACTCCGTATCCGAGACCTGGTTCGCCCCAGGCACAGCCATGTCCAAGTCTTGGTCCGCTCCCAGCACAGTCGCTTCGAAGTCCTGGTCCGCCCTGGACAGCTCGTGCCATCGCAAGCGCGCGCGGTCCTCTCGTTCTGCTGCTGTACGCCCTCGCCACGCCAAATTCAGCAATGCAAATCAATGTAATGCAATGCGCATGACGCAGCCCCAGACGGCGTTGGGGCGGCGACGGCGATCACATAGCCGCCAGACCGACTGGCAGGCCCAGAAGACTGGCGGCGACGAGGTGGCGACGGGGCGGTGACGGCGACCGCATAGCCGCCATACTGACCGGCAGTCCCAGCTCCTTAGAGAAGCAAGAACCCCTCAGTGCAATAATGATTTTGGGGGCACGTGTATACAGAGAGAGAGAGAGAGAGAAAAAGAGAACGATATATATATAGACAGAGATAGACAGATATAGAGAGACATTGTCACTGTCTTCTCAGCTCGGTCCGCTCGCGCAGGCGCCCGCATTTCGACAGGCTTTGGATTCTCTCGCGTTGCCACGGTGGGAATCGCAGATGAACCTGGCCTCGAGGTTTCCCAGTCTCCTCACGAGCCAGCCCCGGGTCAGAGACATGTGGATGAACTAAGCTTCAAAAGATAGAGCCATGAGGAGGAGTGTAAGGAGCCAGAGCTCGAGGAAGCCCCGAGTCAGACCAACCCGTTTCAGGGTCGAAAGACAGGACAGCCGATCCAAGGCGTTCATTGTTTCCCCCCGGCGTCTGCACAGAGCTAACGCAACATCTGTCATGCTGGACGATCTCTGCCTTCCACCCTCTCCTTTGCGACTGCCCAGGTTGCGGCCAACTATGCGGCTCTGACTCCGAACCAGTTCCTCGAGCGGGCGGCGACTGTATTTCCTGACCGCCTGGCCAGTCCTTTGCTCCCTGCCGCGCATCACGCGTGGAGGAGGATGGGGAGGAGGAGGAGGTTGAGGAGTGAAACGCAAGGTGAGCATCTCCGATAGCGAGGCGCAACTTGAGATGGAGCATGAGGACGCAGAGCGTGTGAAGTTGTGGGGTGTGGAGAGAGAGTTTGCCAACCAATGATGCATACAGCTCGAGGGAACACAGCTCTATCAAGCTGCGCAAGCCAGGGACGATGGGAGACTGACACAGTGGAGACCCATACCAAGGAACACCCTGCTCGCCTCCGGGGTGCCCTGGGTTTCTCTTGGGTGTCGAGGGTCTGACTATGGAAACAGCGTGACGCCCCCGCACCAAAAATCACTAGACGTCCTGGGGTCTCAGGGTTGGGCCTCTTGTGGAAGGCTCCTTGTGGTCGGGCCCCTGCTGTAAGACGTGGTGGCATGGTTGCTATGGAAAGCGTGACGCTCCCACACACCAAAAATCCATGGACGTCCTGGGGTCTCAGGGCTGGGCTTCTTGTGGAAGGTTCCTTGTGGTCGGACCCCTGCTGTGAGACGTGGTGACATGGTTGCTATGGAAAGCGTGACGCTCCCACACCAAAAATCCATGGACGTCTTGGGGCCTCAAGGCTGGGCTTCTTGTGGAAGGTTCCTTGTGGTCGGGCGGCCCCTGCTGCAAGACGTGGTGGCATGGTGCTGGCTGGCTGCTGCAGCCGCGCGCGCTTTCCTGTTGCGAGAGGCCGTCATCCACGGTGCCCGCCGGCTCTCGTGGAGCCAGCTGTACGCGAGGCCCTTCGTCTTCTTCTCCCTCTCCGGTGCCTGCCGTGCTCTTCTTGCCTGCGTGAGCGGTGCGCAGCGAGCACGACTGGGAGGAGGAGGAGGAGGAGGAGGTGGAGGAGGAGGAGGAGGAGGAGGAGGAGGAGATGATGGAGGAGTCGGAAGCGGTCAGCTGACGTCCCCCGAAGGGCGCGGCCGAAGGGGCAGGGACAGACACGGGAGTGAATCGAAGAAGAACGAAAACGGTATAAACATAAATTTGTGGCGCTCCGCGCGGATTTCCTGGCTCCGTGCTGGGCCGCCCCACGGCGGCGCCCCCGGCGCCGCCCCTGGCGCGCTTCGTGCGCGCCAGGGCGGGGGGGCCCAGCGCGGATCCAAGAAGCCCGGGCGGAGCACCACAAGTTTACGTTTATGCCGTTTTTTTCTCTTTCTATTATTGTCGGAGTCATCGGTGAGCAGAGAGCACGGGCAGGAGCCGACACGGGAGTGATGGCCATTCGCAGGAGCATGGTGGGGACGACGACGCTTCCGCAGCCAGGGGAGGACGGATCAGTGATGTACGCCTCGCCCCGATTTTTCTTCTTCGGCGAAGCCTTCGCGTGAACCGCCTGTTGGGTCACGGGGACGTTCTATTGCGCCGTGTCTAGTTGATGATGCGCGGCCGACGCGAGAGAAGGAAGCAGAAGGAGAGCGGAGGGAAGTTCCTCGCCACACACACGCACACTCGCACGCAATTGCAGGCAGACATTCTTTTTATCCAGGTTGGACGTGGGTTGCCTCCACCACTACCACACTCGCGCTCACAGGAGATATGCTGTCCCATGGCATTCTCTCGACTCGGTCTTAGCTGTCTTCTATGACGCCCTATGACGCTCTCGCCCTCGCTCAGCTCGCACTGTGGCTCGCCTCGGGAGCCTCTTCCGATCGCATGAGGTATGCAGGTCCAAGACAGTTCACCATCTCGGTCTCAACACCAATCCTGAAAGCCCCGCGCGCTACACGTATGTGGTCCCAGGGCACTGGGCGAACACCCCGGTGAGTTCGTACTTGCACGGCCCGTGATCTTTCAGCGAATCTAGGGGCTTCGCTGCCTCGGCCGCGATCGGGCTGGTGCAGTCCCCGCCCGAGCGCGGGCTCCCTTTGGCGCCTGGCTGTGTCTTCCGCAGCTTGGCCACGAGCGCAGCCGGCGCGAGGTGCGGGCGCAGTGGGCTCTGGAGGCCTCCCGAGGTCCCCAGTCCTGTTCGCCCACGCTCCTCCGCCCTCGCCCCTCCTCCTCCCTCCTTTCCTCCCCTCCCTCTCCCTCCCCTCCCCTCCCTCTCTCTCCCCTCCCTCCCTCCTCCCCTCCCTCTCCCGCCCCTCTCTCCCTCCTCTCTCTCTCCCTCCCTCTCCCTCCCGCCCTCTCCCTCCCCACCCTCCCTCTCCCTCCCCTCCCTCCCCTCCCCTCCCTCTCCCTCCCTCTCCCCTCCCTCCTTCCTGCTCCGGCTTGTTCTCGTGCCCCTTGCGTGCCTGCCGTTCTTCCGCGGGCCCGCAGGTCGAGGCGCCTCGCCTCCGCCCTGCGTCGCGAGGGCATCGGGCGCGGGGATGTCGTGACAGCGATCCTGAGCAACACACCGGAGCCGCGCCGTTGCTGCCACCCATTCGTTGGGGGGCGAAGAGCGCCGGGGGTGGGGACGGGGGGGCGAGGGTGGGGGGGAGGAGTAAGGGAGGGAGAAGTGAGGGTCTCGCAGGAACCCTCCTCCCTTCTCCTCCCAGTAGTGCGTGCACGGGGGTGCACGCTGAGCAGGAGTGACCGTGCTTTTGCCTGCAGGCTGGCGCATCCGAGCGATCTGAAGTGTGCACGACACTAGTTTTTCTTCAATTCGACTCTCCCACTGCGACCTGAAGCCGTAGTGTCTCAATATGACCTACTCATCCGTGACATTCAACAGTGTCTCGGTCCTTCGAACGCCCACCTCAGGTACTTCACCCTGTCGAGCGATTGCCAATGCATTACACAATTGGGAGCGCTTGAGGATCAGATGCCGCAGCATGGTCTGCCTGTAAATCTAAGACGATTCATTCCCCAACCAGTGCTCGCACTTAGGGTTTCTTACTTCAGCTTTAAGAGAACTGGGCCGTGTGGCTGGTCTGGCGGCTATGTTGTCGCCGTCGCCACCCCGTCGCCGCCTCGTCGCCGCCCGTCGTCTGGGCCGTGTGGCCGGCCTGGCGGTTATGTCGTCGCCGTCGCCGCCCCGTCGCCGCCTCGTCGCCACCTCGATGCTGCCGCTGGATTGCGCAATATAGCTTGCACGAAAAAATCGCGCCTCCAGATCGGTTTTCGATCGCTCAGAACAGATATTGCACCACACCCATATATGAATGTATACTGCACCACGTAGCTTGGGCAACACATGTTGCACCGCACATATTGCACCAAATGGATTGCACACCATATATTGCACCACGTCGATTGCATCACATATATTGTACCACATCGAGTCACAACATACACTACATATATTGCACCACTTAGACTACACCACATAGCTTGTACAACACAGATGTATCCGCATACATTTCACAACACAGCGTGCACAACATAGTATTGCACCACATAGAGTGCTCAAACTATATTGCATAACATATTTTGCCAGAAACGCCTGCATAACATCGATTCGAATTGAGCACTTGGTTACCACGGTATTTGAATGCAGTACCGAGAGCGGCAGCACGCAGTTAGGAGAAACACTGCCCATGGCGAGTAGACAGATGCGTGATGGGAAGATCTTCCCCCCAGAACGGCGATTCCTTGAAGAAGGTACGCCAGTTGTTTGCGGGGGGTATCGTTTCATACCCGTCCCGAGAAGCTCATGTATAGCATTGCTGTCTTTTCTTCTGATGATGTTCCTCGCTTATGTTGCGTCCGCGTGACGCATTTGCTCCGCGGACCGACGTTGGTCTAGCGGTTCAACATTCAGATCAATATGTGTTACTAGTTAGTGTGATTTTCTCGCCGCTGAGCAGCTCGCTGCGACATCGCACGGCTAGAGATTCGGACTACAGGTGAAAGGCTAACCGAACGTCACTCAACCTCCGGTCTGTCAATTCAGTGCCTCTCACGGGGGGGCTCGGCCAGCGGCTTCTTCGTTCCGCCTGGGATCTTCTCTCAAACGTCTGGTGCGGTCGATTTGAGCGGCTTTGTCGCGGCGGTGAGCAAAGCAAGGGCGTTCAAGGTTGAACGCCGCGTGTGTCCCAAAATTGGCGTGGTGGATGCCGCCGAGGGATGCGAACGCACCTGGGCGGTTCCAGGGTGATGGACGAGGCTCACGATTTTCCTTTCCCCTCGCCGCAGGAGCACCTGGAATGCCTGCACGGCGTGCCCATGTCTGGGGCTGTGCTGAATCCGGTCCGATTGGGGGAGCAGGAGGAAAATTTATGAGTATGAGTGCAGTGCACCATGTGTGTGGCTCAGTGCGGTGGAGGCGGAACCGCAGAGATTGCAGTACCAGTGTAATGTTATGTATGCCTGCTCGGCCCACGATGAGCAGCCTTTATCTCCCTTGCTGTCCTTCCAGCTCTCCAGGTTATCACAAGTGCCTTTGCATCTCCTCACATTTTCTTCCCCCGAATGCCTTTTCCCTCCCTTAGGTGCTACCCTCGTTATCCGTAAGGGCTTCGCCCCATGCCGCCAGCCCCCTGTCTCGGATAATGGGAGATGCACAAGCTAAATCATGAGGCCTGGGCGCCGCCGTGAAGCAGTGTCGGGACCTGTTTGTTTTTCGACCCTGACCCTACGGATCTGCGTCACGGGTGCCACCGAATTTAAGAAATGTGGCAAATCCCTTGTGTTTTTGGACCCTGACCCTACGGATCTGCGTGAGGGGTCCCGTTGCAGCCCTTCGTGGCCCCCTTGCTGCCCTTCGTGGCCCCGTTGCATCTCTTCGTGGCCCCCTCGCTGCCCTTCGTGGCCCCATATATGTATGCCCTTCGTGGCACCCGCTCGTCCGCGCCCGTGGTGGCCCCGTATGCATATGTCCTACGTGGCCCAGTTGCTACCCTCAGTGGCCCCATCGTTGCCTTCTGTGGCCCCGCATTATCTGCCCTTCGTGGCCCCCGCTCGTTCGCGCTCTTCGTGGCCCCATACGCATTCCCTTCGTGTCCCAACTGTTGCCCTTCGTGGCCTACTTCGTGTCCTTGTGGCCCTGCTGTCGTTCTCTTTCGCTCTCGCTTTCGCTCGTCGCCGTCATCGTCGACGTCGTCGTCGTCGCCGTCGTCGTCGTCGTGGTCGGTCCCCTGTCCGTCCCTCTTGGGGTCGGGTCGACGGTCCGCGGCCGCCCCGCCGATCAGCGCTGCCGCTGGCCAGGCCGACGGTCCGCGGCCGCCCCGCCGCTTGCCAGGGCCCGGCCTGCAGGGAAGAAAGGTATACCCCCCAAAGGGGTTCGATCGAAGACGAAGAGGGCGGGTATCGAGGGTTTGGTAAATAGGCGTTATTGGACACTCGAGCAGATAAGGGCGAACAGTCTAAACATTTTTTTGTTGTTGTTGCTGCTGCTGCTGCTGTTGCTGTTGTTGTTGTTGTTGATACAGGCGGGGCAAGCCCCCCCCGGGGGGGGAGGGGGGGAGGGGGGGGGAACAACACAACACAACACAACGCACCCCTACAGGAGGATCCTGTGGGATCCGTACAGGGTTCCATAGGATTCCCACACGACCCTTACAGGGTTCCATAGGACGCCCATAAAACCCCTACAGAGTTCCATCGGACTCCCATTCGACCCCCACAGGGTTCCATCGGAGTCCCATAGAACCCCTACAGGGCTCCATCGGACTATTTCGGCGCACCCCTCACGCGGCTCGTGGCCCTACAGGGGGCGCGGCCGAAGGCTTCGGGACCATTTCGGCGCACCCCTCACACGGTTCGTGGCCCTACAAGGTGCGCAGCCGAAGGCTTTCGCGGCCCCACATGTGGCGCACCCGAAGGCTTCGGGCCCATTTCGGCGCACCCCTCACACGGTTCGTGGCCCCACAGGGGGCGCAGCCGAATGTTTCGGGCCCATTTCGGCGCACCCCTCACACGGTTCGTGGCCCCACACGGGGCGCAGCCGAAGGCTTTGGGATTCTTTCGGCGCACCCCTCACACGGTTCGTGGCCCCACATGGACCGCACCCGAAGGCTTCGGGCCCATTTCGGCGCACCCCTCATACGGTTCGTGGCCCCACAGGGGGCGCAGCCGAAGGCTTTCGCGGCCCCACATCGGGCGCACCCGAAGGCTTCGGGTCCATTTCGGCGCACCCTTCACACGGTTCGTGGCCCCACATGTGGGCGCAGCCGAAGGTTTCGGGCCCATTTCGGAGCGCCCCTCACATGGTTCGTGGCCCCACATGGGGCGCACCCGAAGGCTTCGGGCTCATTTCGGTGCACCCCTCACACGGTGCGTGGCCCCACAGGGGGCGCAGCCGAAGGCTTCGGGACCATTTCGGCGCACCCCTCACACGGTTCGTGGCCCTACAAGGTGCGCAGCCGAAGGCTTTCGCGGCCCCACATGTGGCGCACCCGAAGGCTTCGGGCCCATTTCGGCGCACCCCTCATACGGTTCGTGGCCCCACACGGGGCGCAGCCGAAGGTTTCGGGTCCATTTCGGCGCACCCCTCACACGGTTCGTGGCCCCACATGGGGTGCACCCGAAGGCTTCGGGTCCATTTCGGCGCACCCCTCACACGGTTCGTGGCCCCACAGGGGGCGCAGCCGAAGGCTTCGGGTCCATTTCGGCGCACCACTCACACGGTTCGTGGCCCTACAAGGGGCGCAACCGAAGGCTTTCGCGGCCCCACATGGGGCGCACCCGAAGGCTTCGGGTCCATGTCGGCGCACCCCTCACACCGCCCTGGGGCCCTGGGGCCCAAAACAGGCCTCCAGGGGCCGCGGGCGTGGAAAGACATATCCCCCTCGACGTTGCCGTTTCTGCCGCGCTCCGATCCCCGAAGGTGTTTTTTGTTAAAACTTGTCTTTCCTTTGGGTTCGGTTTCTGGCCGCCGTGGTGCCCCGAGCCGGCCTCCAGGGGCCGCCTGCGTGGAAAAACGTATTCAGGCCGCCCTGGGGCCCGAAACGGGCCTCCAGGGGCCGCGGGCGTCGAAAAACGCATTCCCCGCCATCCTGCCGTTGTTGCCGCGCTCCGATTTCAATTTCTTGCTGGTTTTTAGCTGGGTTCGGATTCTGACCGCCTTGGAGCCCGTAACGGGCCTCCAGGGGCCGCCTGTGTGGAAAAACGTGGTGAGGCCGCCCTGGGGCCCGAAACAGGCCTCCAGGGGCCGCGGGCGTGGAAAAACGCATTCCCCGCCATCCTGCCGTTGCTGCTGCGCTCCGTTATCTTTTTTTGTTGGTTTTAGCTGGGTTCGGTTTCTGGCCGCCCTGGGGCCCGCCACGGGCCTCCAGGGGCCGCCTGCGTGGAAAAACGTATTCATGCCGCCCTGGGGCCCAAAACAGGCCTCCAGGGGCCGCGGGCGTGGAAAAACATATCCCCCTCGACGTTGCCGTTTCTGCCGCGCTCCGATCCCCGAAGGTGTTTTTTGTTAAAACTTGTCTTTCCTTTGGGTTCGGTTTCTGGCCGCCGTGGTGCCCCGAGCCGGCCTCCAGGGGCCGCCTGCGTGGAAAAACGTATTCAGGCCGCCCTGGGGCCCGAAACGGGCCTCCAGGGGCCGCGGGCGTTGAAAAACGCATTCCCCGCCATCCTGCCGTTGTTGCCGCGCTCCGATTTCAATTTCTTGCTGGTTTTTAGCTGGGTTCGGATTCTGACCGCCTTGGGGCCCGTAACGGGCCTCCAGGGGCCGCCTGTGTGGAAAAACGTGGTGAGGCCGCCCTGGGGCCCGAAACAGGCCTCCAGGGGCCTCCAGGAATCCATAGGGATCCTCTAGGCCCGTTGTAGGGACCCATAGGCATCCTATAGGGCCCCTGTATGGAGGCCTGCAGGGATCCATGGGGATCCTCTAGGATGCAGGGATCCATAAGGATCCTCTCGTATCCCTGTAAGGATCCATAGGGATCCTCTGGGATCCCTGTAGGGGTCCATAGGGATCCTCTAGGATCCCTGTAGGGGTCCACAGGGATCCTCTAGGATGCTTGTAGGGATCCATTGGGATCCTCCGTAGGATCCCTGTAGGGGTCCACAGGGATCCTCCAGGATCCCTGTAGGGATCCACAGGGATCCTCTAGGATCCCTGTAGGGATCCATAGGGATCCCCTTGGATCCCTGTAGGGATCCATTGGGATCCTCCAGGATCCCTGTAGGGGTCCACAGGGATCCTCCAGGATCCCAATAGGGATCCATTGGGATCCTCCAGGATCCCTGTAGGGATCCATTGGGATCCTCCAGGATTCTTGAAGGGATCCATACACAGATCCTCTAGGATTCTTGTAGGGATCCATACAGATCCTCTAGGATGCTTGTAGGGATCCACGGGGATCCTCTAGGATGCTTGTAGGGATCCACAGGGATCCTCTAGGATGCTTGTAGGGAGCCACAGGGATCCTCTAGGATGCTTGTAGGGATCCACAGGGATCCTCTAGGATGCTTGTAGGGATCCACAGGGATCCTCTAGGATGCTTGTAGGGATCCACAGGGATCCTCTAGGATGCTTGTAGGGATCCACAGGGATCCTCTAGGATGCTTGTAGGGATCCACAGGGATCCTCTAGGATGCTTGTAGGGAGCCACAGGGATCCTCTAGGATGCTTGTAGGGATCCACAGGGATCCTCTCAGATCCCTGTAGGGTCCTTGTAGGGATCCAGAGGGATTCTATAGGGTCCCTGTAGGGATCCACAGGGATTCTAGAGGGTCCCTGTAGGGATCCACAGGGAGTCTAGAGGGTCCCTGTAGGGATCCACAGGGAGTCTATAGAGTCCCTGGAGGGATCCACAGGGATTCTATAGAGTCCCTGGAGGGATCCACAAGGATTCTATAGAGTCCCTGGAGGGATCCACAGGGATTCTATAGAGTCCCTGGATGGATCCACAGGGAGTCTATAGAGTCCCTGGAGGGATCCACAGGGAGTCTATAGAGTCCCTAGAGGGATCCACAGGGATTCTATAGAGTCCCTGGAGGGATCTATAGAGTCCCTGGAGGGATCCACAGGGATTCTATAGAGTCCCTGGAGGGATCCACAGGGATTCTATAGAGTCCCTGGAGGGAGTCTATAGAGTCCCTGGAGGGATCCACAGGGATTCTATAGAGTCCCTGGAGGGAGTCTATAGAGTCCCTGGAGGGATCCACAGGGATTCTATAGAGTCCCTGGAGGGATCCACGGGGATTCTATAGAGTCCCTGGAGGGATCCACAGGGAGTCTATAGAGTCCCTGGAGGGATCTACAGGGAGTCTATAGAGTCCCTGGAGGAAGTCTATAGAGTCCCTGGAGGGATCCACAGGGATTTTATAGAGTCCCTGGAGGGATCCACAGGGAGTCTATAGATTCCCTGGAGGGATCCACAGGGATTCTATAGAGTCCCTGGAGGAAGTCTATAGAGTCCCTGGAGGGATCCACAGGGATTCTATAGAGTCCCTGGAGGGATCCACGCGGATTCTATAGAGTCCCTGGAGGGATCCACAGGGATTC
>CAUYUJ010020043.1:0-7500 GCA_963575745.1 Prorocentrum cordatum
AGGCCCGCCGGGTGTGCCCTCCGAGCGTGCCCTCCACAGAGTGTGCCCTCCCGCCGAGTGTGCCCTCCCGCCGGGTGTGCCCTCCGAGTGTGCTCGCCGAGTGTGCCCTGCACGGTTTCCCCCAGGGCCGTGGGCGACCCGAGGAGGAGGAGGAGGAGGAGGAGGAGGAGGAGGAGGAGGAGGACGAGGAGGAGGAGGAGGAGGACCGGTGGAGAAAGGGGGGAGAGGAGAAGGAGAGGAGGAGTGAGGAGGAGGAGGAGGAGGAGGAGGGGGGGGAGGAGAGGAGGAGGAGATGGAGGAGGAGGAGGAGGAAAGGGGAGGGGAGTGGGAGGAGAATGAGGAGGAGGAGGAGGGGGAGGGGGAGGGGAGAAGATGGAGGAAGAGGAGGAGGAGGAGGAGGAGGAGGAGGAGGAGGAGAAGGAGGAGGAGGAGAGAGGAGGAGGACGGGTCGCCTAAGCCCTTCGGAGAAAGCCTCCAGGGTCCCCAGAGCGATGCGGCGGCAGACCGCGCGGTGGTCTCGAGCTACTCGAGGGGGACACAGAAGGACATACTGGTTCTGCGCGTGCTCCTTTTGAGACACGTAGAGGAAGGACCCTGTGGGCAAGGGTGGCCTATGGTGCGCAACGTTCGGGGGCCGCGTGGAGGCCAACCCGGGGCGCGCAACCCGCTGCTACCGCTTCGCGTTCAGCGATCGGGGGACCCTATTGGGCCCGCACCCACTGGTGTCCTCTGGAGCCCACTGAAGCCCATCAGAGACCAATGGATTCGAATGGCGCCCCATGGAGTCCAATGGACTCCAATGGAGGTCAATAGAGTCCTGTGGGTATTCCAACGAAGTCGGTCCTACGGAGTCTGGTAGACTCCAACGGAGAAAAATAAAGTCCAACAGCGACCAATGGAGTCGAATGGACTCCAATGAAGACGAATGGAGTCCAATAGAGTGCAATGGAGTCTAATGGAGTTCTATGGAGTCCAATGGAGCCCTTCCATTTATCAATCAGATTGATCCTACACGGAGCCGATGCAAATAGACATCACAACTATTGCTTGGGGGTGCGCGGAGGCATCGCACATCAACAATCGCAAGGCATCTGATACTTCCACTCGCACTTCCGATTCACAGTCACACGAAAAGCAGGTTGTGTATCATTACCATTGGGTTGTGTACGCAAGGCAATACGGCTAACAAAAGAACAGAATGCAATGAAATGAGGGATGGAATGTCACGTGGTACGGCCTCCTTACATTCGCCCCCCACTTCACTGCAAGCGCACATCGTGCAATGAAACGTGTAAGCAACGTCGATGGAAATAAAAGGGGTGAACAGTGGCGCGAGAAGTCGAACAAATTTGCTCCAGATCCCATTGCGCACGTGCCGAGGGTCTGTCGAAACACACACACACACACACAGTGAACGCAAGCCGGCCTGCGCAGTAGCCGCGACAGCCGTGCGCTCTCGGACTCGTCAGTGTGCATGCGGTCCTCCCACAGCCGCAGCGACTGGGCCTGATCCGCGTGGCAGGCGATCTCAGTGCTGATACAACGGCCGCCGACGCCGCAAACGCAAGCAATTCTGCCACGACCATGTCTACCGCCGACCAAATTATTACGGCTAATAGTACAGGCCGGTCGGAAGAAGCAGAGGCATGAAGTGGAAAGGCGATGAAGTAGATTGGGTTCGGCCCGCCCCAGACAAAGGAACGCAAAAGTAAGCCCCCCTTCGACTCTTGAAGAGGAAAAGACGTGTAAAGTTCATTGATATCTGCGGATCCGCAACTTTCATCGAACGGCCTGCAGAGCTGATGATGCAACGCTGCTAGCGCAAGGGACACCACAACTGATGTCCCCGTCACAAGTGGTCCCCGCAGGGGGGCAAGATACCACCCACCGTGTTGCACTGCTTTTACCCATTCCGTTTTGCTGCAGACACTCCGAATTGATGCCACACTCGATGTGTCACTGGCAGCTTTTTTTCCCCAGCGCGAGCTTGGAGGGAGGAGACGGGGAGGACATCACCACGACACAGCGCAAGTGGGAAGGGAAGCAATCCTGACAGCCCTGCCAGCGACATCCAAACGAGGAGGTCGGTAAGCAACCCTACCACCAGACCGTTCTCGCCCATCCCTCCCAGGCGACAGGAAGACGCAGACGAGGAGGCAGAAAGA
The DNA here is from genome assembly GCA_963575745.1 of Prorocentrum cordatum. Taxonomy (NCBI): domain Eukaryota; class Dinophyceae; order Prorocentrales; family Prorocentraceae; genus Prorocentrum; species Prorocentrum cordatum. The sequence continues at coordinate 2,166 of CAUYUJ010020043.1, forward strand.
GGAGGACGAGGACCCCGCAGACCTGGGGACCGGATAAGAGAACGTTGCGTACGCCTCACTCCAGGAGAGGCGCGCCGGGGTGGGCCCCTCCTTCCCCCCAAGGGAGGGTGGGGTCCACGCCCTGGCCACCTCCGCACGAGCACCGCCCTGCTGAGGCACACAGGCGCCCACGGCCTCCTCCCCTGCCTGCTCCTCCTCCTCCTCCTCCTCCTCCTCCTCCTCCTCCTCCTCCTCCTCCTCCTCCTCCTCCTCCTCTTCCTCCTCCGCCTCCGCCTCCGCCTCCGCCTCCGCCTCCGCCTCCGCCTCCGCCTCCTCCCCCTCCTCCTCCTCCATCCGCAGGCAGCAATCATAATCAGCCTCATCATCCACCCTCCTACTACTCTTCATCCCTCCTCTCACCTCAAGACAAAGGCCTCCTGCAGCGCATCTCCTCCGCCTCCCTACTCCCTCCATACCTCCCTAATCCTCAGCCTGCATGCCTCATTTCCTCATCTCATCCTCCCCAGCCGCCTCCTTCTCCTACTCATCCTCCCTCCGCCTTCTCCTCCCTCCGCATACAGCCTCCTGCCTACGACGCACCTCATCATCCTCTCCCCCTTACTCTCCTCAATCGTCCCTCTGCCTCATACTCCTCCTTCCTCCTCTTATTCATCATCCGCACTCCTCATCCTCCTCCTCCTTCTCCTCCTTCCTCCCCTCCTCCCCTCATCCCTCCTGCTCCTCCTCCTCCTCCTCCTCCTCCTCCTCCTCCTCCTCCTCCTCCTCCTCCTCCTCTTCCTGCTCCTCCTCCTCCTCCTTCTCCTCCTCCTCCTCCTCCTTCTCCTCCTTCTCCTCATCCTCCTCCTACTCCTGCTCCTCCTCCTCCTCCTCTGCGCCCAGTTACGCCCTCGTCTTCGGGCTGGCCATGCCCGCGTGTGCACGGCCCGGTGCAGCGTGCACGGCGGCGCGCGCATGGCGAGGCAAGCGCGTTCAACGACTCGCAAAGCAGCTGCTCGCAAATGACCTGGATCCGCCGAAGGGCATCTGCGGTCCACTGCATCGAGGCAGACGCTTGTTTGGGGGACCTTTTTGCGAGTAGGCACTTTGCGAGCAGTGGAACGCGCTGGGGGAACGCGCCTCTGCTCTCTCCCTGCGCCCAGTTACGCCCTCGTCGGGCTGGCCATGCCTGCCGGCGCAGGGGCTGGTACAGCGTGCACGGCGGCGCGCGCACGGCGAGGCAAGCGCGTTCCACTACTCGCCAAGTAACTACTCGCCAATGGCCTGGATCCACTGAGGGGCATCTGCGATCCATTGCATCGAGGCATACGCTTGCTGGGGGGACCTTCTTGCGAGTAGGCCCTTTGCGAGCAGTGGAACGCGCTGGGTGAACGCGCCTCCTGCTCGCTCTGCGCCCAGTTACGCCCTCGTCGGGCTGGCCATGCCTGCCTGCGCAGGGGCTAGTGCAGCGTGCACGGCGGCAATCGCACAGCTAGGCAAGCGCGTCCCACTGCTCGCCGCAAAGCAACTACTCGCCAATGGCCTGGATCTACTGAGGGGATCTGCGATCCATTGCATCGGGGCGGACGCTTGTTGCCGAGACCTTTTTGCAAGTAGGCACTTCGCGAGCAGTGGAACACGCTCGCTGAACGCGCCTCTGCTCAATCTGCGCCCAGGTTCGCCCTCGTCTTCGGGCCGGCCACGCCCGCCTGCGGAGGGCCCGGTGCAGCTTGCGCGGCGGCGCGCACACAGCCTCTGCTCGCTCTGCGCCCAGTTTCGCCCTCGTCTTCGGGCTGGCCACGCCTGCCTGCGGAGGAGCCCGCGCGCACAGCGGCGCGCGCGCAGCTGCGGCGGCGTGCGCGGACAACGGCGCACGGCGCCGCACAGCGGCGCGTGCCCTCGCGGACAGCCACAGAGCAGTGCCTGCTAGCGTGCACGGCGGCGCGCGCACAACGGCGCCTGCTCTCCGTCCCCTTGCCCCCGGGTCGCGGCGCAGCGGGGCAGCGCAGCCAACGGCGTCGACCGTGACAGGGCGGGCGCGCCGAGGCCGATCTCCACTCGCTCGGGGAGTCGCCAAGAAACGCTTGCGTTTGGCATCCACAGCCACAGACGCCTTCATTGGGGGGCAGATCGCCTCGGGATCGGCAGTGGCCCCGACCCTCTGGCAGTCAGGGTGGAGCCCAGTGCCCAGTCTCGCCCAAGCTGCACATCGGGCAGGCGGCCTGCCCAGGCACTGCTGCGCAAGCCGCCCCGTTGCTTCGCAAGCCGCGGCACCGAGGAACGCTCCGGTCGCGGGCAGCACGGGAGGCACTGCAGCTCGAGATGCCAGCCCGCAGGCAAAACGAGACGAGATTCTCATATGGGCGCGCCCGTCCCAAAAGGGGCCGGCGGCGCGGACACGAGCCACCCGCTCCTCGAACACGGGGGCCGCGCCCAGCCCCCGAGCGGCCGATGCCAACGAAGGCAGGAGTGAGTCTGGGCCAGCTGGCACCGTCGCGATCGCAGTGCCAGCAGTTCGATCTATCAAATTCGCTGGGCGGGATGTCGCTGGTTGCCCAATGGCTTCAAGAAGAAGGGCGGGTGCGCGTGCGCGACTGCGCATGCGCCAGAAACGCAGCATTCAGACCTTGAGGCAAACACCCACACGCCTCAGCTCTAAAAATACGACGACAACAAAGCTGCGGATGTCAATGCGGACAGTGTTTGGGCGTCTGCGGAAGCAGGAAGCTACATCTGGTGCCACCAACGCTCACGCCATCCATGGCCGCAGTACGCCCCTGCTCAGGGTGAAGAAAGTTCTGAGCTAAAGAAATAAGCTTCACTCAAACCGTTCTCTTGAACAGTACCCTGGGTCCAGATATACGAAAGTTCTACGAAGAAAAAAGGCTCCAAGAAAACGCCCAGTGCCCAGTCCATATTCTTGATTTTCTTAGACAACATCTGGAATCCATGAAAGCTGCTGCTTTCTCTTCAGATTCCCCAAGCAGTACTTGCACTTAAGGGTTCTTAAAATCCTTTGCAAAATCAACGAAAACACACGCGCGCCTCGTCGTGCGCATGCAGACATCCTTCGAAAACCGTGAGTGTCGTAAGGATTTCAAAATCGAGTGTCCAAAAGAAAATCGGATGTTCAAAAACACACGGTTTGACAACACTGCTTGCTCTTTGAACTTACGCATACAAATACCATTAATAATAATGTGTATAGAATATAATTGAATAGAAAACGCTGCGGGTTCTTTTTGAAACAAATAATATTATTCTTATGTTTCTTGTATAGATGGATTTTCCTCCTTATCATGGCATGCGACCAAGCGGGTTTCGCGCGCGCATGTCGAAATTGTTCGAACGCCATTGCGCGCGTGCTCGCGCGTGCTGTCGCGAGATCCCTTTTTGCAAAGAACTGGACGAAGCGCACGCGCGTGAGCCGTCGCGCGCGCATGCCGAAATCCGTCAAAAATCGAACGCTCCGATTTCAAACCAAACGTCGCGGAATCATATCAAAACATATGGTCTCGCAATAACAAATTTCAATCAAAGCCTGTGCTCGCGCGTTTGCGACTTCTTGAAAAAACCGTTGGGTCTTCAACATGCCACTAAATTCTGTCAAAAGGGCCTCCCGCGCCGCATGCCCAAATCATTTGACCGCTCTTGTGCGCGCGCTGGGGGGGCACGATCCGTGTCATATAACAACACGCGGGCCAGTCTCGCGCGTCGGCCGCGCGTGCATGTCGAACTCCTTCCCAAACCTTCCTCACCGACGCGAGGACGCCGTCATCGTCGTCGGCGTGATCAGCATCGGCCCCATCACTGGACGTGCCGTCGTCGTTGTCAACATCGTCACCAGCGTCGCTACTATCATCATCGTGTCTACTGTTGTCGACGTTGCCATGATACCGCGCCCTCCCGAGTCGCCGACTCGCACTTAAGTCCCCGCGGGGAGGCGCCCACCGGTCAGCGCCACCGCGGCCTCGTCGGTCGCGCCAAACTTGCTGGTCGCCGCGCGCAAGTGCATGCGCGGGCTGTCGCGGCCGCAAAGATGCATCAGCCACCACCAAGCGCTCATGGCAATCGCCACCGCTTGTGCTTTGCAACACAAGTTGGGGGTGGGTGGGTGGGACGATTGCACGAACAGTGGAATTGACAACTGCGAGTTCCACAAGCGAACTGCACAACACTGACAGCACCACATAGATAGCACCGCATAGATTGCATTAGACAGGTTGCCGCGCGAAAATCATCCTCCTTTTAAAAGGAATAGATTTGATCCCCCTAGGATTATCCGCACCGCTTTTCGCATTGCAATGTACATGCGATCCTGCACCATCGTCCATCATAAATTTGGACCCTTACCATCCCAGGCAGGCCAGTATCGATCGCCCCAGTCATCCTCTGCAAGAAATACTATGCGCGCACATTCGTTCACAAAAAATCATCAAGTGTCCAAATCCGCTGCAGAAAAAACATGCGAAGTGCACACGCGCGCGTCGTCGCGCGCGCACGCCGAACACCTTCAAAAACCTCAGGTGTCGCAAGGATGTCAAAATCGTCTCCAATAGCATGTAACAAACACATGCTTTGGAAAAAAATAGTTTCCAAAAAAGCTTGCGCGCGCTCTCGCGAATTCCTTTTCATAAAGATACAAGTTGTTCAACATTATGATAACATCATACCAAACAGGCTTCGCGCGCGCATGTCGAAATCGTTCGAACGCACTTTGCGCGCGTGCGGTCGCGAGATCCACTTTTCCAAAAAATCGGGACGAAGTGCATGCGCGCGCGTCGTCGCGCGCACACGCCGCAATCAATCAAAAACCGTTGGTTTCATTTTCAAAAACGGAACCATGTAAAAAAAGGTTTCGCAACAATAATTGTCAATCAAAGCCTGCGCTCGCGCTCTTACGAATTCGTACGAAAATTATAAGTTCTTCGGCATTGTCACTGAGTTTTCCAAGACGGGCCTCCCGCGCCGCATGCCCAAATCAGTCGACCGCCCTTGCGCGCGTGCTGGGGAGGAGCGCGACCCGTGTCAAATAACACCACGCGGGCCACTCCCGCGCGTCGGCCGCGCGCGCGCATGTCGATTTCCATCCAAAGCCTTCATCACCGACGCGAGGACGCCGTCATCGTCGTCGGCGTGATCAGCATCGGCCCCATCACTGGACGTGCCGTCGTCGTCGTCAACACCGTCACCAGCAGTGTAACTCTCATCATCGTGTCTCCTGTTGTCGACGTTGCAATGGTACCGCGCCCACCCAAGTCGACGACTCGCTCTGAATTGCCCGTTGGGATGTGCCCAGCGATCAGCGCCACCGCGGCCTCGTCGGTCGGGCCAAACTAGCCGGTCGCCGCGCGCAACT
>CAUYUJ010020043.1:12500-24967 GCA_963575745.1 Prorocentrum cordatum
GTGTCTATGATCTGGCGACTGCGGCGCGACAAAACTGAGACCCAGCTGGGTCTGCCCGAGCCAGCAACCAGGCAGGAGGGGGGGATGCTGGGGCCCACCTCCAGCCCAGGGTACCGCGGGGCGGGCTGTCGTCATGGACAGCAAAGTCTGGTTGCCCGGGGGTTTTGCCTGCATGAGCCAGGCGTGGCCCCGAAGGGCAAGTGAGGGTGAGATGTCGGGCGCATGCGGGGGATACCCCAGCGGCGGGCCCGAAAAGGTGGCAGGTGGTCCACTTGTCCAGCGAAGGCTGTCTAGCTAAGCTGCGCCATGGGTGAAATGGGGGGTGCGCCTTCGCCCAAGCGGAGGGTGGCCCCGGGTATTACGGCCTGAGCCGGGCGCAGCGAAGTGAAACAGGCCCCTTCGGGGCCACGGGATGCTGGAGGTGGGGGGACCCTGGGTCCACTCTGGGCTAATGCCTGTACCTGGGTGTTGGTAACTGGTGGGGGTACTTGTTTGATCTTTTTTGATCTGCGGCTCCAAGGACGATTCCAGAGAGCGGGTCGTATCGAGCATGGGGAAGCACGCAAAATAATTGCCAGCGGGCCAAAAGCCAACGCCGGAGTGCAATTAGCGAATGCCCGCAGCGGCATTCCAGAGAGCGGGCCGAAGCGAGCATGAGGCAGCACGCAAGATAATTGCCAGCGGGCCAAGAGCCGACGCTGGAGTGCACAGGGGCCAGAGAGAGCGCGGGGGAGAAACACACAGACCGCGGCCCCAAGGACGAACCCCTGGTGTGGAGGGGGGGGGGTACGCGGAGAGTCAAGGATTTGGCGATCAGAGACCCTGCGACACACCCCAAGAGGCCCGAAAAAGCCCCCAGGAGGCCCCAAAGATACCTCAACAGGCCTCCAGAGAGCTCCAGGAAGCCCCCCGCGGTGCCCACGCGGGCGCCCGCGCCGTGCAGAAATGCGCCGACTCCTTCGGGCCCCCCAGCGCGTGACACTGCTCCCCCGAATGACCCAAGGCTTCCGTGCTCTCGCTGTCCTGGACTTCGAACCGTCCATTCGCACTCGACTCGAAGGCACTGCAAAAGTAGGATCGAAGGGTCGGCGGTGCGGCGTCGGCCTTTGAGTCTCGCTGAAAATATTGGGGCACACTCTCCGTCCAGCGCACGACGCCACCTGCTGCGACAAGGGGCAGCAGAGCCCCGGCACCCAGGCCCGCTCTCGACACCCACTCGGGAAGCCACGGGGGCACCAGGAGGCGGGACCACGAGGCACGCGAGTCCGATCGGTAGAAGCCTCGCAGGGGGGGGGGGGCTGCGAGGAGGAACGCGAGGCGAGACGGGCCACGTGAAGTGGCGCCGCAGGCCATGCGCCACAGGCGGCCCGAGTCCATCGTGCAACTTCACGAGGGGGTCGCGCTCGAGGCACATGAGGCCACGGGGCACGCAGACTCGCTCGTGAAGCTCCGACGAGGGGCCACGAAGGTGGCACATGGCACGAGAGGCCACAGGACACGGGCAGCGCAATGGATGCCCGAAACGTCCCCACGCGTACAACCGGTCAAGGATTCTGCAGAACTAGCGTCCCAGGGAAACACCACCACGCACGCACTCGTGGCAACGGACCCTGCAGCGCTGGCTGCTTGGGCAACCCGCGGAGGATTTCACTTGACCGACTTGCTTTTACACTGCGTACGAACCACGTGCCCACGATGAGTCGAGCCAAAATCCAGCGAGCAAGCCCAACGGCCACGACGAGCGCCACTGGCCAAGAGCAAACAAGTCCACTCAAGCAAGGGCCACGAGGGCAGCCACCAGGCACGAGGGCCAGGGGTGACGATGACGGGGCAAGCCCGCCCATGTGGAGACCAGGAGTCGCGAGGAGCCGAAGCAACTCCTGAGGGCCAACTCCTCAGCACTCCGAGGATGCGACGACCGAGGCCATGGGGTAAGAGGGGCCACTGGGCCGCGGCGGACGAAGGGGTCCTTGCACGAAACCCCCCCCCGGAGATCAGCTGTCCGTACGGTACGCCACGGCAACGGCCGCCTACGAAGCAAGGCTGAAAGACTCTGCCTCCCCGGTCCCCCGACGTTGTGATTTCTTCAAGACGTATACCCCCACAGTTCTCGACCCACTCCCCAGGACGGGTTTTTCGTCCCGAATCGTTTTTCGACGACAGTCCCGAGGCCCAGAGCAGCGCCCCTGGTGGTGGCCGAAACCCGCCTCGTCGTGATTTTGTCACGTCGCGAGGGGGTCTGCCTTCCGTGCCACGCGGCAAAAAGCTTCTGGGGCAATACGTCCTTGCGTCCCTAGCAGCAGCCAACGCCGGTCGTGCGTGGAGCGGCTGGCCGCGTCGAGCCTTGGTCTTGCACAGCTCGACCTCCGCGCGCTCGAGGAAAGCCTTGAGCAAACTCGCGCGAGCAGATTCATGGCCTCCTCGGAGCGACCACTCCGTCTCCAGCATACGTGTCCAGCGAACCTGATATCCGTGGGGAGGCATCGAAGGTAGTAAATGAGCTCATAACAAGAAAGCCCGACGGGCTCCCACGCCATCTCTACGCCCTCAACGCTGTATGGAAGATCTACTACGTGAGTCGGTGGGTTCTCCGACTCGTACACCAGTCCCTTCACCCAGGACAATGCTACCCGACCCAACGATGCATAGAAGATCAATGCACGTACTATGTGGCGGGTTCTGGAAACCCTGACTCCAAAAATGTTGCCACCACTTAAGGGGCACGTCCTTCCGCCAGCTCCCGCCGGCCTTCCGCCAGCTTCCGCTGGCGGAGCCGTCCCCGATTTCCTTCCGCCACTTCACGCCGCCCTGCCGCCGCCGTCCGCCGAGGAAGAGATGTCAACCCCTTCGATCCTCGAAGGCGAGGCCATTTCAGAAACGCCGCATTTAGCCAACTCAAAACACCAGGAGTGCACGAACACTCATGGCACAGGATGGCACTATGACGTAGCCGAGCGGCATCGCCACCGTGCCGACGGCGTGCTAGGGTGTGTTACAACGCCCTCTGCTGCTGGACAAGAACGACGTGCTCTACTATGGGCGCCCACTGGCCGCGCCTATACACCCCTGCATAGAGTTAAGAAAGCGTTTTATTAGACAGCAGTCCAGGTCCACGTATACAAACATTATATGAAGAACAGGGGCTCCAAGAGAACGCCCAGGGTGCAGTCCAGATTCTTGATTTTAACGGAGTCTGGAGTCCCCCGAAGTTGATGCTTTTATAAGATTCCGTTTGGGTGTACGTTAGAGCTGGCCCCTGCACCATGCATATGTTCCTCCCTGACGCTCGACACGGCCCCGACACATCCCAAGAGAGCACAAGACCAACCCGTGCGTCAGCAGAGTGCCTCAAGACAGGCCCAAGCCAGCCCCCCCCGAGAGGTCCCTAGATGTCCCCAAGAAGCCCTCAGAGACCCCAAGAAGCCCTCATCATGGGAGCCCACCACCAGCTGGACTCAAGGAAACTAAACACACTGAAAAAACATACGGTGTTGTCCGTGCACTTTGTGTTTCAAGCATTTCTGCCAAAATGGCTCAAGAAGGCTTCCGAGGGCCAAAAGACGGGCCTGGGGGGCCCCAAGAATCCCCAAAAAGGGGCGCATGACGGCCCGATGATGGCCTAAGACGGAGGAAGACAGCCCAATGATGGCTCCAGAAACACCTGAGGACAGACCCAAGACAAGTATACCGAGTCTTCCTAGGAGAACACCATATAGCCATCTTGCTCATGGCGATAAAACACAGCAGGCCCCAAAAAGACCTCCCATAAGCACTCCATATGCCCCAGAGACGGCCAGCAAAGGCCACCTAGAGTCATCAGAGAAGCCATGCATGAAAACGCTGCGCTGGCAATGCGGTGGAGGTTACACGCGTGTGTTTGATCGGCTCCAGACCCGAACGCGCAGCATGAATCAACGCCTGTGGCCACCAGTTACCCATACTCAGAGCACTAGATAAAGTGGCACTTGACAAGCACCTAATCGGGGTATCCTGTTCAATCAATGCCTTGCGCATGGAACCTGCAAAATAACATACATCAAAACGAACATGTTATGCACAAACGGATCGAATACTCGTCGCCGATCCATCCCGTGGCGTGCGAGGAAACAAAACCGAGACTTGTCACCGATACTGCCACTGCAGCTTATGCCGACGCCGTCGTGGCCGAGATTCGCCATGAAATCTAAATGAATAAGCCCCTGCAACCAGAATCGGGAAGGGACATTTGTCCGAAAGCACATGGCTCCAAAGTGCTTGCAGGAACTTGCCAAAGACTGCGGTTCATGACATGCGCGAGCGGCGAACACTGAACAACGCACTCGCGAAAAACAGAGCGCCAAGACAGCACCGCCAGCCAAAGTTTACACAAGCGGTGGCACATGCCATGGTAGTGATGTTGCAGCTCAGCTGTCGCCCGTTCCACTATGGAACCCCTGTTTACCCATGCGCTTCCTGCGGTCATCGGTGGTATCTCGATGGTACTATGCGGCGTTTCGGCGGTAATCGACGGTCTTTTGTAATAATCGCCAGTCTTTGCTAGTCTTCCGCGTGAAAGCTGGATGCTTCAGTTCAACCAAGGGCCCGTGGTTTCAACACCCAACAACTGCAGCTCACGATCCGCAAAACATTATAAGATTTGTACGCGCGCGCAATGGACACATTCCGACGGCAAAATTGCACAACGAGGCGGCCTTGCTCTGCGCGTCTCTCTGGACACGGGCCAATCGCTGCCGGTACAGCTTGACATCCTCCAAGAGGTGATTGATGTCGCGCTTCGTCTGGACGACCTCCTCCACAATGTTGCTGGTGTCGTCGTCCTGACAAGCTGATTTCCGAAAGTCAAGTACCTTTATACGCAACGCAATAATACAATGTTATATATATGGTCGTCCAATACCGCATACATTGATGTATGGGGCATCGGATAATTTCATAGAACGGCGACATGGACACGCAAACACGACCACACACACACACACTCATACACACACACGCACACACACTTAAGCCAGCGGCGCAGAGGGTCCTCAAGCGCGAGCAGCAGATGGAGGTGCGAACTGCGATCAAGCATAATCGAAAGCGCAGTGAGAGAAGCGCCAATCACGAACGTAAAGATGAGTGGTGCGTCGAAGGGACTGTAACCCAGCGAACGTGAAGCGGCAAGGAGCAGAGGAGCACGCCAGGGCGAGCTCGACTCAAGGTGAACTGAAGCGCGAACAGTCTGGTGCCACGTGCCACTGAATCATCGAGCGAGCGATGTTAGACAGTGATGATAAACTGCAACGCTGCCAGACCAGCTGATAGGTGGGGTGACACAGGCCTGGTGGAGGGAGCGGAGCGGGCAGACACCGCGACAGCGCGGTCCACGCGCTGAAAAAGGTGGTGTGCGAGCGAAGCACAGCAGCACCGCGCACCTGACGACCGTCCAGGACGAAGCCAGGAAAGGTGGGAAAAGCAGCGCGAGAGAGCAGACGACCCGACCAGGGGTCAGGGGCGTGCGATGAGGCCACACGCATGACATCAAACTACACAAACATGTTTTAAGCCAGCGGCGCAGAGGGTCCTCAAGCGTGGGCAACAGATGGAAGTGTCAACTCCGATCGAGCACTGTCGAAGGTACAGTGTACGAGACGCCGCACACTGTGGAGACTCAACTCAAAGTGAACTGAAGCGCAAGCGGACTGGTGCTAATTAGCGGCCACTAGATCACAGACGCGACGGCGTTAGGCAATGAAGCGCAAAAAAAACTGCAACTGCTGCCAAACCACCAGATTGGTGGGCAAAGCGCCGAATCAACAGAGGTCCCGCGAAGCAACTGCGGAGGGTGCTGACCTACGGACCGGCATGGGAAAGCACATGGCACAACCCCTGGAAAGAAAAGAGGACAGCATGGAATGGTGGTGGCGAAACGCACAACACACGGAGAAAAATGTAGATGCATAGCCGAAACCAACCTAGCGCAGCCATGCCGTTAAATTATTGATGGGTAGCCACGCCACCAAGAGAGGCCAGTGTCAGTGGCACGTTCAGGCTGGCCAAAAACAGGCTGAAATAACGCCGACTGGCTTGACTGGTAGGGTACCAGTGCAGCAGAGACTCAGTGCCGACCGTAAAACGAGCAGCACAGGTACTGGCGCGACGTGCACTGTACGCACCGACGTCTCGGTCGCCACCAACTCGACCAAGGACGTCCCGTAGAGGAGGAATAAAAGGAGAGGGGGAGGGGGAGGAGGGCGAGGAAAAAACACTGAAAACCAGAGAACAACAGCATAAAAAACACGCTGGCCGCGACCGCTAGGCGAGCACGCGAAAGAGGCTCAACCACCCCTCGCGGTGGGGAGATACGAAAGGGGGGGGGGATGGGGGGGAGCACGAGGAGGAGGAGGAGGGGACCGACGAACCACCGCAGAGGGGAGCGCCGCCAGGGGTGGCGGGAACGCCGCGCCACCTCCGACAGGAAACGGAGCACGGCAAGCCAGACACACCACATGGCCAAAACCGTCACTGGCAAAACTGGGGAGGGGGAGAATTTGCAAGCGGTGAGATATATTAACCGCGCGAGGAGACGCGCGACCGCACGTGCTGAAAAGGACACAACGAAGCAGCTAAACCCCCCGCAGTGGGGACGACCCGGAAGGAGGGGAAAAGGGGGGGAGGGAGCAAGCAGGAGCAGAGGCAGGAGGGGATGTGCCGGAGAGACGACGGCGGGGGACCCCACGACGCGGCCGAGCCCACGACCAGCGATGGCGGCGACCGAACGAGCCCTGCGACCCACGAGGAAGAGGAAGGGACCGACGCACCACCGCGGGGGGGGGGAGCGCCCGCCGCCGGGAGAGGCAGGCACGCAGCACCGCCACCGACAGAAAGCAAAAGGCCGCAGGGCCGAACGCCGGAAGTGTCGAAAACAAGGGTGGGTGCGGAGGAAGAGGAGGAAGATAGGTACTGCGAAAATTCGCTAGGTGGAAGAGGAGGAGGAGGAAGAGGAGGAAGAGGAGGAAGATAGGCCATGCGCACCCGGCGCGCTTCCCATTACTGCGAAAATTCGCTAGGTGCCGCGCACACCCAGGGGACGAGTAGCGCTCTCCACTCTTCCTGCCTCTGGCCCCGGCTGTCCCTTCTCACCCGCCTTCACTGGTACTGCGACAGCTGATTGGGTGCTGCGACACCGCGACGCTTTCCCCGTCAAAAAGAATGTGGGAAAGATACACGTGAAACGTGAGCTGGCGCCGCAATGGATGTTAGCCAGGAAGGGAGGGGATTTCGAGGAGGAGGAGCAGGAGGAGGAAGAAGAAGAAGAATACAGGCACTGCGAGAGTTAGTTCGGTGCCGCGCACACCTGGCGCCCTTCCCATTACTGCGAACATGGATTAGGTGCCGCGCACACCCAGGTGACGAGTACCTCCCTCCACTCATCCTGCCATCAACCCCAACTATCCCTGTCCTCCGCCTTCAATGGTACTGCAACAGTTGATTAGGTGCTGCGACACCGCGACGCTTTCCCCCGTCAAAAGAAATGGGGGAGAGATACACGTGAATTGTGAGCTGTCGCCGCACTGGATGCTAGCCAGGAAGGGAAGAGAGTTCGAAGAGGAGACAAAAAAAGAGGCGTACCACGCTGGCCGCGATCGCCACACATGCACGCAAAGGAGGCTCACCCCCCGGCGGTGTGGACGACCCAGAGGAAGGGGGAGGAGGGGACCGACGACCCACCGCAGAGGAGGGCGCCGTCGGGAGTGGCGGGAACGCCGCGCCACCACCAGCAGAAAACAGAGCGCCATAGGCTTGACGCCAGGTGGCAGAGATCAGGATAGTGAAACACCACCAGGACAAAGAAGGGAGGGCCAATGCACCTGAGCCGACAAGTCGGCATGCGCGCAGTGCGACGAATCGGTGTGTGTGTGTGTGTGTGTCAGGACAAAACGGCGACAGATCGATGGGTGCCCGCTGCATGACCGGCCGAAGCAGGTAACCGCATCGCAGTGTCCTGCTCACCTTCGGCGCGACAATGGCCCAGGGAGCTCGCGTCGTGCCGCCACAGCTCTCCCCGCCTTCTTGCTCTGGCCCCCCAGCCGTTTCGTTGGGGCCCCGAGCTGCTTCTCGGAGGCGCCCTCTGGGCCTGCCAGGTGTCCGGCCGAGCCGGCGTCGTCGACTGATTTGCGCTGGCCAGTCGGGCCGGCCGAGGCTGGCGGGGCGCAATTGCCAGCCAGTTGCCGCTCGTGTGCTTGCTCTTTACACACACACACACGCACGCACGCACGCACGCACACACACACACACACACACACACACACACACACACACACACGCACGCACACACGCACACACACCACACACACACACACACACACACACACACACACACACACACACACACACACACACACACACACACAACACACACACGCACAGACACACACACACACACACACACACACACACACACACACACACGCGCACGCACGCACGCACGCACGCACGCACGCACGCGCACGCACGCACGCACGCACGCACGCACGCACGCACCCACACACACACACACACACACACACGATATCAGGATACGAGCTTGCCCGTTTCGGCAAAAAACGTGCCCGCAGGTCACGAAGAGACCCAAGCAAACGAGCACACACACACGCACAGACATACACACACACACACACACACATACACATACACACGCGCCCACGCACGCACACACACACACACACAGTGGCGGCTGCAAGCCGACTACGATCAGACGGCAGTGGCATCCCAATGAAAAATCGAGCTGCACCCTGGCAGGGCGAAGAGGCAAAAATAAGCAGGTAGCGGAAACAAACGCGAACACATGAGCACATGTGAACACAAGTACACAGTGAACTACGCAAAACAGGCACCACCCTAGCGCGAACGCAAGCACAACTTCCGCACGCAGATACACTCCCCGCACGCACTCCATCAAGGCACCCCGAAGAGCATTTTGATAACAACATGCCAGGCATATCATCCTCGTGGCTTGCCTCAGGCGCGTATAGCACCAAGCTCTGGTCCACCAGTGCCAACGTGTTTGACGACCTCTCGAGCAATCGGGGGGGGGGCATGTCCCGACTTCTCTGGAAGTACGCCGTCTAAAGAAGAGCCACCTCATGCAATCTCCCTACAATGTACCCTGTCGCAGGATCGACTCCTGGAGTCACGATTGCGCAAAACCAAAAAAACAAATGCGATGACACCATGAGAAATGCGACGACACGTTCCTCACCCCCCCACCGCTTACATCCTTCATACAACATGGCAGAGTCGGCGCAGTGTGTTTTCGAAAATGCTAGTACCCCTGCCCCCGCCCTGTCGGCGGTGACCCCCGCGGCCTCGAAGCGCACAAGCTGCTGGAAGGCGTTCCCCTGAAGCAATGACAACACCCGCGATACAAAACACCACAAGAGAATGCTCAAAGCAAAACGCAGCGTGATCAGACACAACAGAGCACACGCGCCCGCGCCTTTATGAGACTCTTCTGGGAGACAGCCATAGGCGCACGACCAAACGCAACCTCTTACGAAGCGCAGCACTCACCGACAGGTCCTGCGAAGCACCGACTCCCGCCATCTGGCGAAATCAAACTCGAAGTTTCCTGGACGTGCAGCGGCAATTAGTACGGCAGCAGAGTAGCAGCAAGCAGGGTACCAACAACAAGGTGCCACGAACGGCGGTTTTTACAGCAGGGATCGAGGAATGCCCTTCCAGAAAACCGACGGCTCTGCAGGAAGACTTCACGCTGAGACACCACCGCCCCTCCTGCAGAAGTAACAGAGGCCGAATGCAAGATCATTCCACAACAACGACAACACGGGTACTCCAGATTTCGTAATAAAAGGGAGGGGGTCTCAACCCTCCCAGACGAGAAGTTTTAGAACCCCCCCCGTGGGAGAACCCTCCAAAACATCGTCCCCAGACCCCCCCAGGCCCTCCAAGATAGCCTGGAAGAGACCCCCCCCGAAATGAGACCCCCTCCCTTTAATTACGAAATCCGGAGTAACAAGGATGTCCTTCGCAACAATCGTGCTGGCGAACCACGCATCGGCGACCGGGGCGGGATGCCGTTGTTGGTCGTCGCCATGGCCTGGACAGAAGCAAGCAACTGATCACACCTGCAGCATTCGAGACAACCGCAGAGCACCTCTGAACCTTTGAACAGCTGTGATCATCGTCCTGACGTGCTCCCCCGTCAGAAATTCATGCTGAAACAATCGTCTGCCCAGCCCCGTGTCCCAGACCAGCGTTCGGCAAAACTGCGCACGTAAGCGGGAATCCTCCGAAAATTCGGAGGGCGCGCGGCTAGACTTCCTCCCAGGATACAGACCCCACTCAGCACATGACTTTGGAAGGTTGTTTCAAATGTATATTGTATCGCCCCGTCAACACTTTTGTTAGCGGCCTCTTGCACTGGCATCCATGCGGAACTACGTACCTTTTGAGTCCTTCGTGAACTCCGCGGTGCACCATTTGGCTATCGCTGACATTTCGTCGGCAACGAAACTAGGCTGGGCAAGCAGCGGTGCAATGCGACGATTGATTGGATCGTTGCCACCACGCGTGCAGCGTGCTGCAGACCAGACTGCAAAAAAAACAAAAATAATTGTCACTACAGCACCGATTCCGACGGAAGACAGGAGAATGAGGGCTTCGCAGGCTGCGCTTGGACGTTGGCAGAACTGGGTTGAGTGGGACCTGGTTTAAGGAGCTCTAGGGCCCTACTACTAACCGGGTTCCCTTACCTGGGGTCCTGCTATACCCGATACGCGCGCGCGGTGACAGAGCGGTCAGGCGACTGGCTAGCGCTTGGATCCGGAAGAGGCCAGCAAGGGTGGCGCACTGGCTGCCTGGCAGAAACACGACACACCTGGAAAAAAATAGTACACGCACAAGCGGCTGAGAGAACGTCGCCCTTTCCAGGCCAACGCAAGCAAGACCATGGGCTCTCGCAGCTCAGGTCGCGAAGCTCGCCACGAACCCAAGCACAGCAATCGTTGGAAAAATGGCATCCTCATTCCAGAGCTGGAGCTGTAAGGGTAGCACTGGGAGCAAGGGGAGGAGGCGGAGGAGGAGCAGCAGGAGGAGGAGAGAGAGGAGGATTGCCAGATTCGCCACGTGAGAAGGGGGCTTGTGTCCAGGCCGCGCGAATTCGGAAAACGCTGCACACCTGTTGATAACATGTGTCGACCGTCTTCCAAGACCAAAGGCCCTGGAGGACAGCTTCGGAATCCAGAAATCCACCATGCCTGCAGATGGCCGCAGGAGCCCGCGCTGCGCCGCGAGAATTCTCTAAAGGCCCTGGGAGAGAGTTCGCCCTCCTCTTCCTGCTCCTCCTCCTCCTCCTCCTCCTCTTCCTCCTCCTCCTCTTCCTCCTCCTCCTCCTCCTCCTCCTCCTCCTCCTCCCCCTCCTCCTCCCCCATTCCTTTTCCATATAGATAATCCTCCCTGTCGCACACCGAGGCCGGTCGAAAGGGCGGGCCGGGCGTTTCGCCTGAGATGTCCTCATCAGTTATGATCCTCAAGCTTTCAAAGTGCCAACAAGAATCACACACGGAAGGCGGTTGGTTTCAAAATGTGACTCTTTCCTTAGCGCCGCGCACATTCGAAATAACAAGTTGCAAGAGCTTCACGGATTGAGGGCGGGTCGTTTTCAAATGTGGTTCTCGCCGTAGCGCCGCGGACACTCGCTTCAAGAACTTGCAAGCGCTTCACGGGTGGAGGGCGGCCCGCTTTCAAAATGTGGATCTCGCGCTTGCGCCGCGCATGTCCTTGCCCGAAAATATGCTAAAACAGCTTCACGGATTGAGGGCGGGTGGATTTCAAACTGTGACCCTCGCATCAGCGCCCCGCACACTCGTGATACTAATCTGCAAAAGCTTCAAGCATTCAGGGCGGGTCGTTTTCACAATGTGGAACTCGCCGTAGCGGCACGCAAACGCGTTAGCAAAGCGCAACAGCTTCACGGATTGAGGGCGGATCCTTTTCATTATGTGGCTCTCGTTTAGCGCCGCGTTCACTCGTCTGAAAAATGTGCAAGAGTTTCACGGATTCCCATGGTCATTGTGCCAAAAACGGAATTTTGGACGGACTCTATATTGCGAGGGCGCAACAGTTTTTTTTGATTCGCGATGTCAAACTCCCAAAAACGGCGTGCTGGCACGATTCCGTATCGCCAATGCGCAACAGTCATATTGATTCGCGGCGTTAGCCACGAGAATTGTGCTTGGGCACGCTTTACGATCCAACAGTTTGTCTCCCAACGAGGCAGCTCCAAGTGGTCTTGTATGGGGCCTATGAAGAGCGAGCTCGGAGGGAAGATGCATTCCAACATCGTTAATGGCCAGTGGTCCTCCTCTGTTTCCTCTTCTTCCTCCTCCGCCTCCTCCTCCTCCTCTTCCCTCCTCCTCCTCCTCGTTCCACCTCCCTCCTCCTCCTCCTCCTCCTCCTCCTCCTCC
>CAUYUJ010020043.1:25067-165563 GCA_963575745.1 Prorocentrum cordatum
AGAAGGAGAAAGAGAAGGAGAAGGAGAAGGAGAAGGAGAAGGAGAAGGAGAAGGAGAAGGAGAAGGAGAAGGAGAAGGAGAAGGAGAAGGAGAAGGAGAAGGAGAAGGAGAAGGAGAAGGAGAAGGAGAAGGAGAAGGAGAAGGAGAAGGAGAAGGAAGGAGAAGGAGAAGGAGAAGGAGAAGGAGAAGGAGAAGGAGAAGGAGAAGGAGAAGGAGAAGGAGAAGGAGAAGGAGAAGGAGAAGGAGAAGGAGAAGGAGAAAGAGAAGGAGAAGGAGAAGGAGAAGGAGAAGGAGAAGGAGAAGGAGAAGGAGAAGGAGAAGGAGAAGGAGAAGGAGAAGGAGAAGGAGAAGGAGAAGGAGAAGGAGAAGGAGAAGGAGAAGGAGAAGGAGAAGGAGAAGGAGGAGAGGAGGGAGAAGGAGAAGGAGAAGGAGAAGGAGAAGGAGAAGGAGAAGGAGAAGGAGAAGGAGAAGGAGAAGGAGGAGGAGGAGGAGGAGAAAAGGAGGAGGAGGAGGAGGAGGATCACTGACAACACAGACAGGACGGCGAGCGGGTCAACTTCTGCACAGTCGCTGGATGCAAGCAGGAATTGACAGCAGGGGACACCCGTCACGGGAGGAAGTCCAAACTCGCAGCCTGTTATTGGGGCCCTGTCTAGTAACCCACAAGAGAATATGCCTATTACGAATGCGTGGCTCTCAGAGGATAGAAAGGATGAGGACCTGTGCCACTAGTTACTGGCAGAAGTTGGTCGCGGTGAAAACTTGCCCGATGCTGAGCCAGGTCTACAGAGGAGTCGCGCGCTTGACAGCCCAAAGGGAGCGCAGATCTGACGACCCAGAGGGAGGCACCTACTTGAGGGCCTTGAGGGGGTGCCCACTGGCACCCACTTGACAACCCAGAAAGGACGCCTACTTGATAGCCCCAGCGGGGGGGCCCTACTTGACCAACCGAAGAGGGAGGCACCTACCTCTTCTGACAACCAATAAGGGGGGCGCCTACATGACAATCCAGTGGGGGGCGCCTACATGACGACCCAGAGGGGGCGCCCACTTGACAACCCAGACGGGGCGCCTATTTGACAGCCCAAAGGAGCGCGCCTACTTGACAACCCAGAGGGGGGCGCTTCCATGACAACCCAGGGGGGGCGCACACTTGACAGACCAACAAGGGGAGCGCCTACTTGACAACCCAGACGGGGGTGCCACATGACAGCCCAGCGGGGGCACCTACTTGACAACCCAAGGGGGGCGCTTCCTTGATAATCTAGACGGGGGGGCCGAATTACTTAACAACCCGGCGGGGGGGCGCCCACATGACAACCCAAGGGGGGGGGCATGCAGCCCAGAGGAGGGAGCCTACTTGACAACCCAGAAAGGGGCCCCTACTCCGCTCAAGGGCTCGAGGGCTCGAGGGCTCGCGCACGGGGGCCCGCGAGCGCGCGCGTCGGGGGCTAGTGCGCGATGGCGCCCTCGCCTGGGCACGCTGGCAGGCACTTGCAAGCCGACTTGCTGCACGGCCGCACTGGGGAAGCAGCGGCAGTGCAGCACGAGGGGAGGCAAAGCGCAAGCAGAGCCAGCAACGCCACGGCAGGCGCCGAGGACGAGGAAAAGGAAAACGAGGAAGCAGCGCAACAGGAGCCAGGGCGCCGGAGGCAGACGAGCAACACGCACACAGGAAGGCGGCGCAGGAGGAGACAGAGGGCACCTGAGGACGCAGAGGAGGGTGAAATAGGCGAGCGAGAACGCCCAAGGAGGCAGAGGAACCTGGGCGCCAGGAAGAGGAGGCAGAAGAGGGCGAAGAGAAAAGAACTGAGGAGGCTGAGGAGGCTGAGGAGGCTGAGGGGGAAGGACGAGGGAGGCGCGCCGGAACGCCTGAGGAGGCAGAGGAGGGTGGGCGCGAGGACGAGGACGCGGAGGCCGAGGAGGGCTACGAGACGGCGCAGACGCGGCCGAGGGGTAGCAGAGGTGGCAGAGGCAGGCAGGCAGGCCTTGGCAAGCTGCAGGCGCCAGCCCCCCGGGGACCCAGGGCCGCCCCCAGGCCTCTGGACGCGCGTGCAGCGCAGGCCCAGGAGGAGGGCTCGAGGGGGCCAGGAGAAACGACGCTGGCAGCAGCTCCAACAGAGGCTCCGGCGGCAGGCAGCACAGAGACCGCCGACAGCGAGAAGACAGAGGAGCACCATGGAAGCAGAGGACGAAGAGGAGAGGCAGGAGGACGAGGAGAAGAATGCGGCAGCAGAGCCGCCACGCCAGCAGGAGACGCAGCAGGGCGCAGACGAGAGAGGCAGGGCGCCGCGCGGACCAGCCTACGCGCGCAGGATCACGCGCCGACGCCACAGGCGGGCGGCTAGGCAGCATGCAGCGGCAGGCTTCGAAGCTGCGCTGGCAGAGCAGCACGGCGCGCTCCTGGAGCGGGAGGCCACCTTCCAACGGCGGCGAGGCCTTGTTCCAGAGGCGCTGGCTGCAGGCCGCGCTCAAAAGGAAAGCGCTCGAGGCAGAGGGGGCCGAGGAAGCGCCACAGCGGCCGCAGCACCCGCAGCGACAGCCACCGCAGCCGCAGCAGGCGCAGCAGGCCGGGGAGAGACGCCGCAGCAACGCAGGGCCAGGCATGCAGCGGCTCACGCCCGCGGGCTGGCGGTCACGCTATGGCCAGCCCTTACCACGACCACGCACCAAGGCAGAGGCGGATGCAGAAATGGCGCGAACAGGGCTCCTGAGGACCATGCCTGCCATCGCGAGGCAGCCGGGCGGCCCAGCCGCTGGACGAAGAGGAAGAAGGACAGCCGCCGAAGAAGGCCAACACCTGCCATGGCGACCGGAGCCACAGCCGCAGCAGCACCGCCGACAACGGCGAGCACCGCGAGGGCGACCGCAGCAGCAACAACGCCGAGAACGGCGGCGGCAGCAGCGCCAGGAACGGCGAGAAACTGCAGCAGACGACCGCGGCCAGCAGCAGCACCACGAGCAACGCGGCGGCGGCGACCAGCAGCCCCAAGAGCAGCAAGCACAGCCAGCAACACCACAGCGACCACTGGCGGAAAGACCACAAGACCAGCAACACCACGCCAGCAGCACACAGTACCACGACCAGCACCACGGCGACGACGACGACCAGCACCACAACAAAGACCAACACCACCGCACGAACCCAACAACCAGCACCAAAGCGACCAGCACCTCAGTACGCACCCACAGTGACCAGCGCCACAGCGACCAACACAGCAGCAGCAGCAGCAGCAGCAGCAGCAGCAGCAGCAGCAGCAGCAGCAGCAGCAGCAGCAGCAGCAGCAGCTGCAGCAGCTGCAGCAGCAGCAGCAGCAGCAGCAGCAGCAGCAGCAGCAGCAGCAGCGGCGGCAGCAGGCATCGCGGCAGCGGCCAGGACGACAGCAGCCAGCAGGGCCCTCTGCCACCCCAGACGGCCATTCCAGCTGTCTGGCCGCCAGCCCTCCAGCCCCTTCCGAGGGAAGGGGCTGGCGTCAGCCGCAGCCCGTGCCCCCCAGGGGAAAAGCCCCATTCCCACGGTAAGACTCCCCAGGGGCCAGTTCCTCCCCATCGGGGTTCGCGCGGCTCCGCTGCGGTCCCCGGTGGCGCCCCAGCTTGTGCAGCAAGCCCACAGGAGCAACGCAACAACAACTTCGACCACAAGAGGCGGCACGACTCCCAACAGTGGCGCCGCAAACAGCAGCACAACGACTACGACCAGCAGCACCACCACGACGACCACAAGCAGCAACATCAGCAGCAACAACACCACCACCACCACCACCACCACCACCACCACCACCACCACCACCACGACAACCATCACCAGCTGCACCACCGCGACCAGCTGCAGCGGACCACCACGACGACAAGAAGTAGCAGCAGCAGCAGCAGCAGCAGCAGCAGCAGCAGCACCACCACCACCACCACCACCACCACCACCACCACCACGACCACCACCACCAGCACCACCACCACCACCACCACCACCACCACCACCACCACCAGCACCACCAGCACCAGCACCAGCACCAGCACCAGCACCAGCACCAGCACCAGCACCAGCACCAGCACCAGCAGCAGCACCAGCACCAGCAGCAGCAGCAGCAGCAGCAGCAGCAGCAGCAGCAGCAGCAGCAGCAGCACTGCGACCACCACGACGACACCTGCGACAGCGACCAGCAGAAACACCAACGCCACCGCCGCGACAGCGACCAGAAGCAGTACCGGTGGCGTCAGCTCCACCACCAGCACCAGCGCCAACACAAGCACCGCCACCACCAGCACCGCCGCCACCACGACAGGAGCAGCGCGCACCAGCGAGGAGTCCGCGGGAGACACGCGACGGCTTCCGCGGACGACAGGTCGACGAAGCCAACCACCCAGGCCCCCCCGGGCCGGCTGACGAGCCGCCGGGCACACCTGAACGCAGATCGGCCCTAACGCCAGCGCTCGCGGAGACGCCACCGCACTTGCTGTCGGCGCCAGATCGGCTCGCAACGCCAGAATCGCGAGCAGGCAGGCCGTCGGCCTCACCACCGCCACCGACGCTGACGCACTTCAAAAGCGTTTTCGTCGCGATTTCTGCAGGTCCTCCCGGGCCAGAAAAGAAGCGGCGTGACTTCTCGAGCCTTTTTCGGCTGCCTGCAGCCCTGCGCCCCGCGGGGGGAGCAGCAGAACGCGAGCCAGCCGACGAGCAGCCGCTGCCGCAGCAACAGCAGGGGCCGGAGCCAGAAGCCGGAGCTCGTTGCTGGATTCGCCAGGGACCGCTCGACGACTCGCGGGCGCAACGGCCAGTCAGACTGCGGCCACGTCCCAGACTACTTCCACGCGGCCTGCCTGGCCAGGTTCCACCCCCTCCGCCGAGGTCTCGCCCACCTGCGGAAGACGGGCGGGGATCCCAGCTGGGTAAATGGCAGGGCCTGCCCACTCTGAAACCACCGGCAGGGGGATGGCCCGGACTCCGCCGTGCGGCTGGCGAAGCTGACGGAGCACCTACAGCGTGGTGTCGGGCTCCCTTTCCCAAGGTTCCCGTGCCTGGCTTGCCGGAGACTCGCAGGCGACTCACGCAACGACGGGGACCGCGAGAACCAGTACGCGGGAAGGCCCCGCGCAGCGACGCTCGCGACGGCCGGGAAAGGCTGGCTGGCAGCTGGGAGCGCCCCGCCTGCGATGTCGCGCCGCCGGGCAGCCACGTTCCGCCGCTACAGGGCGTGAGGCCGCCGCTGTGCCCAGCGACAAAGGGCTACCAACGGTAGCAGCGCTGGAGGAAGCTGACTCAGTGCCAGCCGATGAGTTCGCGCAAGGCCTCGATTACATTGGCGCCCGCCGCAGCGAAGTGTACGCAGTGATAACAGCAGGCAGCGACAATCGCCCGGGCCGCGCGCACTTAGCCCTACTGGTCTGTCGGGCGTGCCCCCCTTACGGGGGAATTGTCCCAAAAATACCCCAGCAAAGCAACCTAACAGCGATGTGTGGGAGCATATCTGACAGCACCCCCCTTAAGTTTCAGATGGGAAAGCAGTTGTAGAATTCTGCTGTTCTCGCAGTCGTAGTCGCCTTCGCGATGCAAGTCGCAGCGGCAATGGCAGTCGCAGTCACAGCCTCAGCCTCGGCCTCAGCCTCAGCCTCAGCCTCAGCCTCAGCCTGCCTCAGCATCAGCCTGTCTCAGCCTCAGCCTCGGCCTGCTCCAGCCTCAGCATCAGTCTGCCTCCAGCCTCGGCCTCAGCCTCAGCCTGCCAAAGCCTCACCCTGTCTCAGCCTCAGACTCAGCATCAGCCTGCCTCTGCATCAGCCTGCTTCCGCCTCAATCTCAGCCTGCCTCTGCCTCAGCCTCAGCCTGCTTCCGCCTCGGCCTCAGTCTGCCGTCGGCCTCGGCCTCAGCCGCAGCGTGCCTCAACCTGAGCCTGACTCAACCTCAGCCTCAGCCTCAGTCTCAGCCTCAGCCTCAGCCTCAGCCTCAGCCTCAGCCTCAGCCTCAGCCTCAGCCTCAGCCCCAGCCTCAGCCTCAGCCTGCCTCAGCATCAGCCTGCCCAAGCCTCAGCCTCAGTCTGCCTGTAGCCTCGGCATCAGCCTCAGCCGCAGCCTGCCTCAGCCTCAGCCTCAGTCTGCCTAAAGCCTCAGCCTGCCTCAGCTTCAGCCTCAGCCTCAACCTGCGTCAGCCTCCTCCTCAGTCTGCCTCCAGCCATGGCCTCGGCCCCCGCCTCCATCCACGGCCTCCGTCTAAGGCTGCCTCTGCCTCCGCCTGCATCAACCTCAGCCTCCGCCGCAGCCTCAGCCTGCATCAGCATCAGCCTGCCTCTGCCTCAGCCTCAGCCTGCCTCTGCCTCCGCCTTAGCCTGTTCCAGCCTCAGCCTCAAGCTGCCGACAGCCTCGTCCTCAGCCTCCGCCTGCCGCAGCCTCAGCCTGCATCAGCCTCAGCCTCGGCCTCAGCCTCAGCCTGCCTCAGCCTCAGCCTCAGCCTCAGCCTCAGCCTCAGCCTCAGCCTCAGCCTCAGCCTCAGCCTCAGCCTCAGCCTCAGCCTCAGCCTCAGCCTCAGCCTCAGCCTGCCTCAGCCTCAGCGCCTCCGCCTCCGCCTCAGCCTCAGCCACAGCCTCAGCCTCAGCCTCAGCCTCGGCCTCCGTCAGCCTCAGAATGCCTCCGCCTCAGCCTGCCTCAGCCCCAGCCACAGCCTCGGCCTCAGCCTCAGCCTGCCCCAGCCTCAGCCTGCATCAGCCTCAGCCTCAGCCTCAGCCTGCCTCTACCTCCGCCTCAGCCTCAGCCCCAGCCTGCGCCAGCCTCGGCCTCAGTCTGCCTGTGGCCTCGGCCTCGGCCTCAGCGTGCCCC
Organism: Prorocentrum cordatum; assembly: GCA_963575745.1. Lineage (NCBI taxonomy): Eukaryota > Dinophyceae > Prorocentrales > Prorocentraceae > Prorocentrum > Prorocentrum cordatum. Next base: position 31,872 of record CAUYUJ010020043.1, read on the forward strand.
AGCCTGCCTCGGCCGCAGCTTGCCTCAGCCTCAGCCTGCCCCAGCGTCAGCCTCAGCCTCAGCCTCAGCTTCAGCCTCAGCCTCAGCCTGTTCAAGCCTCGGCCTCAGCCTTCTTAGCCGCAGCCGCAGCCTCAGCCTCAGCCTCAGCCTCAGCCACAGCCTCAGCCTCAGCCTCCGCCTCAGTCTGCCTCCAGCCTCAGCCTCAGCCTCAGCCTGCCTCAGCCTCAGCCTGCCTCAGCCTCCGCCTCAGCCTCAGCTTCAGCCTCAGCCTCGGCCTCAGCCTCAGCCTGCCTCCACATTCAAAATGTAGCCCGGGAGTAGGGTTCCGGAAACTTGAAGGACACGAAGTGGCCTAGAGCTGGCTCCGGGGGCATTCAAAATCATGCCTGGGATTGCAGTTTCGGGAACTCGACGACCAAGAAGTAGCCTACAGCTGGCTCCATACATTTCAACTTCTGCTGCGGAACGGTGTTCTGGAAACTCGAAGACCACGAAGGGACCTACAATAGAAAATCATGCCCAGGCACGAAGTTCTGGGAACTCGGCGGACACGAAGTGGCCTGCACTGGGCCCCGGGCGTCCAAAATCACGTCCGGGACTGGAGTTCTGGTAACTCGAGAACCACAAAGTGCGTCACTGTTAACTTACAGAAAAAATCGCCTGATTCCCGATGGGGTCCCCAGATTCTCGCGGCATCCGTCCGGCATTTGTCCGGCGTCTGCCAAGACCCCCCTGAGGAGTGAGGGTGTTTCCTTTTGAGACGACTAGAAACCTATCAGTCTTCGCTGGTAGGTTCGAAATATTTTGGTTATTTTGGATATATTTTATTTTCGTCGGAAATCCCCCTGTGGGGGACAGGCCCGACTTAATTAACCCCAGTGGTCAACGCTGTGGCAGTCGCGACCGGCTACAAACCGCCCCTGCTGCAGGAACTGCTGCTCCGGACGTTTGGCGGCCTGGTGCTGGCGAGGGGTGTAGACGCACGCCAGGACGAGCTGCACAACCCCGCGGCGTGAGCGGTGGCTGTGCTGCACCCGCCCCTTCCGCCGCCGCAGGCGCCCCCAGGGCTAGAAGCGAACAACAGCGCGAGCGGAGGAGGCGCCAGAGGAGGCAGACGAGGAAGGAACGCCCGAGGAGGCCGAGGACGAAGAGACGCCAGAGCAGGCAGAGGAAGCAGCAGAGGGGGGAGAAGGCCTCCTCCACGACAGAAGGGACGAGAGCAACGACAGTCAGGGCGACGGAGCAGACCCGGGCCCGAGACCAGACCCGCACGGGCCACCACAAGCGCCCGCCCGCAGCGGCTGGACCCCGCAGGGCCGCAAGAAGGCAGGGGAGGAGAAATTCGACGGCGGAGGGGCAGCGCAGGGGCCGCGGGGCCGACGCCCTCCTCAGAGGACGCCCTACGCAGAGCAGAGAGAAGAGGCGCTGGACGGGGCGGACTTGCAAGCAGCTTCGAGGCAGCGGGTGGCCACACTGCGGCGCGCGCCAGCCTTCCTTATTTCTGGCTTCCGCAGTGGCGGCCACGAGTCCGACGACGCGCCGCGCGCCGCGCGCCCGCGCCGCTGGCCCGCGGGCCCTCGCAGCGCCCCGGCGCGCGCTTCCTGGGTGTGGGCGACGCGGGGCGCAGGGTGTCCCCGTCTAGGGTCGCGTCGTGCACCGCCCTTTGCAGGACCCCCAGGGTGGACAGGCAGCACGCTCGCAGCCCCTGCCGACCCGCTCATCTGAACGCGCTGCGCACAGCGCTGAAGGAGATCCACGCAGGGGAGGCCCACGAGGCACGCCAGCCCCGCGGCTGCCCGCACAAGGTGCCTACAGAATAGCTGCTGGAACGGTTTGCCGGGTCCGAGGCGGGCGACTGGGCGCCCCTGCGAGCACCCCCAGCCCGAAGGCGTCACGGAAAAGACCGCGGGCGGCCGCCGGCAGGGAGCGACGAGCTCTCCCGACGACGACGACGACGACGACGACGACGACGACGACGACGACGACGACGACGACGACGACGACGACCAACACCACCACCACGACCGCGACAAGTAGCACCACCACAAAGACGGCGACTACGCGCACCACGACGACGGTGACCAGCAGCACCATCACCACGACGACCGCGACTGGCAACACCATTACCAGCACCGCCACCACGACTACCCCCAAGAGCACACCGACTACGACAAGCAGCACCACCAACACGACAGAGACCAGCAACGCCACCACCACGACGGCGACCACCACGACAGCGACCAGCAGCGGCACCACCAGCAGCACCGCCACCACCACGACAACGACGACCAACACCACGACCACCACCACCACGACGACCAGCAGCAGCACCACGACGACGACCACCAGCAGCACCACCACCAAGACCGACGCCACCACCACCACGACGGCGACTAGCAGCAATACCACCACGGCTACAACCAGCAGCACGACGACTACAACCAGCAGCAGCACCACCGCCACGGCGACCACGACCATGACGACGGCGACCAGCAGAACGACGACGTCGACCACCAACAGCACCACCACCAACACCGCAGCAGCAGCACCACCACTACGGTGACCAGCAGCAGCACCACCGCTACGACTACAACCAGCAGCACAACGACTACGACCAGCAGCAGCACCACCGCCAAGGCGACCACGACCATGACGACGGCAACCAGCAGCACGACAACGACGACCAGCAGCTTAACCAGCAGAAACGCCACCACCACGACGGCGAACAGCACCACCACCACCAGCACCGCCACCACGACGACCAACACCACCACCACGACGACGGCGACTAGCACCACCACCACCACCGCCACTACCACGACGGTGGCCACCACGACGGCGACCAGCAGCACCCCCACCACGACGGCGACCCACAGCACCACCAGCAGCGCCGCCACCACGACGACGACCACGACCGGCACCACCACCAGGACGACGGCGACCAGCAGCACTACTACCCGCACCGCCACCATGACGGCGGCCACGCGCACCCCGGCGACGACCAGCAGCGCCACGACGGCGACCACGCGCACCACCCCCTACGTCGGCGCCAACGCCCACGCGTGCACCAACAGCTTCGCCTACGAAGGCACCAACGACGGCACCTACACAAGCACCGATGCCAACGCCGACGCCAGCCCCTCCGCCAGCGCTGGCGCAGGCTCGGACGCCAACGCCAACGCCTGCGCCAGGGTCAAGGCCCACGCGACCGCGGCCGCTCCAGCTCGGGCCGCCGCGCCGAGGCGCCGTGCAGTGGGCCACCCTGGCCACTCGCCGCCGCGCCGACCGCGCCTCCCAGGGCCTGGCTGCTGGGGCTCGGGCGACCGCTCGGGTCGCTTCGGCGGCCCCCGGCGGCGCTCAGGGGGGGACAAAACCATAGACTTAAAATTGGCCATTTTTATGTCGATGGTTGTGGCCGCCCCTGGCCGCTCGCCGTCGCGCCGGCCGCGACCAAAGAGGGGCTCAAGGCTCGGAGCTCAGCCCGGCTTCCAGCACGGCGACCAGCACCACCACCACCAGCACGGCGACTACCACCACCAGCACGGCGACCAGCACCACCACCACCACGACGGCGACCAGGGTCTGCACGGCGACCAGCAGCACCACGAAAACCACTGCCACAACTGCGACAATAAGCAGCAGCAGCAGCAGCAGCCGCAGCAGCAGCAGCACCACCACCACGACTACGACTACGACCAGCAGCGCCACCACCACCAGCACGGGGACCAGCTCCACCACCACCGCGACGGCGACCAAGGGCAGCCCGGCGACCAGCATCACCACAGTCGCTCGCCTCGCCGGCCGCCGCGTGGCAGAATACCAGTCAGCAGCTGCCAGCCGCAGCGTCATCCTTCAGCATGGCGGGGCGTGTTTGCTTCCTTATTGCGATCTTTGCAGCCGCGCGAGCGAGACGTGTATCAGCGAACGATCAGAAGCAACGAATTACGCTGAACGGTTGGTGAAAACCTGTCCAAAGAAATTGACACCATGAAAAATCGGAATACCGAGGCCACTCTGCCTAACCCCTGCGGTGGTCGGGGGCAGGTGGGGGGGCCGCGGAGGAAGAGGCGGGAGAGGGGATCTGGCTCGCCGCAGAGCCCACCTCCCCTCGGAGCGCGAGCAGCGTGCTGAGTGGCAACAAATCGCCAAGAATTATCCCGTTGCCGCGCCGGTGATTCGGGGACTGCCCCACGCGAGCCATAGTCCATTTGGTTACCGCGCGGCTGGTGTTTTGGCCGGCCGGCACCTCCCCTCCAGACTGACAGCACGCGCACCCTCTGAGTTTTGCCGCAACCAGCTTTGGCGAGGAGACATCTGCAGCACTCGAGGGGCGCAAAAAGACCTGACCCAAATCCACGTACTCACCGGGGGGAAGGGCAGGCCATCTACCGTGGCCAGGTCTGTCCTGGGAGCCGTCGTCGAGCACGCGCCCCCTCGGACTCTGCGCTGGCGTCTTTCAGTGTCATCGGGCCACCGCCCCGCGGGCGAGCCGTCGCCGTTCCCGCCGCCCCTCGGGGCGTCTTGTTGGGGTCCCCTGGGGAGTCTTCGGGAGCTCCTTTGGGTCGTCATGAAGCCCTCCGGGAACGATTCCAAGATTATGCTGGTCCGGAGGCTTGCTCCCATCGTACTTAAGGACCACATCTCAGAAATAACTTCGAGCACCAGGAAAGGTGTCGAATCAGTGTCGAAACAGTGTCAGACGAGTGTGTCCCAGGGTCCGACACGCGAAAACCCTCGAGGTGCGGCACTTTACTGGTGCTCGAAACTAGTTCTGGTGATCAGGGCTACAGCAGGCTGGAACATCAGAGCCCCGAGCGAAACGTTTCTGTTCGCTGCTCGGTCTGCAGGTCCTCCGCCGCGCCTGGCGCGCGCGCGCGGGACCCCAGGGCGCCGAGCCGCGGCGCCGGGAGCGCGTGCGCGCGCGCGCGGGCGGACTCTGATCTGCCAGGCCGCGGATCTGAGCTGACTACCTACCAGACCACCGACCCGCAGACCCGAATTTCGGGCTCGGGAGGGTGCGGGCTCCACATGTTTATTCCATGTTCCCCGACACCCCCCCCTGGAAATGGAGGGCAAAAATTCAGGCTTTCGGGTTGGGTTGGGGTGACGTGGTGGGTGGTGATGAGCCACGCAGGCGACAGGACAAATTTTTCCGTCGCAGCGCGGCAGGAGTCCGTGCGCGCGCTCAGCGAGCCGGATGGCAGCATCGCGAATTGCAAAGTGCCCGGAGGCAAGAGGCACAAGAGAAGAAAGGAGAGGAGCAGCCGCGGGAGGGGGGAAAGGAACTGGCGCGCTGGGGAGAGGAATGAAAACTGGTGGTGGGCGACCCGGGAGAAGTTCGCGAGCCCGTCAGGCAAACAGTCCAGCAACCTCCAAGCCTGGGCACGGGCCCGCTACGGCCGCAAACTGAACGAATGAAGGTCAGCGAAACCACCTATAACACGGCGGTCAGCCTGCAATGACTTTCGATCGCCACCCAAGAATAACTCACACAAATCTCGTTCCGACTCGATCTTTTGGCGTGCGCGGTCCACATCACCGCGCCGTGGTTGCGCGCCCGCTTGACCATTGCACTGCAGGGAGCAGCGTTTGCTCACAGAACGGCGGCATGGCGTACGCAACGTCGTCGCCACGTCGTCCATCGGTGTTGCGCCAAGAGGTGCTGCGCCGAGTGCGGCCTCGGGGCCAGTGCAAGCCGTCTGCGGTCGTTGTCCCGTCTGCCATCCTTAACCAGCCACCGTCGAGGAGAATGCGGCGCTGACACGAACACATGTGGTGCGAAAGGAATCGGGGGCGCCAAGCGCGCAGCATTGCTGCTCTTGCCCCAGTGAGGCCGAGGCAGGCGGCAGCCAGGGCGACATCCGCAGAAGGCTCGGCGATGCCGTCACTCACGACACGTGCAGCGAGGCAACCCCGCCATGATAGATTCCCACAAGCACTTGCGGACCACTCGACGACAACCGCCGCCGCTGCAAGCAGGGCGCTCGCCGGCGCACGGCAGCCTCGAACGAAGGAAGCACGCTGACAGGAATGCAGCCCGCGAGGGCTGCCCCCGAAAACGAGGCCCCCTGGCATGATCCTGGGTCGCCATCCGGCAGAGAAAATTCTTCTCGCGTCGCGGAGTGTACACGTCCAGAACGCCTGCAGACTGGGCGTTGGCTGGTTTGCCCCGCTCGTCTGCCGTGCTGGTATGCCGTGGTTCTCGGCCGTCTTGGAGGTATATTGGGCGCCTTGGGGGGACTCTGGGGGCTTCTTGGAACCTCGCAAGGCTTCCCCCTAGCCTCGCCACCCGAAAAGGATACTTGGATGCGGGCGAATTCACCGAAGATTTAAAGCCTGGTAGCACCATGACTGTCTCTTGGAGGTGAGGCCATCTTGCTGCCAACCACGCTTGGCTCAAAAATCCCTGCATCGACTTAGAGGGTCACGTGTGAGGGGTGTGCCGAGACGGGCCGGGAGAGACATGCGAACCCCTGCCACTGGGGCCTCTGGTGGGGCCCTCTCTGGGGTCACGAAACGCGTGAGGGGTGTGCCGGAGATGGGCAGGGAGCCGCACGATGACCCTGCCACCGGGTTCTTCGGTGAAGCTCCCTGTGGGGCCACAGCACGCTGGAGGGGTGTGCCGAACTTTGCGGGGAGCCGCACGATGACCCTGCCACTGGGTTCTTCGGTGGAGCTCCCCTATGGGGCCACGAAGCGTGCGAGGGATGTGCCGAAATCGTCGTGCGGAGGGCATACCCAGGAATGGGAGGAGGGGGAGGGCAGCGGGAGGGAAGGAAGGCGGCGCGGGGCGCTGTCTCGTCAAAACAAGGACCCAACACCGCAGGATATTGCGGGAATCAACTGCGAAATCATGCAAAAACAAACGGGGAAACAATACGTTGTGTTTCGCTCGGGGCATCTTGACGGTCCCCTTGCGGCCGTCTTGGCACATCTCGGGCTCCTCGGGTGCTGTACTGGGGCCCTCCAAGACCGTCTTGGGACTATGTTTGGCTGCCTTGGCATTGTCTTGTCTTTCCTGTGCTTGTCCGGCCTTACTCTCGGCGGCGACGATGAGGCCGAATAGCCCAGTTGGCGGGCATCACACGTATTCGCCAGGGAGCCTCGCTGAAGACATAGATCATCGGCGCCCCTGGATACATGTATTGCTCCCCCCTGGGCTATTCGCCCCTCTCGTCGCATCTGATTATCTTGGCCACTAGCTTGGACCCGTCCTGGAGGCACCTTGACCCGTCCTGGAGGCCGTCCAGCGCTGCACTCGTGGCCGCTCGTCGACCGCAGGGGTTGACCCACTCTTTGAGGGAACTCCTCACGGGTCTGGACGGGGGTGTGCGATGTGTCCAGGGCCCGTTTGGGCCCCAGGAGGCTCCAAGAGTTAATAAGTCGGGCGTGTCCCCTAGAGGCGGATATTGGACGACAAATTGCATATATATATATATGTGTATATATATATGTATATATGTGTATATATATGTATATAGAATACTCCAAAATTGTCAAAAATATGTTTTAACAAAAAAATCAAAGCGAAATTGTCGTCGTCGTCGTCGTGGAGGCCTCTCGGAGCCGTCTTGGGGCCCTGTGAGGCCCTTCTTAGGGCCCTCAGAGGGGCCCAAGAGCCATCCATGTCGTCGTCGTCGTCGTCGTCGTCGTCGTCGTCGTCGTCGTCGTCGTCGTCGTCGTCGTCGTCGTCGTCGTCGTCGTCGTCGTCGTCGTCGTCGTCGTCGTCGTCGTCGTCGTCGTCGTCGTCGTCGTCGTCGTCGTCGTCGTCGTCGTCGTCGTCGTCGTCGTCGTCGTCGTCGTCGTCGTCGTCGTCGTCGTCGTCGTCGTCGTCGTCGTCGTCGTCGTCGTCGTCGTCGTCGTCGTCGTCGTCGTCGTCGTCGTCGTCGTCGTCGTCGTCGTCGTCGTCGTCGTCGTCGTCGTCGTCGTCGTCGTCGTCGTCGTCGTCGTCGTCGTCGTCGTCGTCGTCGTCGTCGTCGTCGTCGTCGTCGTCGTCGTCGTCGTCGTCGTCGTCGTCGTCGTCGTCGTCGTCGTCGTCGTCGTTGTCGTCCTCGTCGTTTAGGGTCGGCGGCACTGGCCGTAAGGCCTTTCCAGTAGTAAAACAAATAGTCCCATGACTATTGTTTTGCTATTTTTGAATTTTCGTCCTGTAGAGGGACAGGCCCGACTTCATCCAAGAGGGCCCCAGGCAGCCCGGTGTGGCCTGCCCCGCGGTCCGAAGAAGAGTCGCGGCACTGCCTGTTGAGGACTGTGGTGCTGGTGTCGCCTCTTCTAGCATTTGTTCTACCATCTTTTTTATAGCTCTGAATATGCTTGTTTTTCCCTCCCAAATAAATGTGTTCAAGGTGGTCTCGAGCGGGCCTCCCGAGAGCCGGAGGACGACCCCGAGGCGCCCCTCAGTGGCCACGGGGCCTCCAGAGAGCCTGGCCCCCGAGAGGCCAGGATCGCCGACGAGCCCCGAGGCTGCACCGCGTGCTCTGCCTGCGCTCCTCGGGCCACCGCAAGGCAAGAGAGCAGCCCAAGACGGCGTTGAGGAAGGCTCCGGGCGCCCGGCGCTGGTGGAGGACTCGAAGAGACGACCTCCTGGGCTCCAAGAGGATCCAAAGACAGCGCCTCCGAGGCTCCTGCCGGGGCCCCGAGAGGGCAACGAAACTGCTCCAGGGAGCCTCCAAGAGGCTCCCAAAGATCTCAACATTCAAAATTATGGGCCGCTGTGTTCGATGGTATGCGTATCTTCTTCCCTTGCCCCGATTGCTCGACTGGGCATCGTTTCTGGACAGGCCCGTGGGGATACGAAAAGCGTCAAAGAAGAGCGACCTCGAAAGCAACCGGGCGCTCAGTGCAAGCCAGGCCGGCACGCTTCGTCCTCCTGCAATGAGGGCACATTGACGTTGAAAGCGCCTGCGGTGCACCTTGCCCCGTTCAAGCTAAGTCACGCCGGGACAGCGCCAGGCCCCACGAAAGTCGGGGGTGGCCAAGAGGGGGGCGTCCAAGCGGGAGGGGTGCAAATCATGGCCGGCGGCCTGTGCGCGGCCCAGGGGGGCAGGGGGGGGGGCCAGGGACGTAATGAAATAAGAAGAGGCGCCATGAAATCTGGGGAAATATCATGGCCCATGCCATGATATCCACCCCCCCCTAGTCATCACCCCTTTCTTTGCCGCCCCCGAGAAAAAGGTGAGCAACTCTCGTTGATAGTTCGACCGGGATTTATCTGCCTGCTCGCTGTATCCAGACATTGCCGTTCACACGCGCAGACGCACAAACGCACACACTGCAAAGCGACGCAAGATAAGATATCCTGCAGCTCCTCCTCCTCCTCCTCCTCCTCCTCCCCATCTTCCTCCTCCTCCCCATGATCATCATAATCAACATCATCATCGTCATCACCATCATCACCATCATCCGGCGTCACCTCCTCCTCCTCCTCCTCATCGTCCTCATACCTCCCCCTTATCCTCCTTCCCTCCTCCACTTCAGGACACTCCCAAATAGGCTAACCATCTGAGCACGTCCGCAGAGATGGGAGAAGCTGAGGGAGAGGAGGGGACCGGGAAGGAGCAAATGAGAAGGAGGACGAGAAGGAGGTTGAGGCAGATGGGTAGGAGGGCGGAGGACAGAACCAAGGGACACTGCCACGCCGTTTGCCCGCACAGTCGCTGCATCTAGTCCCGATCCTGCTCTTCAACCGTTCGCGATGTGACTCTCCACTTCGTATCTTAAAAGGCCAGAATTCTCCACTAATGCGAGACATGTTGCTGCAGCATCTCACCCAAGTGTGACACAACGATCGGCCAAGACACCATAGTGAACTCCAGTACCCGTCGCTCGGAAAAGTGGGTAGAAACATGAAGTAGGAAGGCGTTGGAAGTAGATTGGGTCTCCGCCCACCCCGTGAAGAGGAGGGAAGAGGGAAAACCGCCCGACTCTTGAAGCAGGAAGGCACTTGAAGTAGATTTAGATCTGGATCTCCAAAAATACAGACTTTCAGCGACCAGCGTGTCATCATGATTGCCACTGCATCCCGCATCTATAGCGAAGACATCGCTGCCACCTGGGGCCAGTTCGCCGCAGAGTCGCATCGGGAGCCGAACCAACTGTCGGCTGCCACGAGTTCAGAAAACGAGGGTGCACATGAAGCGCAGAAGTCACCCTCAACCGAGTCTGATTCTTTCTAACTCCCTACCATACCGCACTAAGAACTGCTATCAGGACCGTTCACCTTCGCTTCCCCTTCCTCGGACCCCTCACCCATGCCACGGCTTTCCCCCCATGCCCCCTCTCCCTTAACAGTTGGCATTGGAAAAGTTGCGTGCAACCTCAGTCTCCGAACAGCATGCTATCCCTGTGAGGCGATCCCCCCGCGGGCGGGGGCCCCCAATATGCTCGCTACCCCCCGCAAAGGCTTCGTAGATGCACGCTATCCCCAATGTGGGGTGTTGCGTGAAATAAGCGGGTCGGCGGCACCACGTCGGACGCTGTCTTCCCAACGCCAAAATGCAACAAATGTTGTATGTCGAACACTGGGCCCGTGATACAAGCCAACCCATCAACAGCTCTGTCGCCACACGTCACGACGTTCCAACAAGACACGCAGAGTAGATCAAGGAGGGCGATGAAACAGCCGTCGAGCGAGTAACAACTAAGGCGCACAGCACGATGGAATATCGATTGATTTGAAACTCTGTATCCTGGAACTCGGCCCATTCCCGATCTTCATTGCGTCCACGAAACCATCGTGCTCGCCCCTTTCGTTATGGGTGCAAAGCACACGAACAGTTCGACGAAAACAAGCTCGTCTGATGGGTGTGCCGAAATGGAGCACCCTATCGGGCCACGAACGAAACGTGTGAGGGGTGTGTCGAAATGGGTGCGGCGGGCGAATGCGAACGCAGCCAGTGGGACCTTCGGTGGAGCTCCCTATGGGGCCACGAAATGTGTGAGGGGTGTGCCGAAACGAAGACAGGCGAAGGCCAATGGCAAGGAGGGGGAGGAGGGAAGAGAGGGAGGAGCGGGAGGAGGACGAGTGAGAACGCGGGGCGCTGTCTTTTCAAAACGAGGACCCAACACCACAGGATGGTTGGGAACAAATACGTTGAATACCGAACTCGACAACACCACTACCAAATTCCATGACATGAGGACCAGGGCAACATCAGCTCCCATACAACCCGGACAACAACCAGCAAGTTGTTAGGGATTGTGACTGAGTTCGTATGCACCCCCAGGGCACATTCGTCCCCAGTGGCCTGTGGCAGAAAGATGCTCTCCACTTCCCATATCCCCTTCACACCATCTACAAGTATCAACCCGCTTCAGGTTCCAGAATCATCCTGGAACCGTTCGGGGGTGATGCCTGGAATCTGAAACGGGTGATGTTCCATCTCGGCCTCTCTCAGGAGCCTTACGAACCGCCCTTCCACCAAAATGACTGTCCATCTGCCCCCCCATTTGGGATTCAGCCGGAAGGCCCAGCGGAAAAAAAACAAACAAACAAAAAACACACACACACACACAAATAAGGCATCCCATGTTTAAATGACACCTTTGGGGGCTCATGTGCACCCCCCCTCCAGCACTCATCCCAGAGGGAAACAAAATTGCCTGGTGAAGGACCCAACACACATACCGTTGTGAGTCTCTCTTGGGCCAGGAAGCATGTGAGGGGTGCGCCAACATGGGCGCTGCGGGCGCATGCGAACGTAGCTACTGGGGCCTTCGGTGGAGCTCCCTATGGGGCCACGAAACGTGTGAGAGGTGTGCCGAAATGGGTGCGGCGGGCGCATGCGAACGCAGCCACTGGGGCATTCGGTGGAGCTCCCTATGGGGCAACGAAACGTGAGAGTGGTGTGCCGAAGTGGGTGCGGCGGGCGCATGCGAACGCAGACACTGGGGCCTTAAGTGGAGCCCCCTACGGGGCGACGAAACGCGTGAGGGGGTGCCGAAAAGGGTGCGGCGAGCGCGTGCGAGCGCACCCACTGGGGCACTCAGTGGAGCTCCCCATGGGGCCACGGAACGTGTGATGATGTGTCGAAATGGGCGCGGCGGGCGCATGCGAACGCGGCCACTGCGGCCTCCAGTGGAGCTCCCTACAGGGCCACGAAGCGCGTAAGGGGTGTGCCGTAAACGGCTCGGCGGGCGCATGCGAACGCAGCCATTGGGGCCTTCAGTGGAGCTCCCTACGGGGCCACGAAGCGTGTGAGGGGTATGCCAAAATGGGTGCGGCGGGCGGGCGATGATGATGATGATGATGATGATGATGATGGTGATGGTGATGGTGATGATGTTGGTGATGATGATGATGATGGCGACGACGATGCTGATGATGATGGTGATGGTGATGATGATGGTGATGATGATGATGGTGATGATGATGGTGATGATGATGAGAATGATGATAAGGAAGATGAAGAAGGTGATGGTGATGAAGATGGCGAAAATGATAATGATGGCGATGGTGATGATGGTGATGATGGTGATGATGGTGATGCAGATGATGTTGTCGATGCTGATGATGCTGATGCTTATGATGATGATGATGCTGATGATGCTGATGATGATGATGACGATGATTTTGATGATGATCCACGCATCCAGGAAGGTCTGGAGCTCCCCGCTCGATACAGCCTCCCGAAGCCATGGCCTTTTCCCTCTGGCGCTGCGGACGCAAGGCCTGGCCCGTGCAAAGGCACACTCGCAGACTCGCCTGAAACTAGAGGCCACGCCATCCGCCTCGGCCGAGGCAAGCGGGAGGCAGGGCACCGAGCACTCACGGCAACTCAGCTTGCTGGCTGGCGGCACAGAGCAGAGCAAGCTGGGGCGCAAGAAGCGCAGACGCTGCCCAAGAGGGGCGGGAGGGAGTGAACCCTGGCGTGTGCCGAGCCCCACGGGGTACAGCCTACGCCACGGGGTCCCTCCCCCCCCAGAGGCAGCAGCTCGGCGCAGGCATTCGTGATCCTTGGACCCGCCTGCGACACGAGCAGATCCAGTGAAGGCACCAAGGCCCCCTCATCGGGCATCTGAGCGTCTAAGGCCTGGGGCGCCTCGAGTGGGGCCCCGAGGAGGAAGCTGGCCGCTGCGAGGGCCAACCGCGAGGCGGCCGCCGCCTCCAGAAGCTCGCCTGCCGACAGGAAGCCTGCGTCGATGCCATCGCCGCTGCAGGGAACGGATCGGCCGCCGACGTCGCCGAACCCGTCGCCGTTAGTTCCTGCAGGGGCAGTGGTGTCGCCCGCAGCAGCTGGGCCAGCGCCTCGGGGGACTCTGAGCCTCCCCCCCGCTGCGCAGTGCTGCTGTATGATCGCCTGCAGGACGTCCAACTCGATCTCCTCCACGTGGACTCCAGACGCCGCGGCGCCCTCGGGAACCACATCCACCGTGTCGCCCTCGAGCTCGTCGGGAACGGGGGGCGCAGCCGCCCACTTCAGCTCGTCGGCGATGCGCCTCATGTCAGTGGGATCCCTGCCGTCCCACAGCCAAGTGAGAGCCCTGAAACCGATCGGGCAGTCGGTGAGAGCAGGCAGGGGAGGCAAGGCCCTGAGGCCCACAGTCCCATCGAGGAGGACATCGGAAGCATCGAACCCGTCGGAGAACTCGCAATCATCACCTCGATCCTCCACCACGAGGAAAGAGAGCGAGCCATCGGATGCGTCGTCGTTGTGCTCGCCCGCGGCCGCTGGCGCATCCGAGCTCATCGCGATGTACGCCTGCAGCTGCTCCCTGAGCGTGGCGAGCTGGTCCCGCAGCGCATGCTCCGCAGCAGCCCAGCCTTCTCGTAGGGAGCGGATGTCCTGGGCCTGCTTCGCGACCAGAGCCCTGTACTGGGAGCTGTCCGACGCGGGAAGGTGCAACTCCCCCCTCAGCACGTCCACCTGGTAGTCGGAGCCGAAACCGCGGCCCAGGTCCACGTCGGCGTTCGCGTCCCTGCGCTGCCTTGCGCCCTCCAGCTGCTGCAGGAGCGCCGCGTCCCGCAGCTCCGATTCCAACGCCTCCGCGAGCCGACAGGGGCTGCACTCGAAGGTCCAGGCGACCCCAGTTGAGGCCTGGCACAGCCGCAGCCTTTCGGGCAGGGAAAGCATGCCAACGATCCGTACCTGGAGCACCTCGGGCAGCGGGGCCAACAGGGCAGCGGCAGGCTTGAGCGCGGGCCGCTGTGCCGCCTCGAGCCGCTGGTGCAAGTCCCGCCGCAGGCGATCGAGGTGATCCTCGCCCCCCAGGAGCTCCGACTGGACGCTGCCGTCCACTGCCACGGCGACGACCTGGTTCGCGAAGCTCACGATGGGGGGGCGCCGCCATCCATCAGTGGCGGCAGCGCCGCCCAGCACTGGGCAGTCCATGGCACCGGGAGCCTGGCAGTGCTCGTCGGGTGCCTCATCGTAGTCGCCGAAGGGCAGCGCGGCCGCCTCCGGGAGCGAGGGCAGCCAGCCCAGGCGGGGGCCTGCGGCGGCCCGCGAAAGGCCCGCTGCGGACGCGCGCGCGAATCCGCCCGCAGGGACCAGCAGCGCGTGCCACGCGGCGTTCCGCCGCCGCCGCATTGCGCCTGGGACGCGGCATCCCGCGGCGGCTCGGCGCAAGGCGGGGCGCGCAGCAGCCTCCCGGTCCTGCCAGGAACCTGGGCCGCCGCTGGCCGCCTTGCCGACTGCCGCCGTGGCGGCGAGGAGGCGCCGCGCCCGCGCCCGACGGCGGGCCGCCGAGGCGCCTACCTCGGCCTCCTCCTTCCTGCGCAGCGCACTGCCACGCCTGGTGGGCCGCCCCGCCATCGCGCCTGCGGGCAGCCCCCCGTCGCCATTGCTCATCTCCCAGTCGCGCGCCGCTGACCGCTGCGCGTGGGCGCCTGCGAAAGTCCGGAGAAACAGCTTGAGCCAAAATGGCTACGGATGATTTTGATGATGATGATGATGATGATGATGATGATGATGATGATGATGATGAGAAGAAGAAGAGGGAGGGGCAGCGGGAGGTGGACCATGGATAAATATACTAAAGTGTAACTAGTACACACCTTCAGCGGGCCTGGTGGCCATTTCCACCCTGACATAACCGCGTAGTGGAGCACTACTGACAATAACCACCCATTCCGCCTCATGGGGTGGCATCCGACGAGACTCGCGATAGGGAATATCATCCGCCCCTTGGGGTGGCGTCCGAGGTGCACCCTGATTCGGAGGGTCGCGACAGGGGCTGTTCTCTGGAATGTCAACAGGAGGCCACCTCAGACAATTCCTGCACCACCACTGAATTTGTCCCCACGCATCCAGGAGTGGGCCATAAAACGTTCGCGATGCGATGCAGTGCGCATGCGAATGAGCCTGTCCAAATACGCATGGCCAACATAATCGCCTCTGACTGTGGCTTGAAGCTGGTAAACTTCAAAGTCCGCTGGACATGTCGATTCCCATTTAAAAAAAAAGGAACACCACACGGACTCCACCTTGAAAAATCTCGTAAGCCCAGTGCCACGGCGTGGTTTCACCCGTGGACATGTTCACACTTGACAGAGTTATGTTCCGAATCCGCCCAGTGAAACCCTTTCGGATTCTCACCTCCCAGCAAGATTCCCGTATTCAAATCCTGTGAGCGTCCTAAGAGGTGGAACCATGTGTGGCGGCTGTCCAATTCCAATGGCAATACGGCAGAAACGCGCGGGAAACGTAGCCATCTGGGCGAGAGAACGAGATGGGGAGTACCAAGGAAACTAGCTCTCTCCACCGAGGTGCAACCAGCGTGGCAAGGGGGGGCACTTTGAACAAATGACGGGAATGCCAGAGAGCCGAGGATACAAGATAAATCAAAATGTATCAAAGGTGAGTGCGATCAGAAGACAAAAGAGCTAACTCGTCACATGGTTCTCGCCTGCGCAGAGCTTGAACCGTCGTGTTCTTGAGACGGGAGACACGTGGGGCCACTGGGGCACGTGGAGCTTCTCTCCGAACACAGACGTCCCAATATCGCTCAATCAAACTCGCGAGGCTGTAGTCTGGTGCTTCCGATGCTGCTGCATCGGTCGCTGCGGTCGCGAGTTATGTAGCTGCTCTGCGTCTCGAAATTAGCAGCAGGACCGCGCGATGGAGCAGAACGGTTAAAGCCAGATCGATGCTTCGGACCTACCTTTAATCCAAAAACATGATCGCGTGTCTGGGGGTGGAAAAGCGAAGATACTAGTTCTGCCCGCGTGCAGGAACAAGCAGACCTCAGAACTAAGTACAAGTTGTTCGACTTAGACAAAACTATTCGATATAGCAAAAGCGGATACAGAGCCAACTTTATGTGTTGTTCCATCACGGCTCGAGTAGCAGACCGAGCTGAGGCCTTTGGCACTGAGGGAGAAGCTGCTAGTCGCATCAGAATGCAGGCACAGCCAGAGCTCCGAGCGCATACTCAGACCTATATCGAAACACTTCGATCTAGCAAAAGCGGTTGCACAGTGAGATTAGTTTTCAGTCACAGCCTGAGTGTGAGACCGATCTCAACCCTCGCGATGCTCTAGCTAATATTTCCGATGTTGCCAAATCCACTGGTGTGATCGGGGGCTCTGTAGCTTTTCTAAATCTTGAGATCAGATCCGTAAGCCGAACGCGCGCTCACCAAAATAGTCCAAAGGCGAGTTGCCACCATATCAGTGTTCCTCCGTCACAATGCTCCGATTGAGCTAAGATCCAGATGGCAAACAGAAATAAGATCGAAGTTGTCTGGGAACATACCCCAACGAAATTAGTGGTTAAATATATTCCAGCATATGACTTAACAGGGCAAATGGCATGAAATTGTCTGTCGAGATCTTTCGGCCTAACCAGCCCAAATGTGATCCCGTATTACTCTTAGCTTCTGCCGCTTCGTTTGTCTGGGTAGCTCTACGTGTCACGCTGGAACAAGAGCGCTTCGCGAGAGCTCCCAAGGATCTTCGAAGGAGCTGCGGAAAGGCTACAGGCACACGCATTGGGAACGAGTAGAAAAACGCGTGCCGAAACACGCTGCAGGCTCAAGCAGCCCGCTGCAAGGATGCCTGACTAGAACGTTGGAGAGGAGCTGGCGTGGCCCTGTCTGCCGGCTTCTTATCTAACAACCCTCTTAGCTCTCCAGACAGATCGCGTTTCAGACGTCCAAGATGGCCTCCAAGATGGCCT
Source organism: Prorocentrum cordatum (assembly GCA_963575745.1). Taxonomy (NCBI): domain Eukaryota; class Dinophyceae; order Prorocentrales; family Prorocentraceae; genus Prorocentrum; species Prorocentrum cordatum. The sequence goes on from CAUYUJ010020043.1 coordinate 48,989, forward strand.
CTATGATGACCCCGAGGCGCGAGATGAGGTTATGGGGCCCCCTCTTCGGGCACAGTGGCTGTGCCGCACGCAGAACCATGTGGCCCAAGATGGCCCAAGATGCCTCCAAGCCAAGATGGCCTCAGGACGCCCCAAGACGGCCCCAAGACGGCCCAAGAGGGCTCGAAGATAACCCCCTGGCCGCCAAATTCATGGATTTCTCATGTGTTCTTCAATGATTTTAGCGCTCTCATCATTTCGGGCTTCCGACAGCTCGGACGGCCCAAAATGCCTCGAAGCTGACCCAGGAAGTCCCAAAGAGGGCCCCAAAACGGCCCCAAGAAGGTCCAAGATGGCCCCCAAGACAGCTAATATGGCCCAAGACGCCCTCCAAGACGGTCCAAGGTGCCTCCAAGAGGGCCCAATGACCCCAAGATGTCTCCGAGACGACCCCAAGATGAACCCGAGACAGCCCAAGATGGCCTCAAGACGGCCAAAGAGAAGAGGCCCCCGAAACGCTCCAAGTTGCTCCGAGAGGACCTTTAGGAGGCCCCCACGAGGCTCGAATGGATTGATTATTGTCGTGTGTTTCCATGGTGTCATCGTTCCAGACAGCCTCAGACGGCCTGAAAGGCCACCAATATTGACCGAAGACGGCTCAAGAGGCCCACCAAAAGGGCCCCAAGCAGTCCAAGAACCACAAGAAGGCCCCAAGACGGCCCAAGAGGGCATCCAAGACTGCTAAGATGACCCAAGACGGCCTCAAAGACAGTCCCAGGACGCCTCCAAGACGCATAAAATGCCCCCATGAGAGCCCATGATAGCCTCAAGATGCTTCCAAGATGGACCCAAGACGGCTCAATACGGCCTCCTCATCATCACCATCAGCAGTATCATCATCAGCCGTATCATCATCATCATCATCATCATCATCATCATCATCATCATCATCATCATCATCATCATCATCATCATCATCATCATCATCATCATCATCATCATCATCCTCATCCTCATCATCATCATCAGCATCATCATCATCATCATCAGCAACAGCAACAGCAACAGCAACAGCAGCATCATCATCATCATCATCATCCTCCTCCTCCTCCTCATCATCATCATCATCATCATCATCAGCATCATCATCATCCTCACCATCAGCAGCAGCATCATCACCATCATCAGCATCATCATCGTCCGCATCAGCAGCATCATCATCAGCATCATCATCATCATCATCATCATCATCGTCATCACCATCATCATCATCAACATCAGCATCAGCAGCACCATCATCATCATCATCATCATCATCATCATCACTGACATCATCATCCATCATCTTCATCATCATACTCCTCCTCCTCCTCCTCCTCATCATCATCATCATCATCATCATCATCATCATCGTCGTCATCGTCATCGGGGCCTTATCGTCTCGTCGCGGGCCCCTCTTAAGCCATCCTGGGTCGTTCTCGGAGCGCTCTTGACGCGTTGCTTGGGCGACCTTGGGGGCCTCCGAAGCTCTCGTTGGCACTACAGCAACATCACAGCACAACCACGGCAAACCACAGCAAACCACAACAAAACCACAACAAAGCATAACCAACCGCAGCAAAACCATAGCAAACCACAGCAAACCGCAGCAAAACCAGATTCAACTATAGCAAAACTGGGAGCATTGGGAAAGGTGTCCGCAACACTACGCTATGACACTACGCGAACCGTAGTGTCGAACCCTCTCTCACGGAGCAATGTCAAGCAAAACCCTAAGGAAAAGCAAACAGGTTATCCTGGCGAAGGGCCAACCCATCTGCTGCTGTGAGCAACGCAATTGGTGGTATCGTCTTCGGTGGAGCTCCCTATGGGGCACGAAACGTGTGAGGGGTGTGCCAACATGGGCGCGGTGGTGTCATGCGAGCGCAGCCACTGGGGCCTTCGATGGAGCTCACCATGGGTGCCGAAATGGCGGTGGTGCCACCCGATTGCAGCCATTGGGGCCTTCGGTGAAGCTCCCTACGGGGCCACGAAACGTGTGAGGGGTGTGCCGAAATGGGCGCGGTGGTGTCATGCGAGCGCAGCTACTGGGGACTTCGGTGGGGCTCTTCATGGGGCCACGAAACGTATGAGGGGTGTGCCGAAATGGATGCGTCGGTGTCGTGAAAACAAGCGTCTCGCTCGAGACGTCCACAACAAATCCTGATGCACTCATCTGCCTGGGCAACCTGGACGCGTGAAACCAAGCGTCTCGCTCGAGACATCCTCAAGACCTGGGCACGTGAAAACAAGCATTTCACTTGATCCTCTGAATTCTGGCCCCCAGGAGAAGACAATCTATAACACAAAACAAGCGTTTCGCTCGAGACATCCCAAACAGATTCTGCAAAGCAAACGTTTCGCTCGGAACATCCTTAATTTCTATTTCGCCGGCCCACCCTTTCCTGCTGTTTATCGCAAAAAGAAATTCGCTCACACACCTCAAGTCGACTCCGGGGGTAGACCCCGAAAAGAGAACCCTGGGCCAGAGCCCTTTCAGGGAACATGATCGACCCACGAACCCGGAAAGGAACATAGAAATGTAACGCATGACAGCGTTTTCAAAGACACCTGATTGGGTGACGGGCGAATGCAATGCTGAATGTATCGATCTTGATGTACCCTGCCGCAGTCTGTGCTGTGCTGCGCCGTGCTGAATTGCGATGTGCCATGCCGCGATTGTGCTCTATAGCGTCGTGGATCGAGTCCTCCTTTGCATCCGAGTCCTGACCGCACTGATCTGGATCTTAAGCTCGAGCTGCCTGAACACATAGTAGCTGCCCCAGAGCTAATTGACAGGGGGGACATGCCAGGAAGACGCGCCGCGGAACGTCCCAAAGGACGCGCCAAGCGACGTGCCATGGGACGTGCCATGGGGTCGCACCGCGGGACGTGCCAAGGGGACGCGCTACGGAACGTGCTGGGGACAAGCGTTTCGCTCGAGACATCCAGCCAAAATCCTCATGCTAGACATCCGCCTGAGCGACCTGGACACGTGAAAACAAGCATTTCGCTCAACACATCCTCAACACATTCTCATGCTAGACATCCGCCTGGGCGAACTGGACACGTGAAAACAAGTGGTTCGTTCGAGACATCCTCAACACATCTTCATGTGAGACGTCCGCCTGGGTGACCTGGGCACGTGAAAACAAGCGTTTCCCTCGAGACGTCTTCAACACCTCCTCATTCTAGACATCCGCCTGGGCGACCTGTACACGTGAAAGCAAACATCTTGCTCGAGACATCCTCAACACATCTTCATGTTAGACATCCGCCTGGGCGACCTGGACACGTGCAAACAAGCGTATCTCTCGACACATTCTCAACACATCCTCATGCTAGACATCCGCCTGGACAACCTGGACACGTGCAAACAAGCATCTCGATCGAGACTTCCTCAACACATCCTCATGATAGACATCCGCCTGGGCGACGAGGACGCGTGAAACCAAGCGTCTCGCTCGAGACATCATCAACAAATCCTGGCGCTAGACCTCTGCCTGGGCAACCTGGACGCGTGAAACCAAGCGTCTCGCTCGAGACATCCTCAAGACCTGGGCACGTGAAAACAAGCATTTCACTTGAGAGATCTTCTGAATTCTGGCACCCAGGAAAGGACAATCTATAACACAAAACAAGCGTTTCGCTCGAGACATCCTCAACAAATGCTGAAAAACAAGCGTTTCGATGGAGACATCCTCAAAAATAATTCCGCCAGCCCTGGGCGACCTCGTTATTTATCGCATAATAATTCCGCCGGCCCTAGAGCCGTCGATTCCAAGGGTAAACCTCTAAAAGATAACCCTAGGCCCCCGCCCTTTCCTGGAAAAAAGGTGCATCATCGGTCCCGACAACCAACTGCTTTGCACAAGAACACTGAGTGCAAGCACTGCTTCGGAAACACAAGATCACCTCCCCCTTTCTGCACTGCCGCTCCTGGCGGACCCTGGCAGCAAACAATTCGTCTCATGTGCCTTTCCAGGAGCCTTCTGGATGTCCAGAGGACCCACGGCGGCCATGTGGCGGCATGAGATACTTGGGCCTTCTTGAAGGGGCTCGTGGGCCGCCTCAGGGGCGTATCTTGTGCAGCCTCTCCGGCCTCCTGGGCCTTCCTGGCGCCATGGCACGCTGTCTGAGGGGGGGGGCAGCCTCGGGGTGTCTGGAGCAGTTCCGAAACTTTTCTGGCTCGAGATCGGCTCACTGGGAAATCAAGCTCGAGAAATGTCGTGCCACAGTGGGAGGGGGGCAAATGATTCGTGTGCACTACGTTTCGTTGCGTCTTTGGTGTTGCATGTCTTGGGCTTACTTCAGACCGTATCATCTTGGGGTCCGTCTTGGGGGGCTTTTGGACGATCCTGAACCGTCTTGGAGCGTCTTCGGGCAGGGTCTCCTGGTCCATCTGGGCCGTTTTGAGGCCATCTTGGGGGCTCCGAGGCAGTCTAAGGGAAAACTTGCGCAGTCGTGAGTCGCCTTGAGGATTTCCACCGAGACGCTTCGAGCCAAACACTTCACGACCACCCATCCAAACATGATCGACCCACGAACCCGGAAAGGAATATAGAAATGTTACGCATAACAACGTTTTCAAAGACATCTGATTGGGTGACGGGCAAATGCAATACTGAATGTATCGATCTTGATGTACCCTGCCGAAGTCTGTGCTGTGCTGCGCCGTGCTGAATTGCGATGTGCCATGCCGCGATTGTGCTCTATAGCGTTGTGGATCGAGTCCTCCTTTGCATCCGAGTCCTGACCGAACTGATCTGGATCTCAAGCTCGAGCTGCCTGAACACATACTAGCTGCCCCAGAGCTAATTGACAGGGGGACATGCCAGGAGGACGCGCCGCGAAACGTCCCAAGGGACGCGCCAAGCGACGTGCCAGGGGACGTACCATGGGGTCGCACCGCGGGACGTGCCAAGGGGACGCGCTGCGGAACATGCTGGGGACAAGCGTTTCGCTCGAGACATCCTGTCAAAATCCTCATGCTAGACCTCTACCTGGACAACCTGGACGCGTGAAACCAAGCGTCTCGCTCGAGACATCCTCAAGACCTGGGCACGTGAAAACAAGCTTTTCACTTGAGAGATCCTCTGAATTCTGGTCCCCAGGAGAGGACAATCTATAACACAAAACAAGCGTTTCGCTCGAGACGTCCTCAAAATTTAATTCGCCGGCCCTACGCCGCAAAATAATTTCGCCGGCCCTACAGCCGTCAGAACCGGGGGTAAGCACACTACAAGGAACCCTGGGCCCCCGCCCTTTCCGGGAAAAGCCAAACAGGCAGACCGTTGATCAGTCACGCGATATCACACGTCCCCGCCCGGCAAAAGGCGCAAAAGATCCAGCCCGCCTCCGTGGCTTGTGCGCAGGGGGGAATGCGTGCCGCAAGCTATGGAGTGCAGCGATCCTTCTTTTGGCGGGTCAGATGGGGATCGCTGCGTCTTCTGTTGGCGTGCTGGGCTGCGCGAGGCACGCCGCGTGCCCGGCGTCGGCAAGCACGAAGAAGGCGATGGCCGTGGCAGGAACAACGGACGCATGCCTGCCGACAAGATTGCCGACGATCTCGGGCACGGAGCCGTCAGCGTTGAGCTTCAGCAGCTTCCCGTTGAGGGCTACGCCTTGGGAATTTCGTTTCCCCTGGAATACTGAGTAACCAGGCGCGTCCAACGGCCCCCAGGAACCCCTCCTGTCACTCTGAAACCAAAACCCTCCATCCCCACAGGGACAACCTTCGCTGATTTGAAATCCCAATGACTCGTCAACTTCGTACGGTGTGCGGTGCTTTTACAAGATGCAGAGGGGGGTCCATCAAAGCCAGTAGGCCGCCTGGTGGCTCAATCTCACAGGGATGTTGGGAATACACAACTGTGCCTGTGCCAAGCAGCCCTGTTGCATTTATCAAGGAAGAGTCCTTCGTCGAAGTAGGAGTCAGCACGTACTCCCGAGAAATTACGCCAACGGAGCTCGGGAAAGAAACCGTCGTACTCTCGTTGCCCAGGTTGATGACAAGCACGGTGACAGCACCGTTAGAAGCGCCGTCGGAGGGCGCGGATCTCGAGGTGCAGTGAGCATATACGCGCAGCGCAAGGGTATTCTCTTCTGGAGCCGACAGCGTCGCGTCGAGGACGCGCTGACCCATGACGCTTGCCCATGTCAAAGCGGTGTAATAATCTGGGAGTGGTACACCGGTCGAGCAGTCCGCGAGGCCGTAATCCGCGCCGATGAAATCTTGGCTTAGGTCGGGCTTGTCCCCCTACAGGCGGATTTTAGACGAAATATAAAAAGTAGTCACAAACAAAGCTCCTAAATTGTCAAAATACTTTTAAAAAATCGTCTCCAAACAATGTTTTAACTATTTTTGAATATTCCTCCTGTAGAGGAAACAGACCCGACTTAAATCTTGGCGGCAGAACCCTTGGTACCCGTGCTTGGCCTTCGAACCCAAGGCGTCGGCGTACCACAGCGAGTCGCCAAAGTTTGCCCACCGCATCACGCTGTGGTCGCAGGGTGGCGAGCCGCCGTTGTGAGGCCCGATCTCCCCGGCGAAGATTGCGACGTCGGGGTTCTGGGCACGAACTGATCGATTCACCGCCACAGCGATCTGCCCAGTCCTATCAAGCATCGATGGAGATGTGAAACTATTCGACTCTACCATGATATATTCATGGTGTGTCAGGCCGTAGAGTGGCACGCCGAACTGTTGGCAATACTTGACGAAATCAGCGAGGTACGAGTCACAGTCTAGGCTCGTGTGGAAGGAGTGCCGGTCGGGGCCCAACAGTTTTGGCCGCCGGGTCGCATCGGGCCAAAGTTCCAAAGTCAGATTGTGCAGAACGAGGAAGTTATGAGCCGTTCTCTGCGGAGAGTACTTCGTGTTCTGCTCGTTGCCGAGCTCTAAGCCCCAGATGAGCTCATCCATCCCAGCATCGATGGTCCAGCGAAGGATCTGCCGAGCGTTGCTCGGGTCCCACGGATAAGGGAAGACCCCAGAATCCCGACCGCTTTCCAAACGATCGTGGCCCGTGTTCATAGACAGGCCAAAGATCATGCGGGCCGACGCGGCCTCTGTGAAGCTCAGGAGATCGCGCCATTGCGTCTCGTTTAAGCACTGCTTCGTCGGCTGCAGGGGTGGGCAGTGGGTGCCATCAAAAGCATATGTAAGGTAGTCATTGCCAGTTCCGCCGAAGCGCAGCAGTGAATAGCCTGCCTCCTGCGACTTGCCCAGAATGGCTGCCTGCCTGGCCAGCTGGTCACCAAAGCTACCCGCCACCGAAAGATTCCGTGCAAAGAACTGGCGATTCTCACTCGCGTCGATATTCCAGCAAACGAAGTTCGGTCCCGTGGTTGATCGCCATGGGCCGATACTGATACTCACATTGCACGGAGGTGGCGGTGCAGGTGGGAAAGAACCGTACGTGCCGGAGACGCAACTGGTATTCTGCCGCGAGGCATCAGGAGCGTTGCTGTTTTTCTGGAAGCATGTGCCCCCCGATCCTGGTCCACTACCTCCGTTGACTCCGCCCTCGTAGGTGAAGAATTTGCAGTTCGGATTTTGGCCACACACGTAGCAACAAACATCATGGCTTGACACGTGCTGCGGCGGCACCACGTCATTGCCCAAAAACTGAACATCCGATTGCAGTGTGCATGCGCCAGCGGAGACTGACGGAGAAGAAGGGGGCAACAATGCCAGCAGTGAGGCCAATCGAAGCTCCATCGTGAAGAACACACCTAGATGAGCCAAGCTCACCCCTTGCTTGAGCCAGTCAGTGGGCCCGATCGCACCATGCGTGCCCTCTTGTTCTGCAGACCGAGGTACGTTCAACCGAATACCTCGTGACGCCTGAGGGGAGTAGATGCTTCCCCGAACAATGCTTACACCCAGCTTCTCTAAAGAACTGGTCCTTCTGGAAGCAATTTCCCGCGGCAGCTTGTAACTCTACGACTTGCTCGATGGGACAACTCCTGAAGGCAGGGATGAGCGGTGGTGGCCAGCATGTACAATCGACAAACCCAAATCTGCTTGCTGGCCTCCAGAATCACAGACCCACTGAATTGCCTACCGTGCGGTCTGTTACCAAAGCACCCGTAGGTACATGTGTCGGAGGCCTTCTGATGCGATTGGCTCAAGTTGGAAGGTATCGCTCCCACGAGCCCTCTGAACGTAGGTCACTTGGAGCATCCATGCTTCCAAAGACTAACGTCTTCTTCCCATTCGGGAAGGGACGCACCCCCCGTCAATACTAACGTCGCAACACTTCACCCTAGACTAGCCACGCGAAGATAGTGTTTGAACGCCTTTCGGGATGTTAGAGATCACTTCTTTTCTCTTGGTGGGTATCGTCAGGGCCTCTTCAAGGCCCCCTGGGGACTTGTTGGAGGCCTCAAGGGATCTCCTGTGGGCCTCCTCGGAGCCTCTTGGAGCTTCTTGGGGCCATCTGGCTGCCAACCACGACTGCTTGCAGCGATCTTCTCACGACGTGGAAAGCGTTGGGGGGCCTGGGGGGCTCGAGGCCGTCTCGGAGCCCTATTGGGGTTAGGTCGGGCATGTCCCCCTACAGGCGGATGTTGGACGAAATTATCAAAAATACCCCGAAATGATCAAAAATAGTAGAGAATTCGTCCCTGTACTATGTCTTGCCTACTGTTGAATATTCCTCCTGTAGAGGGACGGGCCCGACTTAACCCTATTGGGGCCATCTTCAGCGATGTGGGAATCGTGAGTGGAGGGGTCGTGCATCTCTTTACTGTCTCCAGTTGTCGAGTCCAGCTCGGAGCGATCTGTTGCCGATTCTGGGAGACCCGAAGACGGCCGAAGAAACCGAGCGACGAGCTGGCTCGCAAAAGTTGCACTCCAGCAAGAACATGATCGACCCACGGACCGGAAAAGGAATATAGAAATGTAAGGCATTGCAACGTTTCAAAGACACCTGATTGGGCGACGGGCACATGCAATGCTGAATGCATCGATGATGATGTACTGTGCCGAGGGCTGTGCTGTGCTACGCCGTGCTGAACTGCGATGTACCATGCCGCGATTGTGCTCTATATAGCGTTGTGGATCGAGTCCTCCCTGGCATCCGAGTCCTCACCGAACTGATCTGGAGCGTAAGCTCGAGCTGCCTGAGCAGATGGTAGCTGCCCCAGAACTAATCGACAGAGGGAACATGCCAGGAGGACGCGCCGCGGAACGTCCCAAGGGACGCGCTAGGCGACGTGCCAGGGGACGTGCCATGGGCACGCACCGCGGGACGTGCCAAGGGGACGCGTTACGGAACGTGCCAATGGACGTGTCGAGGAACGTGCCAAGGGACGCGCCGCGCGACGTGCCAGGTGGACTCGCCACGGAACGCGCCAAGGAACGTGCCAAGATGCATAGTTGAGTGTATCGATCTTGATGTACCGTGCCGCAGTCTGTGCTGTGCTGCGCCGTGCTGAACTGCGATGTGCCATGCCGCGATTGTGCTCTATATAGCGTTGTGGATCGAGTCCTCCCTGGCATCCGAGTCCTCGACGAACTGATCTGGATCGTAAGCTCGAGCTGCCTGAGCAGATGGTAGCTGCCCCAGAACTAATCGACAGAGGGAACATGCCAAGAGGACGCGCCGCGGAACGTCCCAAGGGACGCGCCAGGCGACGTGCCAGGGGACGTGCCATGGGCACGCACCGCGGGACGTGCCAAGGGGACGCGCTACGGAACGTGCCAATGGACGTGCACCGCGCGACGTGCCAGGGGGACTCGCCACGGAACGCTCCGAGGCTGCAATGCTAAGGGTATCGATATTGATGTACCGTGGAACCGTGAAAACACGCGTTTCGCTCAAGACGTTGTCAGCACATCCTCATGCTAGACATCCGCCTGGCAACCTGGACACGTGCAAACAAGCGTCTCGCTCGAGACATCCTCAACAAATCCTCATTCTAGACATCCGCCTGGGCGACCTGGACACGTGAAAACAAGCCTCTGGTTCGAGACATCCTCAACAAATCCTCATGCCAGATATCTGTCTGGGCCACCTGGAGGCGTGAAACCAAGCGTCTCACTCGAGACATCCTCAAGACCTGGGCACGTGAAAACAAGCAATCCACTTAAGAGATCCTCAGAATTCAGGTCCCCAGGAGAGGACAATATATAACACAAAACAAGCGTTTCGCTCGAGACATCCTCAACAAATTCTGAAAAAACAAGCGTTTCGCTCGAGACATCCTCAATTTTGAATTCGCTGGTCCTACGCGACCTCGTCATTTATCGCAAAAGAAATTCGCCGGCCCTACAGCCGTCAAAACGAGGGGGAAACCTACTAAAAGAGAACCCTGGGCCTACGCCCTGTATGGGAAAAACACAGGAAGTCGAAGAATAACAAAAACCCAAAGGAAACCAGTCAGCATCGAAGGCCAGTCGATTTGCACGCTGTGCGACGGTACGAAACAGATCACAAGACCGCCCCGAGTTCAACTCCAATTGGGGAGCAGTTCAAAGCCGGGTTTGAGGTACCAGTACCGACCAAGTCGGGCCCAAGTCGGCCTTCCAAATTGGTAGCATGATCGACCCACGAACCAGGACGGGGATTGAGCATTGCGAGGCATGGAACCGTTTCTGAGGACCTCCTTGCAGACGCAACTGGGCGATGCCAGGGGGGCATGCCCGGGGGACGCGCCGCGGAACGTCCCACGGGACCCGCCAGCGGACATGCCAGGGGACGCGCCACGGGGGCGCACCGCGGGACGTGCCAGGGGATGCGCCGCGCGACGTGCCAGGGGGACTCGCCACGGGACGCGCCGCGGAGCGTGCGAGGGAACGCGCCTGGCGACGCCCCAGGGGACGTGCCAGGGAACGCGTCAGGGAACGTGCCACGGGACGTTGCACGGGCCCGCGCTCCCAGGCGAGCCCCTGATTCTGCTCAAACATGATGGACCCACGAACCCGGAAAGGGATAAAGACATGTGCAGCATGGTCACGTTTTCACGATACCCAACTGGGCGACATCTCACGAAACATCCCACGAGACACCCCGCGAAACATCCCACGAGACACCTCACGAAACATTCCACGAGACACCTCACGAAACATTCCACGAGACACCCCGTGAAACATTCCACGAGACACCCCACGAACAGGCAACCACTCAACCAGACACGCCACGAAACATTCCACGGGGGTGCGACTGGGTGTGGTCGTGCTGGGGTGTGGTCGTGCTGGGGTGTGGTCGTGCTGGGGAGTGGTCGTGCTGGGGTGTGGTCGTGCTGGGGGGTGGTCGTGATGGGGGGTGGTCGTGCTGGGGGGGTGGTCGTGCTGGGGGGTGGTCGTGCTGGGGCGTGGTCGTGCTGGGGCGTGGTCGTGCTGGGGCGTGGTCGTGCTGGGGTGTGGTCGTGCTGTGGTGAGGTCGTGCTGGGGTGTGGTCGTGCTGGGGTGTGGTCTTGCTGGGGTAGGGTCGTGCTGGGGTCGGGTCGTGCTGGGGTGTGGTCGTGCTGGGGTATGGTCGTGCTGGGGTGGGGTCGTGCTGGGGTGGGGTCGTGCTGGGGTCTGGTCGTGCTGGGGTGTGGTCGTGCTGGGGTATGGTCGTGCTAGGGTGGGGTCGTGCATTTCGCTCGAGACATCCTGCCAAAATTCCAGGAAATCGTACAAAAACAAACGAATTAGTCGAGACATCATCGAAATTCCTTCGCGCGGGGCGCTTTTCCGCGTCGCGGTCGGCTCTGCAAAACAAGCGTTTCGCTCGAGACATCCTCGGCAAACTCTGCGGAGCAAGCGTTTCGCTCGAGACATCCTCAACACACGAAAAAGTGGCCCGCACCCTGTGATTTATCGATCGGGATTTCAAAAACAAGCGTTTCGCTCGAGACATCCTCAAATTTTAATCGCCGGCCTCCTTCGACCTCGATATTTATCATCCGCCGGCCTCCTTCAAATTTTAATCCGCCGGCCTCCTTCGACCTCGATATTTATCAGGGAAAAAATCCGCCGGCCTCCTTCAAGTTGGCACCGGGGGAATATGTTTACATAGTAAAAGAGAACCCTGGGCCCCAGCCCTTTCCGGGAAAAAAAAAATGCGGCTTGCTTCCACCCCGCCCTCCCCCCCCAGACACCGCGGAATCAGAAAGGGGCAACGCACGGCGGATCCATGAACGAAGCCATTACGACGGGACCGCGCTCCCAAAGCCACAATCTCTCGAAAAATACGGTGCGTCCGCTCTCCCTGGGCTATGATCACTCGTGAACTACCCTGCGTCCGCTCGCCCTGGGCCACGATCCCTCGTAATTGAATTGCGCTGCGTCCGCGCGCCAAGGGGCCACACGATCCCTCGTGAATTACGCGGAATTCACCTTCCCGGAGCCAGGACTCCTCGTACATGAGAAGGTGTCCGCACCCCCAGCAGAAGAGTCCCTCGGAAATTACCTTGCGAATCACGCTGCGTCCGCGACCCCAGGGCCGCGATCCCTTGAACAGAACGCGGGGTCCGCACTCCCAGGGCCACGAGCCCTCGTAAACTACAGTGAGTCCGCGCCTCCGGGGCCAGGATCCATCCTAGATTACAGGGCGTACGCGCTCGCAGAGCCAGGATCCCTCGTAACTTGAACGGCGTCCGCGCTCCCGTGGCCCGCGCTCCCGCGCTCCCAGGAGCCTCATGGGGCCTCCCGCAGCCTCCTGGGGTCTCCTGGGGCCTCCCTGGGCTCCCTGGGGCCTCCTGGAGCCCCCTGGAGCCCCCTGGAGCCCCCAGGAGCCTCCTGGAGCCTCCTGGGGCCTCCTGGGGCCTCCTGGGCCTCCAAGGGGTTCTTGGGGGCCTCCGGCGGCCTCCTGGAGCGCCCAGGCCCCTCAACTTTTGCAACATGTTCGACCCACGCACCCAGAAAGGAATATAGAAATGTGAGGCACGTCAACGATGTCAAGACACCTGATTGGGCGACGGGCAATTGCAATGCTGAGTGTATCGATCTTGATGTACCGTGCCAAGGGCTGTACTGTGCTGCGCCGTGCTGAATTGCGATGTGCCCTGACGCGATTGTGCTCTATAGGGTTGTGGATCCAGTCTTCGTTTGCATCCGAGCCCTGACCGAACTGATTGCTCTGGATCTTAAGCTCGGGCTGCTTGAGCACATAGTAGCTGCCCCAGAGCTACTTGAAGTGGAAACGTGCGGCACGTTCAATCAACTCGACCTCAGAATCCGACTCGGCTCAGATAAGGAACGACACGACACGGGGCACAGGCTCACGGACGCACCACAGGATAAGCCAGGGGCACAATACGGGATGCGCGAGGGAGGCGTGTCAGGGGACGCGTCAGGGGACGTGCCCTGAACGTATCAGGGACCTGCCACAGGACGCACCAACGCGCGCGCCGCGGGGCGACCAGGGGACGTCGTGCCCAGGGACGCTGCAAGGGGCGCGCCACAGAGCGGGCAGGGGAAACGACTGGGGACGGAAGACGAAACGCGACGGAGGACGGGCGAGGGAACGTGCCATGCCAAGTGGCGTCCTAGGGGGCGCGCCAGGGCACGTTACGCCAGAACGTCGAAAAAAACGACGCGCGAGGGGACGCGCCACCGCCCCAGGGGACGCCACACGGACGGGCGGGGTTGGACTGCAATGCACTCTACTGCGACAAGCGTTTCGCTTGAGACATCCTCAACACATAGACATCCGCCTGGGCGACCTGGACACGTGAATGCAAGCGTCTCGCTCAAGACATCCTCAACAAATCCTCATGTTAGACATCCGCCCGGGCGACCTGGGCACGTGAAAACAAGCGTCTCGCTTGAGACGTTCTCATCACCCCCTCATGCTAGACATCTGCCTGGGCAAATTGGACGCATGTTAGACATCCGCCTGGGCGACCTGGACACATGAAACAAGGCGTCTCGCTCGACGCTTTCTCATCACCTCCTCATGCTAGACATCCACATGGGCGCCCTGGACACCTGAAACCAAGCGTCTCCCTCGAGACATCCGCAACCCATCCTCATGCTAGACATCTGCCTGCGCGACCTGGACACATCAAAACAACCGGTTCGCTCGAGACATCCTCATCACCTCCTGATGCTGGACATCTGCCTGGGTAGCCTGGACGCGTGAAACCAAGCGTCTCGCGCGATCCTCACGACCTGGGCACGTGAAAACAAGCATCTCACCTGAGACATCCTCTGAATTCTAGTCCCCAGGAGAGGAACAATCATAACAGAACATACGCGTTTCGTTCAAGACATCCGCAACAAACGACAACGTTTAATGTACCATGCGTTTTACCGATCGGAATCTCGCTCGGGCTATCCTCAACTTTCTACTTCGCGGGCCCCTCGCGACCTCGCCATCGATCGCAAACTAAGTTCGCTTGCCCTGCGCAAGTCGAGGCTGGGGGGTAAAAGCTAAAAAGGGAACGATGGGCCCCCCCCCGCCCTTTCCGGGAAACAAACGTTTTTACCCCACATGCTTAGTGGTGTTATGGTTGTTCCCCACATGTTTGGTGGGGTTATGGTTGTCTCCCCTGCCGCGTCGCACCCGCGTCTCCTCACACAGACACACACACACACCTTTTTTCCCTCCTCTTCCTCCTCCTCCTCCTCCTCCTCCTCCTCCTCCTCCTCCTCCTCTTCCTCCTCCTCCTCCTCTTCCTCTCCTCCTCTTCCTGGCCTCACCCGCGCGCAGCACATGCACGGCACACACATGAGGCACACTCTCTGCGTGTAGCCGCACGCCTGCACACACGCAAACACATGCGCTGCAGGCTCGCAGGGCGTGGCAGGCGCACTGCACCATACACCCAAGACATATACGCACGGTCGCCCAGGGCAACGAAGCCGCGGCATTGCCCCGACGCCACAGGGGGTGCGCTGGGGGTGCGGGCGCTAAGGCGCTGCAGGCTCGCAGGGCGCGGCAGGCGTGGCATTTGCTCGACGCCACAGGGGGGGCGCTGGGGGTGGGGGCGCTATACGCTGCAGGCTCGCACGGCGTGGCAGGCGTCGCACTTTTCCGACGCCACAGGGGGGGCGCGCTGGGGTGGGGTCGCTATGCGCTGCAGGCTCGCACGGCGCGGCAGGCGCGGCATTTCCCCGACGCCACAAGGGGTGCGCTGGGGGTGGGGGCGCTAGGCGCTGCAGGCTCGCACGGCGAGGCAAGCGTGGCATTTGCTCGACGCCACAGGGGGTGCGTTGGGGGTGGGGGCGCTAGGCGCTGCACGCTCGCACGGCGTGGCAGGCGTGGCATTTGCTCGACGCCTCAAGGGGTGCTCTGGGGTTGCGGGCGCTATGCGCTGCAAGCTCATACGGCGTGGCAGGCGCGGCACTTCCCCGACGCCACAGGGGGTGCGCTGGGGGTGGGGGCGCTATGCGCTGCAGGCTCCGAGGACGTGGCACGCGCGGCATTTCCTCGACGCCACAAGGGGTGCGCCAGGGGGGGGGCGCTATGCACTGCGAGCTCGCAAGGCGTGGCAGGCGTGGCATTTCCCCGGCGTCGCAAAGGGCGTGCTGGGGGGGTGGGGGCGCCATGCGCGGCAGGCTCGCAGGGCGTGGCAGGCGCGGCACTTCCCCGACGCCACAGAGGGCGTGCTCTATGCGCTGCAGGCTCGCAGGGCATGGCAGGCGTGACATCTGCTCGACGCCACAGGGGGGGCGCTGGGGGTGGGGGCGCTACGCGCTGCAGGCTCGCATGGCGTGGCAAGCGTGGCATTTGCTCGACGCCACAGGGGCGCGCTGGAGGTGGGGTCGCTATGCGCTGCAGGCTCGCACGGCGTGGCAGGCGCGGCATTTCCCCGACGCCACAGGCGGTGCGCTGGGGGTGGGGGCGGCAGGCGCTGCAAGCTCGCAGGGCGAGGCGAGCGCGGCATTTGCTCGACGCCACAAGGGGTGCTCTGGGCGCGGGGGCGCTAGGCGCTGCAGACTCGCACGGCGCGGCAGGCGTGGCACTTGCTCGACGCCACAAAGGGTGCTCTGGAGGTCGGGGCGCTCTGCGCTGCATGGCTCGCACGGCGTGGCAGGCGCGGCACGTCCTCGACGCCGCGGGGGGCGCG
The DNA here is from genome assembly GCA_963575745.1 of Prorocentrum cordatum. Classification (NCBI taxonomy): domain Eukaryota; class Dinophyceae; order Prorocentrales; family Prorocentraceae; genus Prorocentrum; species Prorocentrum cordatum. The sequence goes on from CAUYUJ010020043.1 coordinate 65,015, forward strand.
CTGCGGGATGGGGGCGCTACGCGCTGCAGGCTCCGAGGACGTGGCACGCGTGGCATTTCCTCGACGCCACAGGGGGTGCGCCGGGGGTGGGGGCGGCATGCGCTGCGTGCGCGCAAGGCGTGGCAGGCGTGGCATTTCCCCGGCGCCACAGAGGGCGCGCTGGGGTTAGGGGTCGCTATGCGTGGCAGGCTCGCAGGGCGTGGCAGGCGCGGCACTTCCCCGACGCCACAGAGTGTGTGCTCTATGCGCTGCAGGCTCGCAGGTCGTGGCACGCGTGGCATTTCCTCGACGCCACAGGGGGTGCGCTGGGGGTCGGGGGCGGCATGCGTAGCAGGCTCGCAGGGCGCGGCAGGCGCGGCGCTCGACGCCACGGGAGAGCTCTCGGTGGTGGGGGGGGCTATGTGCTGCAAGCCCGCAGGGCGTGGCAGGCGTGGACTGGACGACGCTAGGGGTGCTCTGGGGGTGGGGGCGTGCTAAGCTGCAGGCTACGGGGACGCGGCAAGCGTTGCATTTTCCCGGCGCCACACAGGGTGCGCTGGAGGTGGGGGCGCATAGCGCTGCAGGCTCGCAGGGCGTGCAGACGTGACATTTCCTTGACGCCACCAGGGGTGCGCTGGGGATGGTGGCGGCAGACGCTGCACGCTCGCAGGCCTTGGCGAAGGGACTTGCACGCTGGCAGGGCGTTGCGCGTGGCATTTCCTCGCCAGAGGGGGCTCGCTGGGGCTAGGGCAAGCAAACAATGATGTATAAATATTCATTCGTAACGAAGGTCTGGAACCCAGGACTGCGCAGTAATAATGAGCAAACACATGAAATTCTAAATAAATCTGCCAGTTGCGCTGATTCGCGTGTTGAGAGCACTCGAGAGGTCCCGGCGGTAACCTGGTTCACGGCTTACCGCCGGCTCCAGTTGGCCTGCCCGGAGACAAGTCATGACCAGCGATGGTCGCCCAATCATAATTTTCTTGAGGACTGAAACTTTTTGCACCTGTAGTAGGTTATGCCGCGTCTGCTTGAAATTCTCAGCTCGGTAGCTGCATTACCGTGAGGACGCTTGGCGGAACAGACATGGTATAAGACCGAACAATTGATTTTGCGAGTTGTAAATCTGAGATTCGAGCACGCCTCCCCTTCTCATCTAAGACCTGATTTGGTGTTCAGAGCTCTACGAGATTCCCAGATAAGAGCGCTCTCGATAGTTAGCTCGAAGACTTGCACATTGGTTTGGGGCTTTATACGATGCTAGTTGCTATAGTAATACTGCGATGACGAGACAGACACGACATAACCTCTTACGCGACTGAAACTATTGGTTCTCGAAACGAAATGCAAATCTCCCACAATGTAACCCGTCAGCCAGATTACCACCAGGACCCTCGCACAGCTCTCAACACACAACTCAGCGATGACAAGGAGAGAGCGGTCTCGAATGTCAGCTCTCAAAACTCGCAAAATCTCTCTTTCGAGTTTCATATAACGTCAGTTCTACCGATGTTTCGATAGCAATACTGCAGCTACGGACCTGCGAATTTCACTGGCAGACCCGCAATACTACAGGTGCTTAATCCAAGAACTGTAAGCATACGTTCTCCTTTCTTCATATACGAAACCATTATCAGCTTGATAAATGCATCTGCACGGTCGGTGGCGCCTCCTAATTTTCAAAAGCTGCACTGCAGCTAGAGCCCCGATGCTTCCAAAGCCGAACGCCCCATGATTCACCACCAGGAATGAGTAAAAGTCGACTTTTGCAACACAAATTCTCCAATCCCTCAGGATCTTCGAAAAGAGCGAGCACAAGTTTCCCGGGCCGGATCGGCAATCTAGGAGCCGGCGGTAAACCGTCAACCAGGTTACTGCCGGAAGCCTCGTAGAGCTTTCACAGGTGCGAAATATCTGGTTTCTCAACATGAATTATCAAATATCTTTCAAATCTTAGCAAAACCGACCCAAAGTTGTCACATCTTCTTTCTGGTCGGGTCGACCAACTAACTCCACCCCGCGCCAGAATTCCCCTAGCTTATCGACGCCGAAGAGCTCGACGAGCTATTTTGGCGCCGGGATCTTCGCCTGGGGCCGCCCATGCGCCGCAGGGCATCCTCCTTGAGGCCGCGCGTCGCCAAAACCTTGCGCGCGTAAGCGTGCGCGGGCGGAACCAGAGCGCGCGTGCACTGGGAGCCGGCGGTAAACCGTCAACCTTGGTTACCGCCGGAACTCGTAGAGCTTCCTCGCGCAATGCGGGCGCGGCAATCTCGCACTGCGCGCGCGAGGGCGCGGTCTCATGAGGAGGACGCGGAGGAGAAGAAGGTGGAGGAGAGGGAGGAAAAGAATAAGAAAAAGAAAAAAAAAACAAAAAAAAAAAAAAAAAAAAAAAAAAAAAAAAAAAAAAAAAAAAAAAAAAAAAAAAAAAAAAAAAAAAAAAAACGAGTTTATCATTTTCCTCCGATTGCTGCGCCGAACAGCGTAGAGAAAACTCACCGACCCTAAAAAATTAACACCGTACGAATAATTTTGCGGCAGCGCTGATAGCAGACCGAGTTCAGGCGTCTAGATACTTCAAACTATCGCGCCTGAGCTCTCCAGCTCGAGTTAAGTCAAGAAAAACATCACCATCTCGGAAAGAAAAAAAACGAATACGAATAGTTTTTCGGTCCCAGCGCTGATGGCAGACCGAGATCAGGCGTCTAGATAGTTTGAATGAACCAGCGCGCCTGATGGTGTCCGTCTCACTGGGCGCCGGTGGTAAACCGTCAACCTTTCTTACCGCCGGGGGACTCGTAGAGCTTCCTGACAATATATAATGTCGAAAAAAATTGCAGAGAACGGATAGTTTTTCAGCCCAAGCAATTTCAGATCCGATGTAACAGCCGAACGCCCCCGATGCTTGTGGATTGTCTTCTGTACGAGCTCTGTAGCTCTGCTACAGCCCGAGTCACGTGTCTAAATTGACAGCACCTCTCAAGATGACTTGAACAATACGAATAGTTTGGCAAACCTAGCTCGAGTATCAGACCGAGTTCAGACCTCTGAATGCGACAGACGGACGCGTCTGATGTCTCCGAATCGACTCCTGTGATTACCAGCCCTGCAGCCCCATAGAGCCACCTATAGCACCTCTCAGGATGACTCGAACAATACGAATAATTTGGCGGACCTAGTTCGGGCAGCAGACCGAGTTCCGAGCTCTGGATTTGACAGGCGCACGCGCCTGATGTCTCCAAATCGGTTCCTGTGACTACCAGCACTCTAGCCCCCCCTACAGCCCGAGTTAAGTACAGAAAACCGACAGCACCTCTCAAGATGACTCGAACAATACAGATAGTTTCGCGATTCTAGACTGGGCAGCAGACGGAGTTCAGAGCTCTGGGTTCAACAGACAAACGCGACTGGTGATTCTGAATCGGTTTCTCTAAGTATCAGCTCTGTATCTGCCCTACAGCTCGAGTTAGGTACAGAAAACCGAGAGCGCCTGTCAAGATGACTCGAATAATACGAACAGGTTTACGGACCTAACTTGGCTAGCAGACTGAGTTCAGGCCTCTGGATGCAACCGACGAACGCGCCTGATCATTCTGAATCGATGAGGTGTGCTTACCAGCTCTGTGGCTGCCCTACAGCTCGAGTTGAGTACAAAAAATCGACAAGGCGTATCAAGATGACTCGAAACTGCCGATCCCGCCCGTGTGCTTTTTGGCAGTACAAGATACCCGATCGAGCTGAGATCGGGATGGCGAGCGGGAATAAGATCGAACTGGCGCCGGCGGTGAACCGTCAAGCTGGTCACTGCCAGGAACCTCGTAGAGCTCCTTGCACCCGTAAGAAAGCAGGATCGAAGCGGAGAGCTTCTAGGAGCTTTTCTCGAAGAACTTCAAATTCAGATTTTTCGGAGTCAACATAAAGTCGGTTCCGGGAAGTCAACTAATACTAAAACTGGCTTTGGAGAGCTCAGCTGCTGAGGGAACAAAGTTTATATGCCAATGCTCAGCGTAAAAATATGTTTTCTCAAAATGAATTGTCAAATATCTTTCAAATCTGAGCAAAACCGCCCCAAAGTCACCACTTTGTCCTAGTTCAGAGCTCTCGATTCAACAGACAAGCGCGACTGATGATTCTGAATCAGTTTCTGTAAGCATCAGCTCTGCAGCTGTCCTATAGCGCGAGTTAAGTACAGAAAATCGAGAGCGCCTGTCAAGATGACTCGAATAATACGAATAGGTTTGCGGACCTAGCTCGGCTAGCAGACCGACTTCAGAACTCTGGATGCAACAGACGAACGCGCCTGATCATTCTGAATCGATGAGGTGTGCTTACCAGCCCTGTAGCTGTCCTATATCTCGAGTTGAGTCCGATATACCGACAGCGCGTATCAAGATGACTCGAAACGGCCGATCCCGCCCGTGTGCTTTTTGGCAGTAAAAGGCACCCGATCGAGCTGAGATCAAGATGGCTAGCGGGAATAAGATCGAATATTACGGGAAAAAATACTAGAGCTCAAACGAATTGAGGAATTTCGAGAACAAAATTTTCAATCGACCAAAAGTCAGCCAACCCGGAACTGGCGCCGGCGGTGAACCGTCAACCTGGCCACCGCCGGGAACCTCGTAGGGCTCCTTCCACGCGTAAGAGAGCACAGAGTTGAAAGAGAGAGCTTCTGGAGGCATTTCTCGAAAAAATAAACATTCATTTTTTTTATGTCGAAATGAAGGTGGTTCCCCAAAGTGTTTCGGTAGTAAAAATACGCCTAGAGAGTTCATATTAAGACGCAGAGGCTCTTAGAACCTTTTACAGGTGCGAAAAATCTGCTTCCTTAAAATAAACCGTCAAATATCTTTCAAATATTCGCAAAACCACCCAAAAGTTACCACTTTGTCTTTTCTGGACGGGTCGACCAACTAGCTCCATCCCGCGCCGGAATTCCTCTAGCTCATCGATGCCGAAGAGCTCCACGAGGCATTACTGGCGCCGGCGGTGAACCGTCAACCTGGTCACCGCGGGGAACCTCGTAGAGCTCTTTGCACGCGTAAGAGTGCTTAGATTTGAAGCATTTCTAGAAAAATGTAGAATTTTTACTTTTGGTTGTGAACTCCATGTCGGTTCCTCCTTATTTTCCGATTGTAAAACTGGCTCTAGAGAGCTGAGCTGCTCTGGGAACACATTTCATATGCCAATGCTCGGCGTAAAAATCTGCTTTCTCAAAATGAATGGTCAAATATCTTTCAAATACTGGGCGCCAGCGGAAAACCGTCAACCTTTCTTACCGCCGGGGGACTCGTAGAGCTTCCTGATATTATATGATGTCGAAAAAAATTGCAGAGAACGAATAGTTTTCAGCCCAAGCGATTTCAGACCTCTCGATGCAACAGCCGAACGCCCCCGATGCTTCTGGATTCTCTTCTGTACGAGCTCTGTAGCTCTCCTACAGCCCGAGTTACGCGCGTAAATCGACAGCACCTCTCAAGATGACTCGAACAATACGAATAGTTTGGCAAACCTAGCTCGAATATCAGACCGAGTTCAGACCTCTGAATGCGAGAGGCGGACGCATCTCATGTCTCCGAATCGATTCCTGTGATTACCCGCCCTGCATCCCCCCTACAGCCCGAGTTAAGTGCAGAAAACCGACAGCACCTCTCAGGATGACTCGAACAATACGAATAGTTTCGCGGACCTAGTTCGGGCAACAGACCGAGTTCCGAGCTCTGGATTCGACAGGCGGACGCGCCTAATGTCTCCAAATCGATTCCTCTGATTACCAGCACTGTAGCCCCCCTACAGCCCAAGTTAAGTGCAGGCAACCGACAGCACCTCTCAGGATCACTCGAACAATACGAATAGTTTCGCCGACCTAGTTCGGGCAGCAGACCGAGTTCAGAGCTCTGGATTCAACAGACGAACGCGACTGATGATTCTGAATCGGTTTCTGTGAGCATCAGCTCTGTAGCTGTCATATAGCTCGAGTTCAGTACAGAAAACCGAGAGCGTCTCTCAAGATGACTCGAATAATACGAATAGGTTTGCGGACCTAGCTCGGCTAGCAGACCGAGTTCAGACCTCTGGATGCAACAGACGAACGCGCCTGATCATTCTGAATCGATAAGGTGTGCTTACCAGCTCTGTAGCTGTCCTGTATCTCGAGTTAAGTCCAATATACCGACAGCGCGTATCAAGATGACTCGAAACGGCCGATCCCGACCGTGTGCTTTTTGGCAGTAAAAGGTACCCGATCGAGCTGAGATCAAGATGGCGAGCGAGAATACGATCGAATATCACGGGAAAAAATACTAGAGCTCAAACGAATTGAGGAATTTCGAGAACAAAATTTTCAACCGACCAAAAGTCAGCAAAAGGTCAGTCGAGATTTTTCTTGCCAACTAGCTCTCCAGCGCCCCAGAATTACTCTTAAGCTTCCAGCAATAACTTGCTAAGGGAAGCTCTACGAGTTACCAGCAAAACCGACCCAAAGTTGCCACATTGTCTCTTCTGGTGGGGTCGGCCAACTAGCTCCACCCCGCGCGGGAATTCCTCTAGCTCATCGATGCCGAAGAGCTCTACGAGGTACTCTTAGGCGTCCAAAACCCGGAGAGCGAAGAGACCCTCGGGGACGGCAGATATTTTCTGAAGAACCCTGGCGGGCCCCCTGAAGCGCTTCGAAAAGCGCTGTCAGGCACGCCTCCAGGCGTGCCTGCACGCCAGCAGACACGCCTGAAGTGCTTCGACTGGCGCCAGCGGTGAACCGTCAACCTAGTCACCGCCGGGAATCTCGTAGAGCTCCTTTGACGCGCGAGAGAGCTCAGAGTCGAAAGAGAGAGCTTCTGGAGGCATTTCTCGAAAAATTGAACATTGATATTTTGCATGTCGGAATGAAGTTGGTCCCCCCAAGTGTTTTGGTAGTAAAAGTGCGCCTAGAGAGCTCATATTAAGATGCAGAGGTCCTCATAACCTTTTACAGGTGCGAAAATCTGCTTTCTCAAAATAAATTGTCAAATATCTTTCAAATATTTGCAAAACCACCCAAAAGTTATCACTTTGTCCTTTCTGGCCGGGTCGACCAACTGGGCGCCGGCGGTAAACCGTCAACTTTCTTACCGCCGGGGGACTGGTAGAGCTTCCTGAGAATATATAACGTCGAACAAAAATTGCAGAGAACGTATAGTTTTTCAGCCCAAGCGATTTCAGACCTCTGGATGCAACAGCCGAACACCCCCGATGCTTTTGGATTGTCTTCTGCACGAGCTCTGTAGCTCTCCTACAGCCCGAGCTATGTGCGCAAATCGACAGCACCTCCCAAGATGACTTGAACAATACGAATAGTTTGGCAAACCTAGCTCGAGTAGCAGACCGAGTTCAGACCTCTCAATGCGACAGGCGGACGCGTCTCATGTCTCTGAATCGATTCCTGTGATTCCCATCCCTGCAGCCCCCTGCAGCTTAAGTTAAGTGCAGAAAACCGAGAGCACCTCTCAGGATGGCTCAAACAATACGAATTGTTTCGCGGACCTGGGTCGGGCAGCAGACCGAGTTCCCAGCTCTGGATTCGACAGCCGGACAGCCGGACGTGATGGATTCCTGTGAATACCAGCACTGTAGCCACTCTACAGCCCGAGTTAAGTACAGAAAACAGACAGCACCTCTCAAGATGTTCGAACAATACGAATAGTTTCGCGATTCTAGATCGGGCATCTGACCGAGTTCAGAGCTCTGGATTCAACAGACGAACGCCACTCATGATTCTGAATCGGTTTCTGTAAGCATCAGCTCTGCAGCTGTCATATAGCTCGGGTTAAGTACAGAAAACCACAAGCGTCTGTCAAGATGACTCGAATAATACGAATAGGTTTGCGGACCTAGCTCGGCTAGCAGACCGAGTTCAGACCTCTAGATGGAACAGACGAACGCGCCTCATCATTCTGAATCGACAAGGTGTGCTTACCAGCTTTGTAGCTGTCCTCTATCTCGAGTTAAGTCCAATATACCGGGAGCGCGTGTCAAGATGACTCGAAACGGCCGATCCCGCCAGTGTGCTTTTTGGCAGTAAAAGATACCCGACCGAGCTGAGATCGGGATGGCGAGCGGGAATAAGATCGAACTGGCGCCGGCGGTGAACCGTCAAGCTGGTCACTGCCAGGAACCTCGTAGAGCTCCTTGCACCCGTAAGAAAGCAGGATCGAAGCGGAGAGCTTCTGGGAGCTTTTCTAGAAGAACTTCAAATTCAGATTTTTCGGAGTCAACATAAAGTCGGTTCCGGGAAGTCAACTAATACTAAAACTGGCTTTGGAGAGCTCAGCTGCTGAGGGAACAAAGTTTATATGCCAATGCTCAGCGTAAAAAAATGTTCTCAAAATGACTTGTCAAATATCTTTCAAATCTGAACAAAACCGCCCCAAAGTCACCACTTTGTCCTAGTTCAGAGCTCTCGATTCAACAGACAAACACGACTGATGATTCTGAATCAGTTTCTGTAAGTATCAGCTCTGCAGCTGTCCTATAGCGCGAGTTAAGTACAGAAAACCGAGAGCGCCTGTCAAGATGACTCGAATAATACGAATAGGTTTGCGGACCTAGCTCGGCTAGCAGACCGACTTCAGAACTCTGGATGCAACAGACGAACGCGCCTGATCATTCTGAATCGATGAGGTGTGCTTACCAGCCCTGTAGCTGTCCTATATCTCGAGTTGAGTCCGATATACCGACAGCGCGTATCAAGATGACTCGAAACGGCCGATCCCGCCCGCGTGCTTTTTGGCAGGAAAAGGCACCCGATCGAGCTGAGATCAAGATGGCTAGCGGGAATAATATCGAATATTACGGGAAAAAATACTATAGCTCAAACGAATTGAGGAATTTCGAGAACACAATTTTCAACCGACCAAAAGTCAGCAAACCCGGAACTGGCGCCGGCGGTGAACCGTCAACCTGGCCACCGCCGGGAACCTCGTAGGGCTCCTTCCACGCGTAAGAGAGCTCAGAGTCGAAAGAGAGAGCTTCTGGAGGCATTTCTCGAAAAATTGAACATTCATTTTTTTCATGTCGAAATGAAGGTGGTTCCCCAAAGTGTTTCGGTAGTAAAAATACGCCTAGAGAGCTCATATGAAGACGCAGAGGCTCTTAGAACCTTTTACAGGTGCGAAAAATCTGCTTTCTTAAAATAAATCGTCAAATATCTTTCAAATATTCGCAAAACCACCCAAAAGTTACCACTTTGTCCTTTCTGGCCGGGTCGACCAACTAGCTCCATCCCGCGCCGGAATTCCTCTAGCTCATCGATGCCGAAGAGCTCCACGAGGTATTACTGGCGCCGGCGGTGAACCGTCAACCTGGTCACCGCGGGGAACCTCGTAGAGCTCTTTGCACGCGTAAGAGTGCTTAGATTTGAAGCATTTCTAGAAAAATGTAGAATTTTTATTTTTGGTTGTGAACTCCATGTCGGTTCCTCCTAATTTTCCGATTGTAAAACTGGCTCTAGAGAGCTGAGCTGCTCTGGGAACAAATTTCATATGCCAATGCTCGGCGTAAAAATCTGCTTTCTCAAAATGAATGGTCAAATATCTTTCAAATACTGGGCGCCGGCGGTAAACCGTCAACCTTTCTTACCGCCGGGGGACTCGTAGAGCTTCCTGATAATATAGAATGTCGGAAAAATTGCAGAGAACGAATAATTTCAGCCCAAGCGATTTCAGACCTCTCGATGCAACAGCCGAACGCCCCCGATGCTTCTGGATTCTCTTCTGTACGAGCTCTGTAGCTCTCCTACAGCCCGAGCTACGCGCGTAAATCGACAGCACCTCTCAAGATGACTCGAACAATACGAATAGTTTGGCAAACCTAGCTCGAGTATCAGACCGAGTTCAGACCTCTGAATGCGAGAGGCGGACGCATCTCATGTCTCCGAATCGATTCCTGTGATTACCCGCCCTGCATCCCCCCTACAGCCCGAGTTAAGTGCAGAAAACCGACAGCACCTCTCAGGATGACTCGAAAAATACGAATAGCTTCGCGGACCTAGTTCGGGCAACAGACCGAGTTCCGAGCTCTGGATTCGACAGGCGGACGCGCCTAATGTCTCCAAATCGATTTCTCTGATTACCAGCACTGTAGCCCCCCTACAGCCCAAGTTAAGTGCAGACAACCGACAGCACCTCTCAGGATTACTCGAACAATACGAATAGTTTCGCCGACCTAGTTCGGGCAGCAGACCGAGTTCAGAGCTCTGGATTCAACAGACGAACGCGACTGATGATTCTGAATCGGTTTCTGTGAGCATCAGCTCTGTAGCTGTCATATAGCTCGAGTTAAGTACAGAAAACCGAGAGCGTCTCTCAAGATGACTCGAATAATACGAATAGGTTTGCGGACCTAGCTCGGCTAGCAGACCGAGTTCAGACCTCTGGATGCAACAGACGAGCGCGCCTGATCATTCTGGATCGATAAGGTGTGCTTACCAGCTCTGTAGCTGTCCTGTATCTCGAGTTAAGTCCAATACACCGACAGCGCGTATCAAGATGACTCGAAACGGCCGATCCCGCCCGTGTGCTTTTGGCAGTAAAAGGTACCCGATCGAGCTGATATCAAGATGGCGAGCGAAAATACGATCGAATATCACGGGAAAAAATACTAGAGCTCAAACGAATTGAGGAATTTCGATAACAAAATTTTCAACCGACCAAAAGTCAGCAAAAGGTCAGTCGAGATTTTTCTTGCCAACTAGCTCTCCAGCGCCCCGGAATTACTCTTAAGCTTCCAGCAATAACTTGCTAAGGGAAGCTCTACGAGTTACCAGCAAAACCGACCCAAAGTTGCCACATTGTCTCTTCTGGTCGGGTCGGCCAACTAGCTCCACCCCGCGCCGGAATTCCTCTAGCTCATCGATGCCGAAGAGCTCTACGAGGTACTCTTAGGCGTCCCAAACCCAGAGAGCGAAGAGACCCTCGGGGACGGCAGATATTTTCTGAAGAACCCTGGCGGGTCCCCTGAAGCGCTTCGAAAAGCGCTGTCAGGCACGCCTCCAGGCGTGCCTGCACGCCAGCAGACACGCCTGAAGTGCTTCGACTGGCGCCGGCGGTGAACCGTCAACCTAGTCACCGCCGGAAATCTCGTCGAGCTCCTTTGACGCGTGAGAGAGCTCAGAGTCGAAAGAGAGAGCTTCTGGAGGCATTTCTCGAAAAATTGAACATTGATTTTTTTCATGTCGGAACGAAGTTGGTTCCCCCAAGTGTTTTGGTAGTAAGAGTGCGCCTAGAGAGCTCATATTAAGATGCAGAGGTCCTCATAACCTTTTACAGGTGCGAAAATCTGCTTTCTCAAAATAAATTGTCAAATATATTTCAAATAATTGCAAAACCACCCAAAAGTTATCACTTTGTCCTGGCCGGGTCGACCAACTGGGCGCCGGCGGTAAACCGTCAACTTTCTTACCGCCGGGGGACTCGTAGAGCTTCCTGAGAATATAGAATGTCGAACAAAAATTGCAGAGAACGTATAGTTTTCAGCCCAAGCGATTTCAGACCTCTGGATGCAACAGCCGAACACCCCCGATGCTTTTGGATTGTCTTCTGTACGAGCTCTGTAGCTCTCCTACAGCCCGAGCAATGTGCGCAAATCGACAGCACCTCCCAAGATAAATCGAAGAAAACGAATATTTTGGCAAACCTAGCTCGCGTAGCAGACCGAGTTCAGACCTCTCAATGCGACAGGCGGACGCGTCTCATGTCTCTGAATCGATTCCTGTGATTCCCATCCCTGCAGCCCCCTGCAGCTTAAGTTAAGTGCAGAAAACCGAGAGCACCTCTCAGGATGGCTCAAACAATACGAATTGTTTCGCGGAGCTGGGTCGGGCAGCAGACCGAGTTCCCAGCTCTGGATTCGAAAGCCCGGATGTGCTGGATTCCTGTGAATACCAGCACTGTAGCCACTCTACAGCCCGAGTTAAGTGCAGAAAACAGACAGCACCTCTCAAGATGTTCGAACAATACGAATAGTTTCGCGATTCTAGATCGGGCATCTGACCGAGTTCAGAGCTCTGGATTCAACAGACGAACGCCACTCATGATTCTGAATCGGTTTCTGTGAGTATCAGCTCTGTAGCTGTCATATAGCTCGGGTTAAGTACAGAAAACCACAAGCGTCTGTCAAGATGACTCGAACAATGCGAATAGGTTTGCGGACCTAGCTCGGCTAGCAGACCGAGTTCAGACCTCTAGATGGACGAACGCGCCTCATCATTCTGAATGGACAAGGTGTGCTTACCAGCTTTGTAGCTGTCCTCTATCTCGAGTTAAGTCCAATATACCGCGAGCGCGTGTCAAGATGACTCGAAACGGCCGATCCCGCCAGTGTGCTTTTTGGCAGTAAAAGGTAACCGATCGAGCTGATATCAAGACGGCGAGCGGGAATGAGATCGAATATCACGGGAAAAAATACTAGAGCTGAAACGAATTGAGGAATTCCGAGAACAAATTTTTCAACCAACCCAAAGTCACCAAAAGGTCCGTCGAGATTTTTCTTGCCAACTGGCGCCGACGGTGAACCGTCAACCTGGTCACCGCCGGGAAACTCGTAGAGCTCCTTCCACGCATAAAGTGCTCAGAGTCGAAAGAGAGAGCTTCGGGAGGCATTTCTCGAAAAAATGAACATTCATCTTTTTCATTTCGAGATGAAGTTGGTTCCCCCAAGTGTCTTCATAGTAGATATGCGCCTAGAGAGCTCATATTAACACCCAGAGGCCCTGAGAGTCGTTTACAGGTGCGAAAAATCTGCTTTCTCTAAATAAATAATTAAATATCTCTCAAATCTTCGCGAAACTGACCAAAAGTGAACACTTTGTCCTTTCTGGCCGGGTCGGGCAACTAGCTCCACCCCGCGCCGGAATTCCTCTAGCTCATCGAAGCCCCGTCGAGATTTGTCTTGCCAACTGGGCGGCTGCGGTAAACCGTCAACCTTTCTTACCGCCGGGGGACTCGTAGAGCTTCCTGACCATACATAATGTCAAAAAAAGTTGTAGAGAACAAATAGTTTTTCAGCCCCAGCGATTTCAGAGCTCTCGATGCAACAGCCGAACGTCTCTGATACTTCTGGATCGTTTTCTGTGCGTACCAGCTCGTAGCTCTCCTACAACCCGAGTTGAATGCAGAAGAGGGACGAAATCTGCCAAGGTAACTTAAAGAATGCGAATAGTTTTGCGGACCTAGTCCGAGTGGTAAACCCAGTTCAGACCTCTGGATGCAACAGACGAGCGCGCACAATGATTTGGAATCAGTTTCTGTCGAGGTTTTTTCTTGCCAACTAGCTCTCCAGCGACCCGGAATTACTGGGCGCCGGCGGTAAACCGTCAACCTTCCCTACCGCCGGGGGACTCGTAGAGCTTCCTGATAATATATAATGTGGAAAAATGCAGAGAACGAATAGTTTTTCAGCCCAAGCGATTTCAGACCTCTCGACGCAACAGCCGAAAGCCCCCGATGCTTCTGGATTGTCTTCTTTGCGAGCTCTGTAGCTCTCCTACAGCCCGAGTTACGTGCGTAAATCGACAGCACCTCTCAAGATGACTCTAACAAAACGAATAGTTTGGCAACCCAGCTCGAGTATCAAACCGAGTTCAGACCTCTGAATGCGACAGGCGGACGCGTCTGATGTCTGCAAATCGATTCCTGTGATTACCAGCCCTGCCGCCCCCCTACAGCCCGAGTTAAGTGCAGAAAACCGACAGCACCTCTCAGGATGACTCGAACAATACAATAGTTTCGCGGACCTAGTTCGGGCAGCAGACCGAGTTCCGGGCTCTGGATTCGACAGGCGGACGCGCCTGATGTCTTCAAATCGATTCCTGTGACCACCAGCACTGTAGCCCCCCCAGCCCGAGTTGAATGCAGAAAACCGAGAGCACTTCTCAAGATGACTCTAACAATACGAATAGTGTCGTGATTCTAGATTGGGCAGCAGACCGAGTTCAGAGCTCTAGACTCAACACAAAAATGCGACTGGTGATTCTGAATCGGTTTCTGTAAGTATTAGCTCTATAGCTGTCCTATAAGTCGAGTTAAGTACAGAAAACCGAGAGCGTCTGTCAAGCTGACTCGGCTAGCAGACCTAGCTCGGCTAGCAGACCGAGTTCAGACCTCTAGATTCAACAGGCGAACGCGCCTGATCATTCTGAACCGATTAGCTGTGCTTACCAGCCCTGTAGCTGTCCTAAAGCTCGAGTTATGTTCAGAAAACCGTCATCGCGTATCAAGATGACCCGAAACGGCCGATCCCGCCTGCCTGCTTTTTGGCAGTAAAAGGTACCCGATCGAGCTGAGATCAAGATGGCGAGCGGGAATAAGATCGAATATCATGGGAAAAAAAAATAGAGCTCCAACGAATGGTTGAATTTCGAGAACAAAATTTTCAACCGACCAAAAGTCACCAAAAGTTCCGTCGAGGTTTTTCTTGCCAACTAGCTCTCCAGCGCCCTGGAATTATGGCGCCGGCGGTGAACCGTCAACCTAGTCAACACCGGGAACCTCGTAGAGCTCCTCACACTGGTAAGAATGCTGAGAATCAAAGTAGAGTAAGAAAAAAATTAAGGTTTTTCGAAAATGCTTATTTTTGATTTTTTCGATGTTCACATTCCCTCAGTTCCAGGAAGTCAACTCACAAGAAAATGCATCGGGAGAGCTGAGCTGCTGTCAGAAAGGAGTTTACATGCCACTGCGCCGGAATTCCTTCAGCTCATCGATGACGAAAAGCTCTACGAGATATAAAAATGTCAACGCGTGTCGAGATGACTGAAACCCGCCGACAGTTCCCTCAAGTCTTTTGATAATAATATTGCAGCTACGGACCTGGGAATTTAACTGGCAGACGCGGCATAACCTACTACACGTGAGAAAAATACCGGTTCTCAAAACGAATTCCAAAACTGGGCGCCGGCGGTAAACCGTCAACCTGTCTTACCGCCGGGGGACTCGTAGAGCTTCCTGAAAACATATTATGTCGAAAAAAAATTGCATAGCACGAATAGATTTTCAGCCCAATCGATTTCAGACCTCTCGATGCAACAGCCGAACGCCCCCGATGCTTCTGGATTGTCTTCTCTACGAGCTCTGTAGCTCTCCTACAGCCCGAGTTACGTGCGTAAATCGACAGCACCTTTCAAGATGACTCGAAGAATACGAACAGTTTGGCAAACCTAGCTCGAGTATCAGGCCGAGTTCAGACCTCTAAATGCGACAGGCGAACGCGTCTGATGTCTCCGAATCGATTCCTGTGATTCCCAGCCCTGCAGCCCCCCTACATCCCGAGTTAAGTGCAGAAAACCGACAGCACCTCTCAGGATGACTCGAACAATATAAATAGTTTCAGAGACCTAGTTCGGGCAGCAGAACGAGTTCGGAGCTCTGGATTCGACAGGCGGACGGGCCTGATGTCTCCAAATCGATTCCTGTGACTACCAGCACTGTGGCCACCCTACAGCCCGAGTTAATTAGAGAAAACCGACAGCACCTCTCAAGATGACTCGAACAATACAAATAGTTTCGCGATTCTAGATCGGACAGCAGACCGAGTTCAGAGCGCTGGATTCAACAAACAAACGCGATTGATCATTCTGAATCGGTTTCTGTAAGTTTTAACTCTGTAGCTGTCATATAGCTCGATTTAAATGCAGAAAACCGAGAGCGCCTGTCAAGATGACTCGAATAATACGAATAGGTTTGCGGACCTAGCTCGGCTAGCAGACCGAGTTCAGACCTCTGAATACGACAGACGAACGCGCCTGATCATTCTGACTCGATAAGGTGTGCTTACCAGCTCTGTAGCTGCCCTACAGCTCGAGTTAAGTGCAAAATACCGACAGCGCGTATCAAGAAGACTCGAAACAGCCGATCCCGCCCGCGTGCTTTTTAGCAGTAAAAGGCACCCGATCGAGCTGAGATCAAGATGGCGAGCGGCAATAAGATCTAATATCACGGGAAAAAATACTAGAGCTCTAACGAATGGCTGAATTTCGAGAACAAAATTTTCAACCGACCAAAAGTCAGCAAAAGGTCCGTCGAGATTTTTCTTGCAAACTAGCTCTCCAGCGCCCCGGAATTACTCTTAAGCTTCCAGCAATAACTTGCTAAGGGAAGCTCTACGAGTTAGTCAGCAAAAGGTCCGTCGAGATTTTCCTTGCCAACTAGCTCTCCAGCGCCCCGGAACTGGGCGCCGGCGGTAAACCGTCAACCTTTCTTACAGCCGGGGGACTCGTAGAGCTTCCTGACAATATATAATGTGGAAACAAATGCAGAGAACGAATAGTGTTTCAGCCCAAACGATTTAAGATCTCTCGATACAACAGCCGAACGCCCCCGATGCTTCTGAATTGTCATCTTTACGACCTCTGTAGCTCTGCTACAGCCCGAGTTACGTGCGTAAATCGACAGCACCTCTCAAGATGACTCTAACAAAACGAATAGTTTGGCAACCCAGCTCGAGTATCAAACCGAGTTCAGACCTCTGAATGCGACAGGCGGACGCGTCTGCTGTCTGCGAATCGACTCCTGTGATTACCAGCGCTGCAGCCCCCCTACAGCCCGAGTGTAGTGCAGAAAATCGACAGCAGCTCTCAGGATGACTCGAACAATACAATAGCTTCGCGGACCTAGTTCGGGCAGCAGACCGAGTTCCGAGCTCTCGATTCGACAGGCAGACGCGCCTGATCTCTTCAAATCGATTCCTGTGACCACCAGCACTGTAGCGCCCCCCCCAGCCCGAGTTACGTGCAGAAAACCGAGAGCACTTCTCAAGATGACTCGAACAATACGAATAGTTTCGCGATTCTAGATCGGGGGCAGCAGACCGAGTTCAGAGCTATGGACTCAACAGACAAATGCGATTGGTGATTCTGAATCGTTTTCTGTAAGTATGAGCTCCGTAGCTGGGATATAGCTCGAGTTCAGTACAGAAAACTGAAAGCGTCTGTCAAGATGACTCGAATAATACGAATAGGCTTGCGGACCTAGCTCGGCGAGCAGACCGAGTTCAGACCTCTAGATTCAACAGGCGAAGTGCCTGATGATTCTGAATCGATTAGCTGTGCTTACCAGCTCTGTAGCTGTCCTAAAGCTCGAGTTATGTTCAGATAACTGTCATCGCGTGTCAAGATGACTTGAAACGGCCGATCCCGCCTGCCTGCTTTTTGGCAGTAAAAGGCACCCGGCAATAAGATCGAATATCACGGGAAACAATACTAGAGCTCAAACGAATTGAGGAATTTCGAGAACAAAATTTTTCAACCGACCAAAAGTCACCAAAAGTTCCGTCGAGATTTTTCTTGCCAACTAGCTCTCCAGCGCCCCGGAATTACTCTTAAGCTTCCAGCAACAACTTGCTAAGGGAAGCTCTACGAGTTATTTTGCACAAAGCGAAAAAAAACGACCCCAGGTTACCACATCCTCTCTTTTGGTCGGGCCGGCCAACTAGCTCCACCCTGCGCCCGAACTGGGAGCCGGCGGTAAACCGTCAACCTTTCTTACCGCCGGGAGACTCGTAGAGCTTCCTGACAATATATAATGCCAAAAAAAAATTAGTCTATGTATAGCTTTTCAGCCCGAACGCCCCCGATGCTTCTGGATTGTCTTCTGTACGAGCTCTGTAGCTCTCCTACAGCCCGAGATATCTGTGTAAATCGACAGCACCTTTCAAGATGACTCGAACAATAGGAATAGTTGGCATACCTAGATGAGTATCAGACTGAGTTCAGACCTGTCAATGCAACGTGCAGACGCGTCTGATGTCTCTGAATCGATGCCTGTCACTACCAGCCCTGCAGCCACCTACAGCCCGAGTTCAGAAAGCGGACGCATCTCTCAGGATGACTCGTACGATACGAATAGTTTCGCGCATCTAGTTCGGGCAGCAGACCGAGTTCCGAGCTCTGGATTCGACAGCCGAACGGCCCTGCTGTCTCTAGATCGATGCCTGTGACTACCAGCACTGTAGCCTTCATACAGCCCGAGTTAAGTACAGAAAACCGACAGTACCTGTCAAGATGACTCAAACAATACGAATAGTTTCGCGAATCTAGATCGGGCAGCAGACCGAGTTCAGAGCTCTGGATTCAACAGACAAACGCAAATGATAATTCTATATCGGTTAATGTAAGTATCAGCTCTGTAGCTGTCATATAGCTCGAGTTAAGTACAGACAACCGAGAACGCCTCTCAAGATGACTCGAATAGTACGAATAGGTTTACGGGCCTAGCTCGGCTAGCAGACCGAGTTCAGACCTCTAGATGCAACAGACGAACACGCCTGATCATTCTGAATCGATGAGGTGTGCTTACGAGTTCTGTAGCTGTCCTCTATCACGAATTAAGTACAAAATACCGACAACGCGTATCAAGATGACTCGAAACGGCCGATCCCGCCAGTGTGCTTTTTGGCAGTAAAAGGTACCCGATCGAGCTGAGATCAAGATGGCGAGCGGGAATGAGATCGAATATCACGAGAAAAAACTAGAGCTCTAACGAATGGCTGAATTTCGAGAACTAAATTTTCAACCGACCAAGAGTTATCAAAAGGTCCGTCGAGACTTTTCTTGCCAACTAGCTCTCCAGGGCGCCGGAATTACTCTTAAACTTCCAACAACTGGCGCCGGCGGTGAACCGTCAACCTCGTCACCGCCGGGAACCTCGTAGAGCTCCTAGCAGGCCTAAGAGTGCTGAGCATGAAAAGAGAGGGCTTCTGGAAGCATTCCTCCGAAAAGAGAAAACATGATTTTTTCCATGTCGGCATAAAGTTGGTTTCGCCAAGTGTTTTGGCAGTGGAAATGCATCTAGAGAGCTCCAATTAAGAGGGGAAGGCCCTCCTAGACGTCTACAGGTGCGAAAAATCTGCTTTCACAAAATAAATGGTCAGATATCTTTCAAATATTCGCAAAACCACCCAAAAGTTCTCACTTTGTCCATCGGTGCCGGATCGGCCAACTGGGCGCCGGCGGTAAACCGTCAACCTTTCTTACCGCCGGGGGACTTGTAGAGCTTCCTGACAATATATAATGTGGAAAAATGCAGAGAACGAATAGTTTTCAGCCCAAGCGATTTCAGACCTCTCGATGCAACAGCAGAACGCCCCCGATGCTTCTGGATTGTCGTCTTTACGAGATCTGTAGCTCTCCTACACCCCGGGTTACGTGCGTAAATCGACAGCACCTCTCGAGATGACTCTAATAAAACGAATAGTTTGGCAACCCAGCTCGAGTATCAAACCGAGTTCAGACCTCTGAATGCGAAAGGCGGATGCGTCTGATGTCTGCGAATCGACTCCTGTGATTCCAGCGCTGCAGCCACCCTACAGCCCGAGTTACGCGCGTAAATCGACAGCACCTCTCATGATGACTCGAACAATACAACAGTTTCGCGGACTAGTTCGGCCAGCGAGTTCCGAGCTCTGGATTCGACGGGCGGACGCGCCTGATGTCTTCAAATCGATTCCTGTGACAACCAGCACTGTAGCCCGCCCCCAGCCCGAGTTGAGTGCAGAAGACTCGAACAATACGAATAGTTCTCGCGATTCTAGATCGAGCAGCAGACCGAGTTCAGAGTTCTCGACTCGACAGACAAATGCGACTGATGATTCTGAATCGGTTTCTGTAAGTATCACCTCTGTAGCTGTCCTATAGCTCGAGTTAAGTACAGAAAACCGAGTGTCTGTCAAGATCACCCGAATAATACGAATAGGTTTGCGGACCTAGCTCGGCTAGCAGACCGAGTTCAGACCTCCAGATTCAACAGGCGAACGCGGCTGATCATTCTGAATCGATTAGCTGTGCTTACCAGCTCTGTCGCTGTCCTGAAGCTCGAGTTATCTTCAGAAAACCGTCATCGCGTGTCAAGATGACTTGAAACAGCCGATCCCGCCTGCCTGCTTTCTGACAGTAAAAGGTACCCGATCGAGCTGAGATCAAGATGGCGAGCGGGAATAAGATCGAATGTCATGGGAAAAAATACTAGAGCTCAAACGAATGATTGAATTTCGAGAACAAAACTGGGCGCCGGCGGTAAACCATCAACCTTTGTTACCGCCGGGGGACTCGTAGAGCTTCCTGACAACATATAATGTCGGAAAAATACACAGAAAAAAAGTTTTTCAGCCCAAGCAATTTCAAACCTCTCGGATGCAACAGCCGAACGCCCCCGATGCTTCTGGATTGTCTTCTCTACGAGCTCTGTAGCTCTCCTACAGCCCGAGATACCTGCGTAAATCGACAGCACCTCTCAAGATGACTCAAACAATACGAATAGTTTGGCAAACCTAGCTCGAGTATCAGACCGAGTTCAGACCTCTGCATGCGACAGGCGGACGCGTCTGATGTCTCTGAATCGATTCCTGTGACTACCAGCCCTGCAGCCCCCCCCCCACAGCCCGAGTTAGGTGCAGGAAACCGACAGCACCTACCAGGATGACTCGAACAATACGAATAGTTTCGCAGCCCTAGTTCGGGCAGCAGACAGAGTTTGGAGCTCTGCATTCGAAAGGCGGACGCGCCTGATGTCTCCGAATCGATTCCAGTGATTACCAGCCATGCAGCCCCCCTACAGCCCGAGGTAAGTGCAGAGAACCGACAGCATCTCTGAAGATAATTCGAACAATACGAATAGTTTCGCGATTCTAGATCGGGCAGCAGACCGAGTTCAGAGCTCTGGATTCAACAGACAACGACCACTGACGATTCTCAATCAGATTCTGTACGTATCAGCTCTGCAGCTGTCCTGTAGCCCGAGCTAAGTACATAAAACCGAGAGCGCCTGTCAAGATGACTCGAATAATACGAATAGGTTTGCGGACCTAGCTCGGCTAGCAGACCGAGTTCAGACCTCTGGGTTCAACGGGCGAACGCGCCTGATCATTCTGAATCGATTAGCTGTGCCTACCAGCTCTGTAGCTGTCCTGAAGCTCGAGTTATGTTCAGAAAACCGTCATCGCGTAGCAAGGTAACTTGAAACAGCCGATCCCGCCTGCCTGCTTTCTGACAGTAAAAGGTACCCGATCGAGCTGAGATCAAGATGGCGAGCGGGAATGAGATCGAATATCATGGGAAAAAAATACTAGAGCTCTAACGAATTGTTGAATTTCGAGAACAAAATTTTCAACCGACCAAAAGTCAGCAAAAGGTCCACCGAGATTTTTCTTGCCAACTAGCTCTCCAGCGCCCCGGAATTACTCTTAAGCTTCCAGCAATAACTTGCTAAGGGAAGCTCTACGAGTTATTTTCAACCGACCAAAAGTCAGCAAAAGGTCCATCGAGATTTTTCTTGCCAGCTAGCTCTCCAGCGCCCCGGAACTGGCGCCGGCGGTAAACCGACAACCTTTCTTACCGCCGGGGGACTCGTAGAGCTTCCTGACAATATATAATGTCGAAAAAAATTGCAGAGAACGAATAGTTTTTCAGCCCAAGCGATTTCAGACCTCTCGATGCAACAGCCGAACGCCCCCCGATGCTTCTGAATTGTCTTCTGTACGAGCTCTGATTGCTGTGATTACCCGCCCTGCAGCCCCCCTACAGCCCGAGTTAAGTGCAGAAAGCCGACAGCATCTTTCAGGATGACTCGAACAATACGAACAGTTTCGCGGACCGAGTTCGGGCAGCAGACCGAGTTCCGAGCTCTGGATTCCACAGGCGGACGCGCCTGATGTCTCAAAATCGATTGCTGTCATCACCAGCACTATAGCCCCCTACAGCCAGAGTTAAGTGCAGAAAACCGACAGCAGCTCTTAAGATGACTCGAACAATATAAACACTTTCGCGATTCTGGATCGGGCAGCAGACCGAGTTGAGACCTCTGATTGCAACAGACAAACGCGACTGATGATTCTGAATCGGTTCCTGTAAGCATCAGCCCTGTAGCTGTCCTATAGCTCGAGTTAAGTACAGAAAACCGAGAGCGCCTGTAAAGATGACTCGAATAATACGAATAGGTCTGCGGACCTAGCTCAGCTAGCAGACCGAGTTAAGACCTCTGATTGGGACAGCCGAACGCGCCTGATCATTCTGAATCGATTAGCTGTGCTTATCAGCTCTATAGCTGTCCTATATCTCGAGTTAAGTTCAGTATACCGACAGCGCAAATCGAGATGACTCGAAACGGCCGATCCCGCCGCAGTGCTTTTTGGCAGTAAAACGTACCCGATCGAGCTGAGATCAAAATGGCGAGCGGGAATAAGATCAAATATCACGGAAAAAAATACTAGAGCTCTAACGAATGGTTGAATTTCGAGAACAAAATTTTCAACCGACCAAAATTCCTCAAAATGTCCGTCGAGATTTTTCTTGCCAACTAGCTCTCCAGCGCCCCGGAATTACTCTTAAGCTTCCAGCAATAACTTGCTAAGGGAAGCTCTACGAGTTACTGGGAGCCGGCGGTAAACCGTCAACCTGGTTACCGCCGCGAGCCTCGTGGAGCTTTTTTCTCGCACGGCGCTGCTTAGAACACGTGAGAGGAGCTTTTCTGATACGCGAACTGAAAACTCGAAAACTGGGCGCCGGCGGTAAACCGTCAACCTTTGTTACCGCCGGGGAACTCGTAGAGCTTCCTGATCATGCATAATACTTCTGGATCGTTTTCTGTGCGTATCAGCTCGTAGCTCTTACAGCCCGAGTTCAATGCAGAAGAGGGACGAAATCTGCCAAGGTAACTTGAAGAATGCGAATAGTTTTGCGGAGCTAGTCCGAGAGGTAAACCCAGTTCAGACCTCTGGATGCAACAGACGAGCGCGCAGAATGATTTCGAATCAGTTTCTGTGCGCATCAGCTGTGTAGCTCTCCTACAGCCCGAGTTACGTGCGAAAATCGACAGCACCTGTCAAGATAACAAGAACAATACGAATGGGTTTGCGAACCTAGCTCGAGTAGCAAACCGAGTTCAGACCTCTGAATGCGACAGGCGGACGCGCCTGATGTTCGAATCGATTCCTGTGATTATGCCCCCAGCAGCCCTCGAGTTAAGTGCAGAAAACCGACAGCACATCCCAAGATGACTCAACAAATACGAATAATTTCGCGAACCTAGCTCCAGTAGAAGACCGAGTTCAGACCTCTAAATGCGACAAGCGAACGCGGCTGGTGTCTGCGAATCGATTCCTGTGACTATGAGCCCTGTAGCCCCCCTACAGCCCGAGTTAAGTGCAGAAAACCGACAGCAGCTCTCAAGATGACTTCGCGACCTAGCTCGGGCAGCAAACCAAGTTCAGAGCTCTCAATTAACAGACAAACGCGCCCGATGATTCTGAATCGGTTTCTTTAAGCATCAGCTCTGTAGCTGTGCTACAGCTCGAGCTAAGCACAAAAAACCGACAACGTCTGTCAAGATGACTCGAGTAATACGAACAGGTTTGCGGACCTAGCTCAGCTAGCAGACCGAGTTCAGACCTCTGGATGGATCATTCTGAATCGATTAGCTGTGCTTACCAGCTCTGTAGCTGTCCTGTATCTCGAATTGAGTCCAATATACCGACAGCACGTAGCAAGATGACTCGAAACGGCCGATCCCGCCACAGTGCTTTTTCGATAGTAATATTCACCCGATCGAGATGAGATGAAGATGGCGAGCGGGAATACGGGAAAAAATACTAGAGCTCAAACGAATGTTCAAATTTCGAGAACAAAATGTTCAACCGACCAAAAGTCAGAAAAAGTTCCTTCGAGATTTGTCTTGCCAACTGGGCGCCGGCGGTAAACCGTCAACCTTTGTCACCGCCGGGGGACTCGTAGAGCTTCCTGAGAACATATAATGTCGAAAAAAATACAAAGAACAAATAGTTTTTCAGCCCAAGCAATTTCAAACCTCTCGGATGCAACAGCCGAACGCCCCCGATGCTTCTGGATGGTCTTCTCTACGAGCTCTGTAGCTCTCCTACAGCCCGAGTTACGTGCGTGAGTCGACAGCACCTCTCAAGATGACTCGAACAATACGAATAGTTTTGGCAAACCTACCTCGAGTACTAGACCGAGTTGAGACCCGACAGGCGGAGGCGTCTGATGTCTCTGAATCAGTTCCTGTGATTGCCAGCCCTGCAGGCCCCCCCTACAGCCCGAGTTAAGTGCAGGAAACCGACAGCACCTCTCAGGATGACTCGAACAATACCAATAGTTTCGCAGACCTAGTTCGGGCAGCAGACAGAGTTCGGAGCTCTGGATTCGAAAGGCGGACGCGCCTGATGTCTCCGAATCGATTCCAGTGATTACCAGCCATGCAGCCCCCTACAGCCCGAGTTCAGTGCAGAGAACCGACAGCATCTCTCAAGATGACTCGAACAATACGAATAGTTTCGCGATTCTAGATCGGGCAGCAGACCGAGTTCAGAGCTCTGGATTCAACAGACAACGACCACTGATGATTCTGAATCAGATTCTGTACATATCAGCGTCTGTCAAGATGACTCGAATAATACGAATTGGTCTGCGGACCTAGCTCGGCTAGCAGACCGAGTTCAGACCTCTGGGTTCAACAGCCGAACGCGCCTGATCATTCAGAATCGATTAGCTGTCTTATCAGCTCTGTAGCTGTCCTGAAGCTCGAGTTTCCTTGAGAAAACCGACAGCGCGTATCAAGATGACTCGAAACGGCCGATCCCGCCTGGACGCTTTTTGGCAGTAAAAGGTACCCGATCGAGCTGAGATCAAGATGGCGAGCGTGAATAAGATCGAATATCACGGGAGAAAATACTAGAGCTCTAACGAATGGTTGAATTTCGAGAACAAAATTTTCAACCAACCAAAAGTCATCAAAAGGTCTGTCGAGATTTTTCTTGCCAACTAGCTCTCCAGCGCCCAGGAATTACTCTTAAGCTTCCAGCAACAAGTGGGCGCCGGCGGTAAACCGTCAACCTTTGTTACCGCCGGGGGACTCGTAGAGCTTCCTGACAACATAATGTCGAAAGAAATTACACAGAAAAAAATAGTTTTTCAGCCCAGGCAATTTGAGACCTCTCGGATGCAACAGCCGAACGCCCCCGATGCTTCTAGATTGTCTTTTGTACGAGCTCTGTAGCTCTCCTACAGCCCGAGTTACGTGCGTAAATCGACAGCACCTCTCAAGATGACTCGAACAATACGACTAGTTGGGCAAACCTAGTTCGAATATCAGACCGAGTTCAGACCTCTGCATGCGACAGGCGGACGCGTCTGATGTCTCTGAATCGATCCCTGTGATTACCAGCCCTGCAGCCCCCCTGCAGCCGAGTTAAGTGCAGGAAACCGACAGCACCTCTCAGGATGACTCGAACAATACGAATAGTTTCGCGGACCTAGTTCGGGCAACAGACCGAGTTCGGAGCTCTGGATTCCGCAGGCGAACGCGCCTGATGTCTCCGAATCGATTCCAGTGATTACCAGCCATGCAGCCCCCCTACAGCCCGAGTTAAGTGCAGAGAACCGACAGCATCTCGCAAGCGACTCGAACAATACGAATAGTTTCGCGATTCTAGATCGGGCAGCAGACCGAGTTCAGAGCTCTGGATTCAACAGACAACGGCCACTGATGATTCTGAATCAGATTCTGTACGTATCAGCTCTTTAGCTGTCCTGTAGCTCGAGTTAAGTACAGAAAACCGAGAGCGCCTGTCAAGATGACTCGAATAATACGAATAGGTTTGCGCACCTAGCTCGGCTAGCAGACCGAATTCAGACCTCTGGCTTCAACAGGCGAACGCGCCTGATCATTCTGAATCGATTAGCTGTGCTTACCAGCTCTTTAGCTGTCCTGAAGCTCGAGTTATCTTGAGAAAACCGACACCGCGTGACAAGATGACTCGAAACGGCCGATCCCGCCCGTGTGCTTTTTGGCAATAAAAGGTACCCGATCGGGCTGAGATCAAGATGGCGAGCGTGAATAAGATCGAATATCACAGGAAAAAAATACTAGAGCTCAAACGAATTGTTGAATTTCGAGAACAAAATTTTCAACCGACCAAAGATCAGCAAAAGGTCCGTCGAGATTTTCCTTCCCAACTAGCTCTCCAGCGCCCCGGAATTACTCTGAAGCTTCCAGCAATAACTTGCTAAGGGAAGCTCTACGAGTTACTTGCTAAGGGAAGCTCTACGAGTTGCTAGCTCTCCAGCGCGCCGGAATTACTCTTAAGCTTCCAGCGATAACTGGGAACCGGCGGTAAACCGTCAACCAGGTTACCGCCGGGCACCTCGTAGAGCTCTCTCGTTGCACAGCCTCCTCGAAACACATCAAGGAAGCTCCTGAAGGGAGAGCCGAAAAACTTGAAAAATCACGATTTTTCGGTTTCCAAAATTGGTTCCTGCAAGTCTTTCGATAGTAA
This sequence comes from Prorocentrum cordatum, assembly GCA_963575745.1. Lineage (NCBI taxonomy): Eukaryota > Dinophyceae > Prorocentrales > Prorocentraceae > Prorocentrum > Prorocentrum cordatum. The sequence continues at coordinate 91,301 of CAUYUJ010020043.1, forward strand.
TACTGCAGCTACGGACTTGAAAATTTAACTGGCAGCCGCGGCATAACCCAGTGCACATAAGAAAAATCTGGTTTCTCAAAATGACTTGTCAAATATCTTTCAAATCTTAGCAAAACCGACCCAAAGTCACCACTTTGTCTCTTAAGGCCGGGTCGGCCAACTAGCTCCACCCTGCGCCGGAATTCCTCTAGGCTCCGGAATTACCCTTAAGCTTCCAGCAACAACTTGCTCAGGGAAGCTCTACGAGTTACTTGGTAGCGTCCAAAACCCGGAGAGCAACTGGAACCGGCGGTAAACCGTCAACCTGGTTACCTCGTAGAGCTCTTTTCTTGGAGATCGTCGGAACAGATGAAGAAAGCTTGGATAGCGAGAAAGAAAAAACTCGAAAAATCACGCCTTCCTGTTTGTATCCAACGTCGGAAGTGTTTCGATAGTAATACTGCAGCTATGTGCCTTCGAATTTTACTCGCGAACGCGTCATAATCCACTACAGGTGCGAAAAATCTGCTTTCTCAAAATAAATGGTCAAATATCCTTCAAATGTTCGCAAAACCACCCAAAATTTGCCACTTTGTCCGTCGGGCCGGGTCGGCCAACTGGCGCCGGCGATGAACCGTCAAACTGGTCACCGCCGGAACCTCGTAGAGCTCCTTTTACGCGTAAGAGTGCTCAGCGTCGAAGGAGAGAGCTTCTGGAAGCATTTCTCGAAAAAGAGAAAAATTGATGTTTTTCGTGTCGACAGCAAGATGGTTCCACCAAGTGTTTTGATAGTAAAAATACGCCTACAGAGCTCATACTAAGATAGAGAGGCCCTCAGAGCTGTTTACACGTGCGAAAAATCTGCTTTCTCAAAATAGATCGTCAAATATCTTTCAAAAAATTGCAAAACCACCCAAAAGTTATCACCTGTTGTTGTCCAAAACCCGGATAGCCAAGCCAGAGACGCGCGCACACGGGTCTCGTCGCGCCAGCGATCTGGGCGGTGCCGCTGGCGCCGCGCGCGCCCCTGCGCTCGCCTCAGGTGCTTCACACGCTGCGTGCGCATGGCCGGGTGCACGTCTTGGACGTGCGCGGAGGTGCCAGCTTCTGAAGGGCTGCAAAAGCTGCTTGCAAACGTGCGTGGTGGCGGGGCCTCTGGAGCACGTTCTACGGAACGTATTGGAACAGACGCTCGGGGACACGCTGCGGAACCCGAGGACTCACGGAAGGGAACGTGGAGCGGTGGGCGGAAGGGTGCGGCGGCGTACGCGCACCCGCCGGCTTCTCCTCCAGCAACCCTACGTAGCCCAAGAGGCTATCCGGGAACTTTGTCCTTTCTGGCCGGGTCGACCAACTAGCTCCACCCCGCGCTGGAATTCCTCTAGCTCATCGATGCCGTAGAGCTCTACGAGGTACTGAGCGCCGGGGGTAAACCGTCGACCTTTCTTACCGCCGGGGGACTCGTAGAGCTTCCTGACAGTATATAATGTGGGAAAAAATCCAGAGAACGACGAGTTCTGCAGCCAAAGATTTCAGAACTCTGAAGATCACTCTAACAAAAAAAACACACACAGTTTGGCAACCCAGCTCGAGTATCAAACCGAGTTCAGACCTCTCAATGCGACAAGCGGACGCGTCTAATGTCTGCGAATCGACTGCTGTGACTACCAGCCCTGCAGCCCCCTACAACCCGAGTTAAGTGCAGAAAACCGACAGCACCTCTCCGGATGACTCGAATAATACAATAGTTTCGCGGACCTAGTTCGAGTTCCGAGCTCTGGATTCGACAGACGGACGCGCCTGATGTCTCCGAATCGATTTCTGTGACCAGCAGCACTGTAGCCCTCCCTAGCACGAGTTCAGTGCAGAAAACCGAGAGCGCTTCTCAAGATGACTCGAACAATACGAGTAGGTTCGCGATTCTAGCGCAGGTAGCAGGCCGAGTTCAGAGCTCTCGATTCAACAGACGAACGCGCCTGATGATTCCCAAGCGATTTCTGTGACTATGAGCTCTGTAGCTGCCCTACAGCTCGAGTTAAGTACAGAAAACCGAGAGCGTCTGCTACAATGACTCCAATAATACGAATAGGTTTGCGGACCTAGCTCGGCCAGCAGACCGAGTTCAGACCTCTGGATTCGACAGGCGAACGCGCCTGATCATTCTGAACCGATTAGCTGTGCAGCTCTGTAGCTGTGCTAAAGCTCGAGTTATGTTCAGAAAACCGCCATCGCGTATTAAGATGACTTGAAACGGCCGATCCCGCCTGCCTGCTTTTTGGCAGTAGGTACCCGATCGAACTGAGATCAAGATAGTGAGCGGGAATAAGATCGAATATCATGGGAAAAAAATACTAGAGCTCAAACGAATTGTTGAATTTCGAGAACAAAATTTTCAACCGACCAATAGTCACCAAAAGGTCCGTCGAGATTTTTCTTGCCAACTAGCTCTCCAGCGCCCCGGAATTACTCTTAAGCTTCCAGTAATAACTGGCGCAACCGTCAACCTGGTCACCGCCGGGAACCTCGTAGAGCTCATTTCACGCGTAAGAGTGCTCGGAGTCGAAAGAGAGAGCTTCTGGAAGCATCTCTCGAAAAAAAGAAAAAATCGTGTCGACATGAAGATGGTTCCGCCAAGTGTTTTGATAGTAAAAATGCGCCTACAGAGCTCATAACAAGACAGAGAGGCCCTCATAGTCGTTTACAGGTGCGAAAAATCTGCTTTCTCAAAATGAATTGTCAAATATTTTTCAAAAAATTGCAAAACCACCCAAAAGTTACCACTTTGTCCTTTCTGGCCGGGTCGACCAACTGGCGCCGGCGGTGAACCGTTAACCTGGTTATCGCCGGGAACCTCGTAGAGCTCATTTCACGCGTAAGAGTGCTCGGAGTCGAAAGAGAGAGTTTCTGGAAGCATTTCTCGAAAAAAAATGTTTTTTTCGTGTCGATGAAGATGGTTCCGCCAAGTGTTTTGATAGTAAAAGTGCGCCTTGAGAGTTCATACTAAGACAGAGAGGCCCTCATAGTCGTTTACAGGTGCGAAAAATCTGCTTTCTCAAAATGGATTGTCAAATATCTTTCAAAAAATTGCAAAACCACCCAAAAGTTACCACTTTGTCCTTTCTGGCCGGGTTGACCAACTGGGCGCCGGCGGCAAACCGTCAACCTTCCTTACCGCCGGGGGACTCGTAGAGCTTCCTGAGCACATATTATGTCCAAAAAAATGCAGAGAACGAAAAGTTTTTCAGCCTAAACGATTTCAGACCTCTCGATGCAACAGCCAAACGCCCCTCATGCTTCTGGATCGTTTTCTGTGCGCACGAGCTCCGTAGCTCTCCTACAGCCCGAGTTACGTGCCAAAATCGACAGCACCTCTGAAGATCACTCGAACAATACAAATAGTTTTGCGAATCTAGCTCGAGTATCAGACCGAGTTCAGACATCTGAATACAACAGGCGGACGCGCCTGATGTCTCCGGATCGATTCCTGTGATTACCAGCCCTGCAGCCCCCTCACAGCCCGAGTTGAGTATACAAAACAGCATCTCTGAAGATGACTCCAACAATACGAATAGTTTCGACCTAGCTCGTGCAGCGGGCCGATTTCAGGGCTCTGAATGCGACAAGTGGGCGCGACTGATGTCTCCGAATCGATTCCAGTGATTACCAGCCCTGCAGCCCCCTTACAGCTTGAGTTAAGAGCAAAAAACGGACAGCATCTCTCAAGATGACTCGACGAATCCAAATAGTTTTGCGAACCTAGCTCGGGCAGCAGACCGAGTTCCGAGCTCTGGATTCGGCAGACGGACGCGCCTGCTGTCTCCGAATCGATTGCTGTGAGTACGAGCCCTGTGGCCCCCTTACAGCCCGAGTTGAGTGCAGAAAACTGTCAGCACCTCTCAAGATGACTCCAACAATACGAATAGTTTCGCGAACCTAGCTCGGGCAGCAAACCGAGTTTAGACCTCTAGATGGAACAAACGAACGCGCCTGATGATTCGCAATCGATTTCTGTGAGAATGAGCTCTGTAGCTGCCCTACAGCTCGAGTTAAGTACACAATACCGCCAACGCGTATCAAGATGACTCGAAACAGCCGGTCCCGCCGCGATGCTTTTTTGCAGAAATTTTTACCCGATCGAGCTGATCTCAAGATGGCGAGCGGGAATAAGATCGAATACGGTCAGAAAAAATACTATAGCTCTAACGAATGGTTGAATTTCGAGAACGAAATTTTCAACCGACCAAAAGTCAGAAAAAGGTCCGTCGAGATTGTTCTTGCCAACTAGCTCTCCAGCGCGCCGGAATTACTGGGAGCCGGCGGTAAACCGTCAACCTTTCTTACCGCCGGGGGACTCGTAGAGCTTCCTGACAATATATAATGTCGGAGAAAATTGCAGAGAACGAATAGTTTTTCAGCCCAAGCGATTTCAGACCTCTCGATGCAACAGCCGAACGCCCCCCGATGCTTCTGGATTGTCTTCTCCACGAGCTCTGTAGCTCTCCTACGGCCCGAGTTACGTGCGTCAATCGACAGCACCTCTCAAGATGACTCGAACAAAACAAATAGTTTGGCAAACCCAGCTCGAGTATCATACCGAGTTCAGACCTCTGAATGCCACAGGCGGACGCGTCTGATGTCTCCGAATCGATTCCAGTGATTACCCGCCCTGCCCCCCTATAGCCCGAGTTAAGTGCAGAAAGCCGACAGCATCTTTCAGGATGACTCGAACAAAAACGAACAGCTTCGCGGACCGAGTTCGGGCAGCAGACCGAGTTCCGAGCTCTGGATTCCACAGGCGGACGCGCCTGATGTCTCCAAATCGATTGCTGTCACCACCAGCACTGTAGCCCCCCTACAGCCCGAGTTAAGTGCAGAAAACCGACAGCACCTCTCAAGATGACTCGAACAATACGAACAGTTTCGCGATTCTGGATCGGGCAGCAGAACGAGTTCAGAGCTTTGGATTCAACAGACAAACGCGACTGATGATTCTGAATCGGTTTCTGTAAATATCAGCCCTGTAGCTGTCCAATAGCTCGAGTTGAATACAGAAAACCGAGAGCGCCTGTCAAGATGACTCGAATAATACAAATATGTTTGCGGACCTAGCTCGGCTAGCGGACCGAGTTCAGACCTCTGGTTAGAACAGCCGAACGCGCCTGATCATTCTGAATCGATAAGGTGTACTTACCAGCTCTGTAGCTGTCCTATATCTTGAGTTAAGTTGGGTATACCGACAGCGCGAATCAAGATGACTCGAAACGGCCGATCCCGCCGGAGTGCTTTTTGGCAGTAAAAAGTACCCGATCGAGCTGAGATCAAGATGGCAAACGGGAATAAGATCGAATATCACGGGAAAAAATACTAGAGCTCTAACGAATGGTTGAATTTCGAGGACAAAATTTTCAACCGACCAAAAGTCACCAAAAGGTCCGTCGAGATTTTTCTTGCCAACTAGCTCTCCAGCGCCCCGGAACTGGCGCCGGCGGTGAACCGTCAACCTGGTCACCGCCGGGAACCTCGTAGAGCTCATTTCACGCGTAAGAGTGCTCGGAGTCGAAAGAGAGAGCTTCTGGAAGCATCTCGAAAAAGAGAAAAATTGATTTTTTCCGTGTCGACATGAAGATGGTTCCGCCAAGTGTTTTGATAGCAAAAGTGCGCCTTCAGAGCTCATATTAAGACAGAGAGGCCCTCATAGTCGTTTACAGGTGCGAAAAATCTGCTTTCTCAAAATGAATTGTCAAATATCTTTCAAAAAATTGCAAAACCACCCAAAAGTTATCACTTTGTCCTTTCTGGCCGGGTCGACCAACTGGGCGCCGGCGGTAAACCGTCAACCTTTGTTACCGGCGGGGGACTCGTAGAGCTTCCTGACAACATATAAAATTACACCGAAATAATATCTTTTCAGCCCAAGCAATTTCAGACCTCTCGGATGCAACAGCCGAACGCCCCCGATGCTTCTGGATTGTCTTCTGCACGAGCTCTGTAGCTCACCTACAGCCCGAGTTACGTGCGTAAATCGACAGCACCTCTCGAGATGACTCGAACAATACGAATAGTTTGGCAAACCTAGCTCGAGTATGAGACCGAGTTCAGACCTCTGCATACGACAGGCGGACGCGTCTGATGTCTCTGAATCGATTCCTGTTCTTACCAGCCCTGCAGCCCCCCCTACAGCCCGAGTTAAGTGCAGGAAACCGACAGCACCTCTCAGGATGACTCGAACAATACGACTAGTTTCGCGGACCTCGTTCGGGCAGCAGACAGAGTTCGGAGCTCTGGATTCGAAACGCGGACGCGCCTGAAGTCTCCGAATCGATTGCTGCGATTACCAGCCCTGCAGTCCCCTTACAGCCCGAGTTAAGTGCAGAGAACCGACAGCATCCCTCAAGATGACTCGAACAATACGAATAGTTTCGCGATTCTAGATCGGGCAGCAGACCGAGTTCAGAGCTCTGGATTCAACAGACACCGGCCACTGATGATTCTGAATCAGATTCTGTACGCATCAGCTCTGTAGCTGTTCTGTAGCTCGAGTTAAGTACAGAAAACCGAGAGCGTTTGTCAAGATGACTCGAATAATACGAATAGGTTTGCGGACCTAGCTCGGCTAGCAGACCGAGTTCAGACCTCTGGGTTCGACAGGCGAACGCGCCTAATCATTCTACATCGATTAGCTGTGCTTACCAGCTCTGCAGCTGTCCTAAAGCTCGAGTTATCTTCAGAAAACCGTCATCGCGTGTCAAGATGACTCGAAACGACCGATCCCGCCTGCCTGCTTTTTGGCAGTAAAGGATACCCGATCGAGCTGAGATCAAGATGGCGAGCGGGAATAAGATCGAATATCATGGGAACAAATACTAGAGCTCAAACGAATTGTTGAATTTCGAGAACAAAACTGGCGCCGGCGGTGAACCGTCAACCTGGTCACCGCCGGGAACCTCGTAGAGCTCCTGTCACGCGTAAGAGTGCTCAGAGTCGAAAGAGAGAGCTTCTGGAAGCATTTCTCGGAAAAGGGCAAAAATGTTTTTTTTCGTGTCGACATGAAGATGGTTCCGCCAAGTGTTTTGATAGTAAAAGTGCGCCTACAGAGCTCATACTAAGACAGAGAGGCCCTCATAGTCTTTTACAGGTGCGAAAAATCTGCTTTCTCCAAATGAATTGTCAAATATCTTTCAAAAAATTGCAAAACCACCCAAAAGTTATCACTGGCGCCGGCGGTGAACCGTCAACCTGGTCACCGCCGGGAACCTCGTAGAGCTCCTAACACGCGTAAGAGTGCTCGTATCAAACGAGAGAACTTCTGGAAGCATTTCTCCGAAAAGAGGAAACATGATTTTCATGTCGACATAGAGATGGTTTCGCCAAGTGTTTTGATAGTAAAAGTGCATGTAGAGAGCTCATACTGGCGCCGGCGGTGAACCGTCAACCTGGTCACCGCCGGGAACCTCGTAGAGCTCTTTTCACGCGCGAGAGAGCTCAGAGTCGGAAGAGAAAGCTTCTGGAGGCATTTCTCGAAAAAATGAACATTCATTTGTTTTATGTCGACATGAAATTGGTTCCCCCAAGTGTCTCGATAGTAATAGTGCGCCTACGGAGCTCATATTAAGACAGAGAGGCCCTCATAATCGTTTACAGGTGCGAAAAATCTGCTTTCTCAAAATGAAATGTCAAATACCCTTCAAATCTTTGCAAAACCACCCAAAAGTTACCACTTTGTCCTTTCTGGCCGGGTCGGCCAACTGGGCGCCGGCGGTAAACCGTCAACCTTCCTTACCGACGGGGGACTCGTAGAGCTTCCTGACAATATATAATGTTTTCAGACCTCTCGATGCAACAGCCGAACGCCCTGCTTCTGTAGCCTCCCACAGCTCCGCTACAGCCCGAGTTACGTGTGTAAATCGACAGCACCTCTCAAGATGACTCTAACAAAACGAATAGTTTGGCAACCCAGCTCGAGTATCAAACCGAGTTCAGACCTCTGAATGCGACAGGCGGACGCGTCTGATGCCTGCGAATCGACTCCTGTGATTACCAGCCCTGCAAGTGCAGAAAACCGACAGCACCTCTCAGGATGACTCGAACAATACAATAGTTTCGCGGAAATATTCGGGCAGCAGGCCGAGTTCTGAGCTCTGGATTCGACAGGCAGACGCGCCTGATGTTTTCAAATCGATTCCTGTGAGCATCAGCACTGTAGCTTCCCCCCACAGCCGAGTTGAGTGCAGAAAACCGAGAGCACTTCTCAAGATGACTCGACCAATACGAATAGTTTCGCGATTATAGATCGGGCAGCGGACCGAGTTCAGAGCTCTGGATTCAACAAACGAATGCGACTCATGATTCTGAATCGGTTTCTGTAAATTTCAGCTCTGTGGCTGTCCTACAGCTCGAGTTAAGTACAGAAAACCGAGAGCGTCTGACAAGATGACTCGACTAATACGAATAGGTTTGCGGACCTAGCTGGCTAGCAGACCGAGTTCAGACCTCTGGGTTCAACAGGCGAACGCGCCTGATCATTCTGAATCGATTAGCTGTGCTTATCAGCTCTGTAGCTGCCCTAAAGCTCGAGTTAGGTTCAGAAAACCGACATCCCCTGTCAAGATGACTTGAAACGGCCGATCCCGCATGCCTGCTTTTTGGCAGTAAAAGGTACCCGATCGAGCTGAGATCAAGATGGCGAGCGGGAATGAGATCGAATATCATGGGAAAAAATACTAGAGCTCAAACGAATTGTTGAATTTCGAGAACAAAATTTTCAACCGACAAAAAGTCAGCAAAAGGTCCGTCGAGATTTTTCTTGCCAACTAGCTCTCCAGCGCCCCGGAATTACTGGGCGCCGGCGGTAAACCGTCAACCTCGGTTACCGCCGGGAGACTCGTAGAGCTTCCTAGCTCGACTTAAGTTGAGAAAACCGCACCTACCAACATTCCGACTCATAGTGAATATTTGCTGACCTCTGAATGCGACAGGCGGACGCGTCTGATGTCTGCGAATCGACTCCTGTCATTACCAGCCCTGCAGCCCCCCTACAGCACCTCTCAGGATGATTCGAACAGTACAGTAGTTTCGCAGACCTAATTCGGGCAGCAGACCGAGTACTGAGCTCTGGATTCGACAGGCGGACGCGCCTGATGTCTTCAAATCGATTCCTGTGACCACCAGCACTCTAGCCCCCCTCAGCGCGAGTTGAGTGAAGAAAACCGAGAGCACTTCTCAAGATGACTCGACCAATACGAATAGTTTCGCGATTATAGATCGGGCAGCGGACCGAGTTCAGAGCTCTGGATTCGACAGACAAACGGCCACTGATGATTCTGAATCGGTTTCTGTAAATATCAGCTCTGTAGCTGTCCTACAGCTCGAGTTAAGTACAGAAAACCGAAAGTTCCTGTCAAGATGACTCGAATCATACGAATAGGTTTGCGGACCTAGCTCGGCTAACAGACCGAGTTCAGACCTCTGGATTTAACAAGGGAACGCGCCTAATCATTCCACATCGATTAGCTGTGCTTACCAGCTCTGTAGCCGTCCTAAAGCTCGAGTTATGTTCTGAAACCGTCACCGCGTATCAAGATGACTCGAAACGGCCGATCCCGCCACAGTGCTTTTCGATAGTAATATTCACCCGATCGAGCTGAGATCAAGATGGCGAGCGGGAATAAGATCGAATATCACGGGAAAAAATACTAGAGCTCTAACGAATGATCAAATTTCGAGAACAAAATTTTCAACCGACCAAAAGTCACCAAAAGTTCCGTCGAGATTTTTCTTGCCAACTAGCTCACCAGCGCGCCAGAACTGGCGCCGGCGGTAAACCGTCAACCTGGTCACCGCCGGGAACCTCGTAGAGCTCCTCTCACTGGTAAGAGTGCACAGAATCGACACAGAGTGAAAAAATATAGATTTTTCGAAAATCTTCACATTCGATTTTTTCGATGTTCATATTCGCTCAGTTCCTGGAAGTCAACTCATGCAAAAATGCATCGAGAGAGCTGAGCTGCTGTCAGAGAGGAGTTTATGTGCCAATGCGACGCGCAAAAATCTGCTTTCTCAAAATGAATTGTCAAATATCTTTCAAATTTTCGCAAAACCACCCAAAAGTTGCCACATTGTCCGCCTCGGCCGGTTAGGCCAACTGGGCGCCGGCGGTAAACCGTCAACCTTTGTTACCGCCGGGGGACTCGTAGAGCTTCCTGACAACACATAATGTCGAAATTAATTACACCGAAAAATAGTTTTTCAGCCCAGGCAATTTGAGACCTCTCGGATGCAACAGCCGAACGCCCCCGATGCTTCTAGATTGTTTTCTGTACGAGCTCTGTAGCTCTCCTACAGCCCGAGCTACGTGCGTAAATCGACAGCACCTCTCAAGATGACTCGAACAATACGAATAGTTTGGCAAACCTAGTTCGAGTATCAGACCGAGTTCAGACCTCTGCATGCGACAGGCGGACGCGTCTGATGTCTCTGAATCGATCCCTGTGATTACCAGCCCTGCAGCCCCCCCTGCAGCCGAGTTAAGTGCAGGAAACCGACAGCACCTCTCAGGAAGACTCGAACAATACGAATAGTTTCGCGGACCCAGTTCGGGCAACAGACCGAGTTCGGAGCTCTGGATTCCGCAGGCGAACGCGCCTGATGTCTCCGAATTGATTCCAGTGATTACCAGCCATGCAGCCCCCCTACACCCCGAGTTAAGTGCAGATAACCGACAGCATCTCGCAAGCGACTCGAACAATACGAATAGTTTCGCGATTCTAGATCGGGCAGCAGACCGAGTTCAGAGCTCTGGATTCAACAGACAACGGCCACTGATGATTCTGAATCAGATTCTGTACGTATCAGCTCTTTAGCTGTCCTGTAGCTCGAGTTAAGTACAGAAAACCGAGAGCGCCTGTCAAGATGACTCGAATAATACGAATAGGTGTGCACACCTAGCTCGGCTAGCAGACCGAATTCAGACCTCTGGCTTGACCAGGCGAACGCGCCTGATCATTCTGACTTGATTAGCTGTGCTTACCAGGTCTGTAGCTGTCCTGAACCTCGAGTTATCTTGAGAAAACCGACACCGCGTGACAAGATGACTCGAAACGGCCGATCCCGCCCGTGTGCTTTTTGGCAGTAAAAGGTACCCGATCGAGCTGAGATCAAGATGGCGAGCGGGAATAAGATCGAATATCACGGGAAAAATACTAGAGCTCAAACGAATTGTTGAATTTCGAGAACAACTGGCGCCGGCGTGAACCGTCAACCTGGTCACCGCCGGGAACCTCGTAGAGCTCCTCTCACTGGTAAGAGTGCAGAGAATCGACACAGAGTGAAAAAATAGAGATTTTTCGAAAATCTTCGAATTCGATTTTTTCGATGTTTATATTCGCTCAGTTCCTGGAAGTCAACTTATGCAAAAATGCATCGAGAGAGCTGAGCTGCTGTCAGAGAGGAGTTGATATGCCAATGCGACGCGCAAAAATCTGCTTTCTCAAAATAAATTGTCAAATATCTTTCAAATTTTCGTAAAACCACCGAAAGTTGCCACATTGTCCGCCTCGGCCGGCTGGGCCAACTAGCTCCACCCCGCGCCGGAACTGGGCGCCGGCGGTAAACCGTCAACCTCTGTTTTTTTTTTGCGTCTTTGCTGGGACCGTCTTGGCCACTGAGGCCAGGTCCAACAAAGTCTCAGGCAAAACAGAGCCTCTTATACATCACGCAAGCAGTCAGCTCTTATACCACACAGCGAAGCTGAAGGAATAAAGAGAATCACATGCCGCAATGACACAATCAAACGCAAAGAACACACAGATAATCGAGGAAGTCTGAGCAGCGAAGCTGCAGGAATATACAAGACACAGAAAAGAAGAAACAATGTGTGTCAAATCACTGCGAATGATCAAAGAAGGTCTGCACAACCTGTGGGAGCACCTCGCATATGCGCTCCGCCGCCGATAGCTCCGTATCTGTAACAGTGGCGCTCGGTGGTAGACACCAAGCCGCAAGATACACATCCTTGAAAATGATGTCGGTCCGCGAGAAGATATACTTGTTTCGCAGACCAATCTGTATCCATGCACCACAGGCACTTCCGCGGCTACAAACTCCCCCATCAAAGCCGGCTTTGATAAGGCAAGGAATATAACACTGAGATTCAAAGTCGTTGAGGTAAACGAAATCGGCGTACACATGGCCCTGACGGGCCTGATGGGTCAGTAAGTCTGCTTTCTGGTTCCATTCCCGAAACGAATGAGAGAAGAAGTCACGGCCGGCCTCTGGAGGCCTCACCAAGTAAGTTTCCTGCATTTCGTCCAACTTATTAATCAGAGTATCCACCCTTTTCTGATATACCTGAGCTAATACTTTCCATTTCCCGCAGAGCCAGTTAATAACAAGCAGTGAGTCCCCTTGGATGTCCAGTGGTATCCCATCTGTATCGAGGTCCCACTGTGTACAACGCATATTATGCAACGCAATACGTTTGCTGAGGCGATCCCTATATGCTGGTGTATCCTCCCGATCCTGACCGATATGAACCCCTCCATCCTCATCCAAGTTCAAGAATACAGGCACCCCTGAGGACGCCAACCCTTTACACTTCTTTTGGAAGTACTTCAACATAGTACTAGAACAAACATTAGCAGCGAAATCCATGAAATGCTCAAAACTTCCAGCAAAGAACTCCCACCAGGATAAACCGTAAAACGATTCCAATGAATAATACCACGGACGGAGTCCGACGCTCTCCTGTCCCCCCCGATGCCTTTTCATAGAGCTGGCCTCCTTCCAGTTTCCCCAACATCTGAGAGCCTCACTTGAATCCGTCCTCATTCTATCCCAGAGTCGGCCAAACGCCAGACATGAGAAACGAGAATCTCTCCAAGCTCTCATCGAGTTCGCCTCCAGCTCCCCCCGATCTGTGATCAGCCTGTGTGCGAAGTCATGGATGTCAATTGCCCACATCCAATGCACTCTGAGAAACTTCTGTACAATGCCCACGAAGTGAGCATCATGAAATTTTTGTCTCGCACGTTCATACCTCCTCGTATTCCATTCCTGGTAACTTTCCCCCTCCCTCCGTATACAGCGAGACATTACAGACAGGCACTTGCCCTCAAAGATATGAAGGGCGCTCAATGAACTTGAATCGACCGTGCATCCTTCCGCCGCGTAGAGCACAATACTCTGAACTCTCTGAGCATACCTCTCATATTTATCTTTCAACGGGATGGCCGTGGAGCGGAAGAAGGTCGCCTGCCCCCAGAAGGCCCTGCGAGCACAGTCAATACGAGCGTCCAAATCATGATGTTCATTCACATGTAGTTCAGAACAAATATAAGCCCCCAGCACCTCCATCTCCGTCGTCCTTCTAAATCGATACACTCCAGACGCCTCCGACCCCACCGAGAGAGCAAGATCAGCAGTGTGAAGTATTTCCCCTTCCACATCTCGCGGCGGCTCGACCCCGAACACCATATACAATAGGCTGGATTCCTTCCATCTCATTCCATAATCATGTAACTGTGTAGTTAGACCGTGTAACATGCGTGTGAGTTCCTCTCGACTCCGAGCCAATACATAACAGTTGTCAGCCCAAAGGAAATGATTAATAATCGAAACACAGCTAGTCGAGCCAGTCACATACTCAATACGATAACCTAGTCCTAGTACGTCCCATTCTCGAATCGTGGAGCCCCACATAGCAGCAACGATGAGATTGAAGGCCAACGGTCCCTCGGGCCCTCCCGTCCGAATACATTTGTCCCACCTAACCTCCACCACCTCAATCCCATCATAATAGACAGTGCCTACACATTCGCACAAGGGGTCAAGTAGAGCATACTGTAGGTAAAGGGGTACATCCGCATGATCCAACCCGCGCCTGACATTGGCCACCGTGCAGTGATCGAACGCCTGAAGGACATCAGCGTTCGCCAAGTGTGCCGTTTCCCCTTTTCCCCATTGTGCAGCATGTTGACCTATGTGTTTGATGCTAGCCGTGATTTCGTGTGTACGACGGTGTTCCTGGAAACCATACAACCCAATATGACGAAACACTCCTTTTCTTTCAATATGACCCTCAACCAAGAGAACAACACAGGAACTGAACCATCTCGAAACAGCATTCTGCATACACAGCAAACGTCCGTCTTTTAACTTAGTGATCCCTGGAGTTTTTGGCATAAAAGAGACGAGAATCTCACGCCACGACTGAGGATACGGAATCGTGAGCTTGATGATTTTATCGAACAACTTCTGGATCGCTCTGAGAGCACACCACGGCAAGCTCCTTAGAATCTCGCACGGTATCCCGTCTGGCCCAGTAGCCCTCTGGGTCTTCAGCCGAGCTCGTGCTCTGAGAAGCAGCGCCATACTAATTCCCACAACTGATGTGGAACGTATCTCATGTACAGCCCTCATCCTGATCTCCTCCATCATACTGTTGGTGGAATTGCGTATCTCTTCGGACGACACCTTGCAACGAACAAACTTGTCGAGCTCCTCCTTCCACTCCTCACGGTCCTCCGTCTCCCTCCCATCCACCACTAAATGTTTGATAGTATATCTGACCTTTCTTTTTGTTGGGGGACATCTGCACATAATCATATCACGTCGATAACCTCTGCGTAGACGATGAGCCTCATTCTTTAACCTCCTCAACCTCTCCACTTCCTCCTTCGGACACATCTTAACCTCCTCCTCCGCTCTTGTGAGCTGCACCGGCCTGGACGGCTCTCTCTGTCTTCTCGCACCCGTGGTGGAGTAGTCCACCGTCGGTGACAAGTACGCCTCCAGCATAGTACTCTCCAGACCCTGTGGACAGGTCACAGACGGACACCTTGAAAAGGCAGCACCGCCTAGATACGAATCCACATGCTGTCGAGCCTGATGCTCATCAGCCCAAGTCGAACACTTGTATCCGACCAGAGACGGCCTAGACTTCTGACCAGGCTGGGGGTCAGGGCGACGAACAATCACGTTCCCAGGGTCAGTGAAACTCGCCGTGATGATTGCGTGATCGGATAATCTACTGAACTGCTTCTTCCCACCCCTCTTGAAACACCACTTCACCTCCAGATCCGAGAACTCCCAACGGTGAGGGACCATTAGGTAATCCAGGACCCTCTTCGAAGTCAGAAACTTGTTCTCCCCCCACGACTCCCAGGTATGCCTCCTAGTACAGAAAGTGTTGGCGGCCTTCAGTCCATGCGATTCCATGAACTCTAACAGCAGCTCCTTCAGCCTCCTCCTCCGACTCCTCCTTTCAATCTGCTGTGTACCGTCTCCTCCTCTCTCCCACCTTCTGTCCGTACGAGTACCTTCCTTTCCAGTAGCCTCATACTCCTCCCCATTATACGTAAATCTGCATCCAGGCGGAATCTCCACGTTTGCATCTAGCAGAACACAAAAGCTGGCCTGAGGAAACTTAGTGCGGAGAACATTGCGAGCACGACCGATCTGCTCATATACCTCCGCAGCAATCTCAACACAATCCTCCACATGAGGGTCTGGCAAATACGCTGACACAATAATGAGTGGTGACTTCTCTGACCCAAAGACACCGATAACGAACCTCGTGAAACAAGTGAAAAACATACGGACGGCAGCCGCCCAAGATCTGTCGAAGATGAGAGCTGCCTTACTACACGAACTAGTTTTGATACGCCACCCCAAGCGTTCAAATTCCCCGTGCACTAGGTATTGAGTTTCCTGACATGCAAAGAGCCCACCACATGCCCTCATATGATGGAGAATCTCAGCACATTTGAAATGAGCCTCCCCTGCTTTGTTCAGGTTCCAGCTCGCTAAGCGTATGCCTCGGACGAGGCGCCGCAAACGTCACTGCCTACGATTCACTTCCTGAAGTATATCATTCATGGGAACCTTCAGCGCCGGATAAAAAGAAACAATACGAGCCCATGCATCAGCATGAAGAACCCAAGCCCCTGTGGTATTCGTATACGTCGCAAAACAGACGGGTCGGAAATTCGTAACAGCTTGAGTCCAAATCTGACTTCTCGGTGGCCCCACCTCCCCACGGATCTCGATTTGAACATGAGCCGAGGTCATACTACGCCAAGTCCCACAGAAACGAGCAACCGCTTTCACATGATCACGCTTCCAGGGTGCACACTCCACTAACGTACGAATCTTTCTGGGATCGATTGGCGTGTCCATATCATGAGTGAGAACATCGGCATCTGGATACGTATAACCTGGGGGCGGGGCAATGCGGTCGGCGGGTTCCTTACAGACCATATCCATCCATTTCTTTATTCTCCAAAGAGTGTCCCGTGGTGTCCCTTCTTTGAAACCGACCTTCACACTGCCGTACATATATCTTCCTCCGTTTAAACGTTCAGTTTTATCTTTATCGTAAGCATTCCTTTCCTCCCCCTGAAGTGTCCCAATCATATTAGATATTAACTGTGCCGCATCTGCCCAGGGTATCATTTGATTTCCCCGATTTACTTGATTCGACCAATCCGTAACCCACCCTTTCAGCTCGAGATAAGTTGGTGTGAACTGGCTCGATCGCTCCTGTTGCACGCGAGGGAACGAACCTCCACCACCACCAGAGGAGCCACCAGGGCCCACACTAGTCGAAACCGAAGCTGCAGGAGATCCAGCCAAAATTTGCTTAACCTGTTTCTCCAAAATCTCTGTCCGTGCATCTGATTTGTCCATTCTCTCCGTATGCAACTTGAGTGTGTCATCCACTCTTTTGATGTCCGTCTTCGTCGATTGAACAACATGGATGAGATCCTCATGGGCATCCTCCGTTTCCAAACATGCTTCATCATCATCTGTTTGAATGGATCCTTCTCCTTTTCTAACATCACTTTCCTCTCCTCCTCAATCTCTGTTCCACGTGCACGTTTGGATCGAGTCTCACCATCCCCAGTCATCGCGGCATCCGCCGCTGCTGCAACATGAGTCATATCTTCAAGAATATTACCGTTCAATCCGTATTTATCTAACCAGCTCCTATCGTCCTCACGTTGACGTTTGTTTGATGCTGCCTCCAGTGCCTGCAGATCTTTCTGATCCCACGGCTGGTATTACTCAAGGTAATCAAAGTTGACTCTCTCGTCCTGGTAGTCTTCTGTGGGTATGTCCAAATTCCTTTGACGCCGAAACCACTCCTCAGTACTTTCACCCCAATGCTCACGTCCTATCTCTCTCCTCAATGCCAGCTGAGCCTCAGGACTGTCGTACGACGTGATTGTCAACAACGGTCAACAAGGACACGTCTTACGACGTGATTGTCAGTAACTACCACCCGTTCAATAAGAGGTAAAGAATGCAGACAGACAATGAACAGCAGTGCAGCACACCAGAGAATCTCAATACCACGAAGAAGAATATAGCGTACAATACAAGAGATGTAGAGTAGCAGACAAAAACCTCGAGGGAACCCAGGCAAGCCGGGCTCACACCCCGAGGTCAGGGCTCGCTAGAACGTCTGGAGGTTCCCCAGGCAGAGACGTTCTCGAGCCGAGACGTTCTTGAGCCGGGGGACTCGTAGAGCTTCCTGACAACATATAATGTCGAAAAAAATTTCGACGAAAAAATAATTGTTCAGCCCACGCAATTTCAGACCTCTCCGATGCAACAGCCGAACGCCCCCGATGCTTCTGGATTGTCTTCTCTACGAGCTCTGTAGCTCTCCTACAGCCCGAGTTACGTGCGTAAATCGACAGCACCTCTCAAGATGACTCGAACAATACGAATAGTTTGGCACGAATAGGTTTGCAGACCTAGCTCGGCTAGCAGACCGAGTTCAGACCTCTGGGTTCAACAGGCGAACGCGGCTCATCATTCTGAATCGATTAGCTGTGCTTACCAGCTCTGTAGCTGTCCTAAAGCTCGAGTTATCTTGAGAAAACCGACAACGCGTATCAAGATGACCCGAAACGGGCGATCCCGCCCGTGTGCTTTTGGCAGTAAAAGGTACCCGATCGAGCTGAGATCAAGATGGCGAGCGGAAATAAGATCGAATATTACGGGAAAAAATACTAGAGCTCTAACGAATGGTTGAATTTCGAGAACAAAATTTTCAACTGACCAAAAGTCAGCAAAAGTTCCGTCGAGATTTCTCTTGCCAACTAGCTCTCCAGCGCCCCGGAATTACTCTTAAGCTTCCAGAAAGAACTTGCTAAGGGAAGCTCTGAGAGTTATTTCTCTAGCTCATCGATGCCGAAGAGCTCTACGAGGTATATTTTCAAAAGGTCCGTCGAGATTTTCCTTGCCAACTAGCTCTCCAGCGCCCCGGAATTACTCTTAAGCTTCCAGCAATAACTTGCTAAGGGAAGCTCTACGAGTTACTAGCTCCACCCCGCGCCGGAATTCCTCTAGCTCATCGATGACGAAGAGTTCTACGAGGTATATTTTCAATCGACCAAAAGTCAGCAAAAGGTCCGTCGAGATTTTCCTTGCCAACTAGCTCTCCAGCGCCCCGGAATTACTCTTAAGCTTCCAGCAATAACTTGCTAAGGGAAGCTCTACGAGTTACTAGCTCCACCCCGCGCCGGAATTCCTCTAGCTCATCGATGACGAAGAGCTCTACGAGGTATTACTGGGAACCGGCGGTAAACCGTCAACATGGTTTGTTTGTTTGTTTGGACTCGCGTTCCCAGCTGAGTGCAGCTGGGCGAGGACCGGTCCCGCAGAAGCACACGGGCAGCGCTGAGCAGCGCTTCGGCTGCCGACAATTCACACTCTGTGACTGTAGCTCCTTCGAGGAGCCACGCGGCCTCGGCCACATCCCTCCAAACGAGGGGCACGGCACTAGAAACAGCAAACTCATGCCCAGCAGGGAAGGGGCCCACGGTTCTCGCGGAAGCGATGCCTATCTCACTGGGATTGCACTGAGTATTGATTAAGCCGATCTGAAGCCAGAAACCACATCCTGATCCTTGCTGGTCAACCCCGCCATCAAAGCCTCCCCTGATAGCGAACGGTAAGAGATAAGTTTCGAATGGATATAGATAACAATGAGTTCTGTAGAATGTGCGGCCACATCTGGCCTCATGCGTCAATTCATCCGCTCGTGTATTGTCCTCCCTGAATTCATGTCTCCATATCTCACGTCCCAAGGCAGCAGGCCTCAGATTGAAACACGCAGCGAGCTCAAAGGTACAATCAATCATGGCAGCTGTCCTCTTGCAGTAGCCACGATTCTCACATCTCCATTTCCCCTGTAGCCAGGAGCAGATAAGTAATGAGTCACCCTTGAACTCAGCAGCAAAACCCTCTGAGGATATATCCCACACAGTCGCACGTTCCTGGATCATAGCATAACGTATTGCAAGCTTGGCGGACTCTTTGGGGTCGTACTTGGGGTGCAGAGGGTTGGTCGCGATGTCGACCGCCTCAGTATCGGCCTTCTCTTGAGCCTCAGGGGAGCCTCGAGGTCCATTAGGAGAGCCCTTCCAAGACACCACAAAGTAATCATAGACCTTAGTTTTGTTGTATTGTGTAAGGAGTTGCTTCCATACTTCCAAGAACTGAACCCAATCGCCCCGCACAGACTCCCACCACTTTTCCCCAAAGAACTGAATGTAGGGGAACTGCCAAGACCGACCGCCCACAGACACAGGGCCTCCACGAAGCCGCTTGCCCGAACTAGATAAGGCCCTGTTGCCGTGTTGTCGTAGAACCTCTGTTATTGTGTCGCGAGCCGTGACCCAGCCAACATTGTACATCATAAGCGCACGTCGGGAGTCTCGAAAGGCCCTCCTCCCCTTTGAGACGGCAAGTGGCTCGTCTCTGAGAGCGTGGGCAGCTCCCTCTCCAGAGGGCATCGGCTGTGAGCGGGCAATGGAACAGGCGACCTGCGAGCAAAGATCCTCCAGCCGCCTCTCCATATCCGCAATCCTCCCCTCCACCTCCACCACAGTCGCTGCAGGTACATCCCCCCCCCCCCGTCCATCCGTAAAGCGAACACGTTTAGCACGTTGAGTCGTTGATCCCTCCACCTCAACCTCCGTCCTTGCCGTCCTGTCCTCCTCCAAAGATAGTAGATATTGCCTCGTGGAGCGCATCATGCCCCAGCTCTTCCAACACAGCATCTGCACAGCCGACGGGAAGCCCCCATCGCAGAAGATTGTCCTGACTCGTGTCAGTGCAGCTGGCCGCCATACCTCCCACCCCACATCTCCTGGCTTCCTCCTCCCTGACATTCTCAAAAGACACATACCCTCGAACGCATGGATAACCCTCACACACTCACTGTCAATCGTGATGGCCTCTGCTGCATATAAAAGACGGCTCTGCACAGTCGATTGATATCGACGAAACTTCTTCACCAAAGGCAGCGCCCTGCACGTAAAATACTGCACCTGCGCAAAGAATGCCCTTCGGGCCTGCTGGACACGCTCCTGCACATCCGCGTGGATAGAAGTGAAACTTCTGGGAATCTGATACCCCAGCACATTCAAACTCTCAACATGCTTGAAAGGAACAATCCGCGAGCCAATCTGAACCGTGACCGCATCAGTGTACTGAGTACCACACACCATCATCTCTAGACTCTCCTCCTTCCACTCCATCCCCCAATCCCTGAGAGCAGTAGTGAAGGCAGTGGCCGCATCCTGCGCCTCCGATGCTGACTTGGCGGCCAGAAAAATATTGTCAGCCCAGAGAGCATGATTCCAACGTGCATACCGACAATGATCATCATGGCATGGCATCTCGACTCCGACACCGCGCTGATCCAGGCGAGCGATCACATCACGCCACATAGCAATAGTGACAATAGTAAAAGCGATAGGTGATTCGGTGCCCCCAGTACGGAGCGACCTATCCCACTGCACATTGGGGATTGTCACTCCTTCAAACAGCACCGTGCATGAAGTAGAGGAGAGAGGCTCCAATAACGCATACTGTAACCGTGCACTGATCCCAAGGGCCGTCATCGCTCTCGAGACTGTCGGCAACGTCACAGCATCGAACGCCCGCTCGATGTCACAGCTGAGGAGCCACGCCGTTTGATCTCGCCCCCATGTGGAAGCATGTTGTGCAATACATGTCATGGCCGATGAAATCTCCCAGCAACGTCGTCCGCTGGTAAAACCGTAAACCGCCATATCACTCATGAAGGGTTCCACACATCGTTCCAGTAAAATCGTCACACACGTGAGATACCACTTGGCCAAGGTATTTCCGACAAGCAGGTTCCTTGTTTGTCGCAATGTTTCCAGTTTGCTCGTTTTCGGCATAAGTGTTAGGTATACTTCCTGCCATTCCCTTGGCGTCGGACGAAGCCCGTTGAATATATCAGAGAAAACCTTACCAATAGAACGCACTGACCTCCACGAAAGAGACTTGAGAAGTTCAACCGAGATGCCGTCGGGCCCACAGGCCCGTCCTGTTCGGAGCCTGCTCCGCGCCTGCAGAATAGTAGAGTATGTAATCGTAAGTGTGTTGTCCGAAGAGGCTGTTGATTGAGATGCATGGCGACGCAGTGTGGACACAAGCTCCCGATTGCGGGCTCTGGAGTCATCACAAGTCATACTCTGCACAGCATATCGCTCCACCTCCTCCGCCCACAGTTCCCTGTCCTCCGTCATCATAGTCGTAGGCCCCATATCCCCTCCCCCAGTGTCCGTCACCCTCAACTCCGTCACACGTGTCCTCCTCCCCTTCCTAGATGGTAGCGCCTCCCACTCCACCTTCCGTCGGCGATATTCCCGCGCAAGCGGTCTGATGCGACGTCGAAGGTCCCGAGCCAACGCTCTGTCCTTCCTAGCACGTGCCTCTCTGAGTTGTACCTCCAGCTCGGCATGCTGAGGAGTCCTACTCGGCGGGAGCCCTCGAGAGTACCTGGGGGCCCTCACCGTGAGGAGCGGTAACGCATGTCCAGCAATCGTTTCAGCAAGACGTTGTGGGGGCACCGTCGGGATCTGGACGTCCGCCAGGACCTGAAATTGGGCCTCCTCCCGATACGATTGGAACTCTTTGTGGCTTGTGTGGTGGCTAGGGGGGCCTTGATATTTCGTGACCTGAGGGTTCTGCATATGGAACTCGGCGTAGACACAGGCATGATCCGAGAAGTTGGTAGTCGGGGTCTCTGGGATCCAATCCGTTCGGCATTCAACCAAGTCACCCTCCCAGGATTGTGGGACCATGAGATAGTCAAGCACTTTTGGCGCAATAGTCTTCGCCCCAGACTTGCGTCGAGCATTATTCGCACGATGCACGAAAGTCGGCTGCCGAGAGTACGGCGAGCCAAGAGAATTGACTGCCAGCAAGCGCATCCGACACAGCCACTCCTGCAGCTGAGATCGCCACATGTCCTCCTCCCACCGTCTATCCTCCGTATCATTCCCATATCCCCTCCCGTCGAGAATCTGCACAGCACCTCCAGTCACCGTGCCTCCTGAACAGGTGATGTCGGGCGCAAGCTCAACATTAAAATCCCCTGCAATCACAAGCTCACATGTGTATCTGCATTCCTCCTTCCACCTCCGATAAGTTGTTTCGATTGCTTTCAGCATCTCAAAAGCCACCTCCAATGAACGATTCTCCGATCTGTTCGGAAAGCACGCAGAAACAAGAAAGATACACGGATGACGCAAGCACACAATAGCAAGACGAGCATGATTACTCCAAGAGCGAACTATGTTGTGACAAGACTTCCCCCTCAAAGCTATGGAAGCCTTCCTGTCACTTGAATAAACTAGGTGCCAGCCAAGCAGCTGAATTGAATTGGACGGTAAGTGTTCACACTCCTGTAAACAGAACACTTCACAGCCGTGAGAAAGAAGTGCCCTCATGCAAGCAAACCCCCGATCTGCTGTAGCCCCTTGTTTCATAGGATTCTGGGTGCCTAGCCTATGCTGGGCTGTGGGGCCACCAGCCCGACTGGCACCTCTGCACCGTCACACCCTGCCGGCAAGACTCGTAACAAATGTGTCGTATGTAGTCGTCACACCGCTTCGCATAAGTACCCCCTCCCAGATCTCGCGGTCCACTGTCCACCCCGTATTGATACGAAAGGATGCCAGTTCCACGGGTCGATGCTGAGGGTCCCGCGGCTTGGTCCACATTGTGCTCCGTCCGTTGGGTCCCGATCCTGCCTCCCCCCTGATCTCCATAGCCTCACTGTTGGTACACTCGCGGTATGTCCCATAGAAGCGCCCCACAGCCCCGATATGATCACGTTTCCAAGGTGGGGCCTCTATGCGTACGCGGACCCGACTGGGTCGTTGTAACATGCCCTGGAACATGCTGTCATAATCTGGAGGTGACCTCGAAACCTGAGCCGCATTCCTTTGGGGATTCGGAGTTAAAGCATCATCAAAAGCACGCTTCACGTTGTATAATGTCGAAGAGTCGGTTCCTACAATGAATTTGATTTTGATCGTACTCAACATCATTCTACTTCCATTCATACGTAATGTGCCCTCGTAGTCGATCCTAGCTTCATCCTCTGCTGCGATGGCCGTCTTCAAATTAGTGATGAATTGTGCAGCGTCCGTGTCTCTCATCATACTGGCCGAACGTGTAACCGCTGTCCCATTCCAGTCTGTCCAGCCTGTGAGCTCCACATAGCTGGGACTGAAACTGGAGGGTCCTGAGAGTCCTGGTGGGCCCCCTCCGTAGGAAGGTGCCGTAGTCGAGGCTGCACCTGATATCACACTGGGGTTCTTCTTGAGATCCTGCATCTGTCGTTCCAAGTTGTTCATCCTGATGTCGGAGGCCTCCTGACGATTCGAGATGCTCTGAATATCGGCCCTGATTTCGACGTTTTCGCGTTGCCCAACTTTGCTCTCCAGCACGTTGAGCTCCGCGAAGGCCTTGAACCAGGATGGGGCCTCGTCCGAGACCACACTGAGTTTCTTTCGCTTCTCCTCGAGTTCTCCCAAGAGTGCCTCGTGAGGACCGTTGACACGATGTTTGACATTTCGTTGGGCGTCGTCGCTAACACCCTGCATACCCTGACGCTCCCCAGCACCTTCAGGGACAACAGCCGCTTGGGCCGCCGCCTGTTGTGCCTCCGTGGGCATACCTGGGGGTCCCCCTAGAGCACCTTGTGGAGCTGGGCCTCTAGGAACAACAGGAGCGCCTCCAGATCCTTGACCTCCAGGACTGACCTGACCTACTGGAACCCCTCCCGCACGCCCTCCGTTGGTTGTAGCTCCCGCCACAGCTGCGTTGGAAGGAGTCTGCATCATATTCATGAGTCCTGTATTCATATTCACAAATGAAGGTGGGACAACACAATGGCTATCACTATCTGGTGTGGAGTCGGCAGTATTCAATCTCCCGTCCAATGGAAGGTCACGTACAATCTGCTCGGTATCCTGAATTTGCCTCTTCCGAGATGCCCTCTCAACAGCAGAATCTGGTCTCTGTCCGTAATCCTGTGAGTACTGCAAATATGGTACAGTCGGGGAAATATCCTCCAGCTGGAAACGTCTCGCAAGCACTGAAAAGTCGTACCCGTCCGTCTTTGCACACACGACAAACAAAACAACAATTACAGCACACAAAGCAGGCGGCCTGGCTTGCCTGGAAGATGCCGTACTCGTCGATGGCAGCGATGGCCGCCGCGCCGCTTCCCCACGGCGCCGACACCCCCTGAGCTCCTGTGGGATCCAGGAGCCCTAGAGCCGAGATGTCTTGAGCCGAGAACCTCGTAGAGCTCTTTTCATGCACGGCGATCGTCGGAGCACATGAAGAAAGCTTCTGGAACGCGACAGAAAAAAACTCGAGAAATTACGTCTTTTTTATGTATCCAACGTCGGTTCCTGCAAGTCTTTTGATAGTAATATTGCAGCTACGGACCTGAAAATTTTACTGGCAGACGCGGCATAACCCACTACACGTGAGAAAAATACCGGTTCTTAAAATGAATTGTCAAATATCTTTCGAATATTAACAAAACCGACCCAAAGTCATCACATTGTCTCTTTTGGTCGGGTCGGCCAACTAGCTCCACCCCGCGCCGGAATTCCTCTAGCTCATCGATGCCGAAGAGCTCTACGAGGTACTCTGAAGCTTCCAGCAATAACTTGCTAAGGGAAGCTCTACGAGTTACTAGCTCCACCCCGCGCCGGAATTCCTCTAGCTCATCGATGCCGAAATGCTCTACGAGGTACTTTGTCCTTTCTGGCCGGGTCGACCAACTAGCTCCACCCCGCGCCGGAATTCCTCTAGCTCATCGATGCCGAAGAGCTCTACGAGGTATTTTCAACCGACCAAAAGTCAGCAAAGGGTCCGTCGAGATTCAAAAGTCAGCAAAGGGTCCGTCGAGATTTTTCTTGCCAACTAGCTCTCCAGCGCGCCGGAATTACTCTTAAGCTTCCAGCAATAACTTGCTAAGGGAAGCTCTACGAGTTACTAGCTTCACCCCGCGCCGGAATTCCTCTAGCTCATCGATGCCGAAAAACTCTACGAGGTACTTGCTGACGGTTCCGCGAAGTCTTTTGAGCTAATCGATGCCTTCGTAGCGTCCACTTGGTAGCGTCCAAAACCAGGAGAGCCAAGAGACCCTTTGGGAACGGGAAATCTTTCCTGGAGAGCTCTGGGAGGTTCCCCTGCAGCGCTGCCGAAGCGCTGGCAGAAACGCTTCCATGCGTGCCTGCACGCGCGCAGGCACGCGTGGAAGCTAGCCGGAAGCTCTCCCGGACCAGTCGCCGGGCCAGGCGAGCCGCTGCGAGGATCGTGGAGCGGCGGAGATGGGCTGCTGGCGGGCACCACCACCGTCTGGCTTCTAATCTTAAACCCTTTAGCTCTCAGCGAGCTCTCGGGGAGAAACCCGGAGAGCAAAGAGGGCACACACCAGAAAGCCTTCCTGGCAAGCCCACGGAAGATCTCGTGAAGCTCTTCTGGGGGTCTGGGGGCCCCCTGCAGCGCCTCTGAAGCGCTGCCTGGAACGCTTCCACGCGTGCCTGCACGCGTGCAGGCACGGGCACGCGTGGACGCTTGCCCGAAGCTCTCCCGGACCAGCTGCCGGGCCAGGCGAGCCGCCGCGAGGATCGTGGAGCGGCGGAGATGGGCTGCTGGCGGGCACCACCACCGCCCGGCTTCTAATCTAAAACCCTTTAGCTCTCAGAGAGCTCTCCGGGAAAAACCCGGAGAGCGAAGGGAGCCTAAGGAACTGGGAAGCTTCCCTGCAGCGCTGCTGAAGCGCTACCAGATGTCAGCGTCCAAAACCCAGAGTGCAAAGGGCGCACACACACACCAGAAAGCTTCCCTGGCGAGCGCTCAAACGCTCTCGTAAAGCTCCTCTGGCGCTCTGGGGGGGCTCCCCTGCAGCGCTGCTGAAGCGCTGCCAGAATCGCTTCCATGTGTTCCTGCACGCGCGCAGGCACGCGTCGAGGCTTGCCGGAAGCTCTCCGGGACACGTTGCCGGCTCAGGCGAGCTGCTGCGAGGATCGTGGAGCGGCGGGGATGGGCTCCTGGCGGGCACCACCACCGCCCAGCTTCTAATCTTAAACCCTCTAGCCCTCAGCGAGCTCTCCGGGAAAAAAACGCTTCCATGCGTGCCTGCACGCTTGCAGGCACGCGTGGAAGCTTGCCGGAAGCTCTCCCGGACCAGCTGCCGGCTCAAACGAACCCCTGCGAGGCCTGTGGACCGCCGTGGAGGAGCTCCTGGCGGCCACCACCACCGTCCGGCTTTTAATCTTAAACCCTTTAGCTCTCAGCGAGCTCTCCGGGAATAACTTGCTGAGGGAAGCTCTACGAGTTACTTGCTCCACGCCGCGCCAGAATTCCTCTAGCTCATCAATGTCGAAGAGCTCAACGAGGTATAACTTGCTCAGGGAAGCTCTACGAGTTATTTCTGTTAGTTCTTTGCTGAAGAGCTCTACGAGGTACTCGTAAGCTTCCACCAGTAACTTGCTAAGGGAAGTTCTACGAGTTACTCGTAAGCTTCCAGCAATAACTTGCAAAGGGATGCTCCACGAGTTATTAGCTCCACCCCGCGCCGGAATTCCTCTAGCTAATCGATGCCGAAGAGCTCAACGAGATACAGCGCTGTCAGGAAAGCCCCCATGCGTGCCTGCGCGCGCGCAGGCACGCGTGGACACGTGCCAGAAACGCTCCCCGACCCGCTGCGACCTCAAAGGAACTGCCGCGAGGATTCTGGACCGGCGAAGATGGGCTGCTGGCGGGCACCACCACCGACCGGCTTCTACTCTGAAACCCTATAGCTCTCAAGGAGCTCCTGGGAACTTGGTAGGGTTCGAAACCCGGAAAGCGAAGACACCTTCCGGGACAGGAAATCTTTCCTTGTGAGCTCCTGGGGGCTCCCGGAAGCGCTTCGAAAGCATAGCCAGGCACGCCTCCATGCGTGCCTGCACGCGCGCAGGCACGTGTGGACGCGTGCCTTCCTGCAGAGCTCTGTCACACCCACCTGGGGCGCTTGCTGAGCTCTGTCAAACCCTTCCGAAGCGATCCTGCACTGCTGCGGACCCGCTGCCGGGCCGGGCGAGGCGCCGCGGGGATCGTGGACCGGCGGAGATGGGCTGCTGGCGGGCACCACCACCGTCCGGCTTCTAATCTAAAACCCTCCAGCCCTCTGAGAGCTCTCCGGGTTTTTTTGTGCTGGACAGCTCTTTAGCTCATACCTCGTAGAGCTCTTCGGCATCGATGAGCCAGAAGAATTCCGGCGCGGGCTGGAGCTAGCTGGTCGACCCGGCCCTAAGTGACAAAGTGGTGACTTTGGGTCGCTTTTGCGAAGATTAACTTGTAGAGCTCCCCTTAGCAAGTTATTGCTGGAAGCTTAAGAGGAATTCCGGGGCGCTGGAGAGCTAGTTGGCAAGAAAAATATCGACGGAACTTTTGGTGACTTTTGGTCGGTTGAAAATTTTGTCTTCGAATTTCAACCATTCGTTAGAGCTCTAGTATTTTTTCCCATGATATTCGATCTTGTTCCCGCTCGCCATCTTGATCTCAGCTCGATCGGGTACCTTTTACTGCCAAAAAGCAGGCAGGCGGGATCGACCGTTTCAAGTGATCTTGACACGCGACGACGGTTTTCTGAACATAACTCGAGCCTTTTGACAGCTACAGAGCAGGTAAGCACAGCTAATCGATTCAGAATGATGAGGCGCGCTCGTCTGTTGAATCTAGAGGTCTGAACTCGGTCTGCTAGCCGAGCTAGGTCCGCAAACCTATTCGTATTATTCGAGTCACCTTGACAGACGCTCTCGGTTTTCTGTACTTAACTCGAGCAATATGACAGCAACAGAGCTGCTACTTATAGAAACCAATTCAGAGTCATCAGTCGCGTTTGTCTGTTGAATCCAGAGCTCTGAACTCGGTCTGCTGCCCGATCTAAAATCGCGAAACTATTCGTAGTGTTCGAGTCATCTTGGGAAGTGCTCTCGGTGTTCTGCAGGCTGGTGGGGGCTACAGTGCTGGTGGTCACAGAAATCGATTTGAAGACATCTGGCGCGTGCGCCTGTCGAATGGAGAGCTGCGAACTCGGTCTGCTGGCCGAACTAGATCCGCGAAACTATTGTATTGTTCGAGTCATCCTGAGAGGTGCTGTCGGTTTTCAACACTTAATTCGGGCTGTTGGGGGGCTGCAGGGCTGGTGATCACAGGAGTCGATTCGCAGACATCAGACGCGTCCGCCTGTCGCATTCAGAGGTCTGAACTCGGTTTGATACTCGAGCTGGGTTCCCAAACTATTCGTTTTGTTAGAGTCATCTTGAGAGGTGCTGTCGATTTACGCACGTAACTCGGGCTGTAGTTGCATCGAGAAGTCTGAAATCGCTCGGGCTGAAAAACTGTTCGTTCTCTGCATTTTTTCTCACAATATACATTGTCAGGAAGCTCTACGAGTCTCCCGGCGGTAAGGAAAGTTGACGGTTTACCGCCGGCGCCCAGTTGAAAGATATTTGACAATTCATTTTGAGAAACCAGATTTTTCGCACCTGTAATGGGTTATGACGCGCGCGCCTGTAAAATTTCCAGGCCCGTAGGTACAGTATTACTACCAAAACATCTGGAGCAACCGACGTTAAATAAAAATCGAAAAAAAAAAAAAAAAAAAAAAAAAAAAAAAAAAAAAAAAAAAAAAAAAAAAAAAAAAAAAAAAGTAATTTTTCAGATTTTCGGGCCTCGCCCCAGAAGCTTCCTTCATCAGAAAAGAGCTCTACGAGGGTCCCGGCGGTAACCTGGTTGACAGTTTACCGCCGGTTCCCAGTCCAGCTCGAGTTAAGTTAAGAAAATCAACCATATCCACGGGAAATTCCCGGAGAGCTCTCAGAGAGCTAGAGGGTTTTAGATTAGAAACCGGACGGTGGTGGTGCCCGCCAGCAGCCCATCTCCGCCGGTCCACGATCCCCGCAGCGCCTCGCCCAGCCCGGCAGCGGGTCCGCAGCAATGCAGGATCGCTTCAGAAAGGTTTGACAGAGCTCTGCAGGCGCCCCAGGGGGGTGTGACAGAGCTCTGCAGGAAGGCACGCGTCCACGCTTGCCTGCACGCGTGCAGGCACGCATGGGGGCGTGCCTGGCAGTGCTTTCGAAGCGCTTCCGGGGGCCCCCAGTAGCTCACAAGGAAAGATTTCCTGTCCCGGAAGGTGTCTTCGCTCTCCGGGTTTTGGACGCTACCGAGTTAGCAGAATACACATAGTTTATCAGCCCCAACGCTGATAGCGGACTGATTTCACGCGTTCAGATACTTTGAACTAGCGCGCCTGATGATTGCCTATCGACTGCTGTGCCGAATAGCTCTGTAGCCCTTCGGCAGCTCGATTCAAGTCAAGAATACCAGCACAATCTCCAAAAAGTCAGCAGAGTACGAATAGTTTTCCCGGAGAGCTCTCAGAGAGCTAGAGGGGTTTAGATTAAAAGCCAGACGGTGGTGGTGCCCGCCAGCAGCTCATCTCCGCCGGTCCACGATCCTCGCAGCGCCTCGCCCGGCCCGGCAGCGGGTCCGCAGCAATGCAGGATCGCTTCAGAAAGGTTTGACAGAGCTCAGCAGGCGCCCCAGGGGGGTGTGACAGAGCTCTGCAGGAAGGCACGCGTCCACGCGTGCCTGCACGCGTGCAAGCACGCATGGGGGCGTGCCTGGCAGTGCTTTCGAAGCGTTTCCGGGAAACCCCAGGAGCTCACAAGGAAAGATCCCCGGGGGCTCCTTGAGAGCTATAGGGCTTCAGAGTAGAAGCCG
Source organism: Prorocentrum cordatum (assembly GCA_963575745.1). NCBI lineage: Eukaryota > Dinophyceae > Prorocentrales > Prorocentraceae > Prorocentrum > Prorocentrum cordatum. The sequence continues at coordinate 121,406 of CAUYUJ010020043.1, forward strand.
GTCGGTGGTGGTGCCCGCCAGCAGCCCATCTTGGCCGGTCCAGAATCCTCGCAGCAGTTCCTTTGAGGTCGCAGCGGGTCCGGGAGCGTTTCTGGCACGTGTCCACGCGTGCCTGCACGCGCGCAGGCACGCATGGAGGCGTTCCTGACAGCGCTGTCGAAGCACTTCAGGTGCGCCTGCTGGCGTGCAGGCACGCCTGGAGGCGTGCCTGGCAGCGCTTTTCGAAGCGCTTCAGGGGACCCGCCATGGTTCTTACCTTGTAGAGCTCTTCGTTATAACTCGTAGAGCTTCCCTTAGCAAGTTATTGCTGGAAGCTTAAGAGTAATGTCTCGTAGAGCTCTGATGGTGGAAGAGCTAGAGGAATTCAGCGACAGGGTGGAGCTAGTTGGCGAAATGTCGCAAAGTGACGCGATCATACCTCGCGGCCAGGCTCAGCCGATTTTGCAGTTCTAACAATTCGTTTGGGCTGCTATTTTCCCGGAGAGCTCGCTGAGAGCTAAAGGGCTTAAGATTAGAAGCCGGACGGTGGTTGTGCCCGCCAGGAGCTCTTGCGCGGCGGTCCAGAATCCCCGCAGGGGCTTTTTCGGCCCGGCAACGGGTCCGGGAGAGCTTCCGGCAAGCTTTCACGCGTGCCTGCACGCGTGCAGGCACGCATGGAAGCGTTTCTGGCAGCGCTTCGGCAGCGCTGCAGGGGAGCTTCCCAGAGCCACCCAGAACAGACTGGGCGCTGGCGGTAAACCGACAACCTTTATTACCGCCGGGGGACTCGTAGAGCTTCCTGACAACATATAATGTCGAAAAAAAATACACCGAACAAATAGTTTTTCAGCCCAAGCAATTTCAAACCTCTCGGATGCAACAGCCGAACGCCCCCGATGCTTCTGGAGTGTCTTCTGTACGAGCTCTGTAGCTCTCCTACAGCCCGAGTTACGTGCGTAAATCGACAGCACCTCTCAAGATGACTCGAACAATACGAATATTTGGCAAACCTAGCTCGAGTATCAGACCGAGTTCAGACCTCTGCATGCGACAGGCGGACGCGTCTGATGTCTCTGAATCGATTCCTGTGATTACCAGCCCTGCAGCCCCCCCTACAGCCCGAGTTAAGTGCAGGAAACCGACAGCACCTCACAGGATGACTCGAACAATACGGATAGTTTCGCAGACCTAGTTCGGGCAGCAGACAGAGTTCGGAGCTCTGGATTCGAAAGGCGGACGCGCCTGATGTTTCTTAATCGATTCCAGTGATTACCAGCCATGCAGCCCCCCTACAGCCCGAGTTAAGTGCAGAGAACCGACAGCATCTCTCAAGATGACTCGAACAATACGAAGAGTTTCGCGATTCTAGATCGGGCAGCAGACCGAGTTCAGAGCTCTGGATTCAACAGACAACGGCCACTGATGATTTGAATCAGATTCTGTAGGTATCAGCTCTGTAGCTGTCCTGTCGCTCGAGTTTGGTGTTTGGTCAGGCTACACAGGGCGCGTGCGCCCAAGCCTAAGGGCTAGAGCCAGTTAAATCCGCCTCCTCCGCTTTGCAGAGGAAATTTCTTTAACAATGTGCTCCACACCTGTGCACAGGCGCTCGGCAGCAGATAATTCTGCCTCCGTCACGGTGGCTCCTACATCAAACATGTAGGCTTCTGAGCTCACGAGTGTCCACGGGCCATTCTCTGGAGCAACTTCGATCCAGTGACCTCCTGCAGCACCCTCACTGCTCACTCCACCATCCCAGCATCCTCTGATGTATTTGATGTTTGTCCTGTTCTGTTTGATATAGTCGTGCTTGTAAATTCTGTAACAGTTTCCTTCTCTCGCATGGTGTGTCAGCTCATCAGCATAGGCATTGGCTTCCCTATAGATATGTTTCCAGAAATCCCTACCGTACGTCGGGCATCGTATGTTGTGTTGTTCACTCACGTCATACATGATGTTTTGTATCCTGGCGATCCGTTTGGCATACCCACTGTTGTCACAGGCCCAGACTCCCCTCAACCATTGTACGACCGTTTTACTGTCTCCGCACATTTCAACAGCGATACCTTCCATCCCAGGGTCCCATATCGTAGTCTGTTCATTAATAACTGCAAGACGTCGGGCCAACTCGTCATCTGTCGGTGTCTTCGCAAACCCTCCCATCCTCCTCTCCTTACTCCTCCTCACAAACATATCCTCCACTTTGGGTATCTGTGATATGTGTTCCACAAACTCCTCCCAATCCGTCGGTACAACGCACGTGTCGTGCCACAGAAGCGACCTCCATTTTTCAAAGGGTGCATGCCAGCTGCTCGCCACGATTCGTGGTCTGCCTCTGAGCCGTCTCGTTCCCTCTCTCGACATCGTCCGACTTACTGCCGCCAGCATTTCATCCCTCTGCACCGTCCACTCCCCCGATACGTGCAACATGGAGCGCAGCGTCTGCTGCCACGATTTGCTATACACAGTGGACGGCATGTGGCACTTATATTGGGATACCTCCACGGCGAATTCAAAGTTGTACCTCACAACTTTCTCCACCAACGTTTTGAACCCCCCCTCCTTGAACATCTCCCTGGATCTGTTGGTACTGCGATCCCTGAACTCCTCCCACGTTTCCGTCTCTTTTCTATGTAATCCTCGCATTGTGTTCAAACATCTTCCTTCAAAGCTCCTCAATATGTTCAGCACATGTTCATTACAGCTCCACCCCACACATCCATGGCATATGATCTGTTGAACTCTGCTCTGATACCGTCTGAATTTCTCCCTCATGCTCACCGCGCGTGATCGATAGAATTTAATATCAGCATAGAAACACCGCCTGCCTGCATCAATACGGTGCCGTACTGCATGGAAATCCCTCGGGTTCGTCACAAATTTAACTCCCAGTATGTCGCACTCGCTTTTTCTCGGCAAAACCACCGCCTCACGTAATGGATAGGGTAGGCTGGGGTCTCCAGCCCGTGCACAAATATCATCTCCCAGTTCGCAAACTAATGATTGTGGTCCCTGGTTTTGTCTCAGCCCAAAAACAAGGTACTCCAGGCTCTCAATCTTCCAGTCCATACCAGCCCGTCTGAGGGCCACGGTCAACATGCTCACCATATTCCTCAGCTGATTCGCCGAAGATGCCAGCAGCACCACATTGTCAGCCCATATGTAATGATTGACCAGCGCCTGTTGTGTCCCCTCGCCTTCCAATCGTACTCCATAATGACATGCTTCCCATGATTCAGCAATAGAGGCCCAAATTGCCTCCAACACAATATTGAAGAGTACTGGTCCTTCTTTCCCTCCAGTTCGCACCGACTTGTTATACAGGATCTCTTCGCTGCACACATCCTGGAAATCAAAAACTGCTGTGTTTCCAATCATAGGCTCCACAATTGCAATAATCAGATCTGTTGGATATCTCAGATGTTCCATCGCGCGGATCACCATCGAGACAGTGACATGATCAAACGCTTTCTTTATATCCATTATCCCCATATGTACCGACTCGCCTTTTCCCCAGAGAGTGGCATGACGTGTCATGTGCAGCAAAGGGGCCGTCATGTGATGAACTTTGTGACTCTTCTGGAATCCATATGTCGCCAATTTTTTGACATGTCCATGTTCCTCCACGAGAATAAGAAGGCACGCCATGTACCACTTGCTCATAACACTCAACAGCGATATTGCACGAGTCTCCCCAAATGTTTGGATCATACTCATTTTTGGAATCAACTGCACGCACAACTTTCTCCACGAATCAGGTGACGACTTTTTCTGATCATGTATTTCTTGAAATGAGTGTCGTATCAATCTCAATGCATTCCAAGGTATTGCTTTGAGAATCTCCGCCACCAGGCCATCAGAGCCCGCTGCGGTGCCGCCCTTCAATCGGGCTCGAGCCCCCAGCAACACACCCATAGATATGACCCTGTTCGTAGTTCTGCCCTCTGCCTCCCACTGTGTCCGTAGTCGATGCAACTCTCTCTTTGCAGCTCCTCCCTCCCCATCACATGTATATGACCGTTGTACGTGTTTGTTGAGCTCCTCCACCCATCTTTGTTTATTTTCTGTCAGTATCCCGTCACACAGCATTTCCTTGATACACCTACGGGGTCCATGTTTGAGGCCAGTGGAGTCCTTGAGGAGCTGTTCCCGCCTGAACTTTCTTCGGAGTGTTTTTTGACGTCTCAGTAATTGTTTCCTACGCTCACCGAAGACACCCCTCCTTAACTCCGCTTCAACGTCCACGAGTTGGTCAGGTTTTTTGATTGGTTTAGTATCCGCCCTGCCCTTTGTATGCCTACACATCGTCGCAGCACTCACAAGCATCTGTCCAACTGTTTGTATATTTATGTCACCCTGTTGGTTCATATGTTGTTGTACCTGCACATCGGCCAGTGTACTGAACACATTCGCTGACTCATAATCCTCCGGGGCCCAATTGATGAGGCTCGGGGGCCTGGGTCGCACGAAAGGCTTGCGCACCGACGCATGTTTTATCCTCACACCTACCTTCGCATGGTCACTGTAGCGTGACGCTCGATCCTGTGTAGGATCCACAAATTCCACCGTGCATTCAAATGAGCAGTTGGTCCGAGCCACCTCGGTACCTGCAAATTGTGTCGGCACAAATACATAGTCCAACACCCTGGAGTAGCTGCTGGTACTCCACGGCCTGTGCGTCACTTGTCGCACGCCGTAGGTGTTGGCTGCACAAAGACCCCAGTGATTCAGAAAGCGCACGAGCATGTCCCTCCTCTCCTCATGATGTTTCGCCTCCGACCTCATCCACACCTCCTCCAATCCTTCTCCCGTGAACCCCAAGAGATTTGGTTCCAGCTCCGTCTGCGCATCTGTCCCCACAAACTGCAATACTTTGGACCCCTGGTATTGCTCGCTACATAGTTGCATGCATGCACACAGCTTAGCTAGAACGTCACAATATTCATCGAGCCTATCATCTCCCCGCTGCACTGTGGGTAGGTACACTGAGGACACGACCACAGATGCAAATTGTACAACAGCAAACCTCTCACCGCACTTACTGTCCGAAATAGTCGCCGCCCATGAGCCCCTGAAGGCCACAGCAGCTCGTCGGCACACGCTAAAACGCACCTGCCACCCACATGCTTCAAATGCTGCCGATGACATGTACTGACACTCCTGCAAGCATAGCACATCATAATGACAAAACTCCAGCATTGCTGGCAAAAGCTCGCTATTCCTCATGTTGACATTCCAAGTTGCCACCGCGAGCTGAGTGGCAGACTGGCACCGTCCATTGTTCGTCTGTCTGAGCTTCGTGAGTAAGCCCTCTTGATCCACCTCAGGCTCCACCCTCCTTAGATTATTAGTGTGTAGCGCCCACCCGCTGTGTACCCCCCACTCAGCAATCAGTACTCTTGTGTCTGGATCTGCCTGTGGGTTTTGTGTAAACCATATGTATGATTTTGGCGGCCCTGGCTCCCCCTTGCACATTGTCCCCGTCGTTTTCTTCACTTCCGCAAAGCAACTCTGGAACTTACCAATCTGTTGGACATGGGGTGTTCTCCATGGCGCGCATTCTACATGAAACTTTACATTCGGTGGGAGGTCAGTGTTTCCCCTCTTGTATTCGCTGTCGAAACAATTCCGAACCTGCCATATGATCTCCACTGCCGTCCCCTTTTTGAAATAGATCCGCCCTCGTGTGTATGGCCAGTACCTGCCAGTATTCTCCCCCGCAGTTCTCGCATGGTCAAAAGCAGCATTATGTGTTGCGTCCAGCGATGCCAATCCCAATGATTTCGTTATGTTGTCGGTCAGCACCTGTTGTTTCATGGCCTCCCTTTGTTTTATCTCTCTATTCTTCCAACCCTCACGTGATATCCATCCTTTGAACTCAATATATGATGGTACCCAGTTCGAATTATGCCCTGCACCACTGCCCGCGTCCCCTGATCCGTATCTAGTCGAACCACTTGCGCAAGATTGAGCGTCTCCATTTTTCAGATTCTGAATGTCAGCTTGGGCCTGTTTCATTTGCTCCGATAACGTTTTGACATCTGACGTTGTTCTATCAATCTTCTCCTCCATGACATGTAAATCAGCTGCAACCGATGTTTTGAACTCACTAACCGTCGCAGTTACTTCATTCTGGCCCTTCACAATCTGTCTAAACATTTCCTCGGGCGTCATTGTAGCTGGTTGAGGCGCCTGGACAGCAGCACTTTGGGCCACGGCCAGACCACTCGTAGCATTGGGGACTTGGGCTGTAGCTAAATGAGGCGCCTGGACAGCAGCACTGGAAGCCGCGGCCAGACCACTCGAAGCACTGGAACCTTTGCCCTCCCCTTTCGCCCTCACCTCTCTCAACCATTCACTACTCGCATTCCCTCCCATTTTGCTGTCTTCTGCTTTGTCATCCGCCATGATTGCTGACGAACGTCGTTTATTCCTCTCTTTGACTGTACGCAATGTGTGAAGTGCAGCCTGATATCTATCTGATTGCCCAATCTTCTTGAAATCGTACGCCTCCTGCTGAACAAATGCCTCTGGTGGAGAAATTTCCAACTCAAGTGCTATCTGATCTTCTCTCTTCTCCTGCGTCGTTAATCGCGGCACAGTAGCTGATGTGTCTTTCAACCAATCACACGGATGTGGGTCACTATCCACACCAAAGTCAGCTGACGTGAAATATTCACTCTGATCGTCTTCTGACGGTATAATATATGCTCCCTGCGAGTCCGTCTTCAATCCAACCGCCCACAGTGGTCTTTTGTAAAATCCAGACAAATCCTGATCTTCCTGCGATCCCCACGATATCTTGATATCAAGAACGAGAGCGAGGATTCAATGTGAACACAGCCCCCGCGATACGTCAAGCACGTACCGCACGAGAGGGGGGCTTGAGGCAAGCCTGTGTGTGTGCCCTGACGTGGGCCCTGTTCGACGTCGAACCCTGACGTCTCGACCCTTGACGTCTTGACGTCTCGACCCTTGACGCCTTGAGCCAAAGTCTTGAGCCAGAAACCGAGTTAAGTACAGAAAACCGAGGGCGTCTGTCAAGGTGACTCGAATAATACGAATAGGTTTGCGGACCTAGCTCGGCTAGCAGACCGAGTTCAGACCTCTGGGTTCAACAGGCGAACGCGCCTGATCATTCTAAATCGATTAGCTGTGCTTACCAGCTCTGTAGCTGTCCTGAAGCTCGAGTTATCTTGAAAAAACCGTCAGCGCGTGACAAGATGACCCGAGACGGGCGATCCCGCCCGTGTGCTTTTTGGCAGTAAACGTACCCGATCGAGCTGAGATCAAGACGGCGAGTGGGAATAAGATCGAATATCACGGGAAAAAACACTACAGCTCTAACGAATGTTCAAATTTCGAGAACAAAATTTTCAACCGACCAAAAGTCACCCAAAGGTCCGTCGAGATTTTTCTTGCCCACTAGCTCTCCAGCGCCCCGGAATTACTCCTAAGCTTCCAGCAATAACTTGCTAAGGGAAGCTCAACAGGTTATTTCCCGTCCCCAAAGGGTTTCTTCGCTCCCCCGGTTTTGGATGCTACTAATGCGCAGAGCGAAGCTTGGCATTACAGAAGTCCCCTTACCAAAAAAAATCGTAGAGCTTCCCTTAGCAAGTCGGTGCTGGAATCTTGAGAGTAATAACTCGTAGAGCTTCCCTTAGCTAGTTGCTGGAAGCTTAAAAGTAATTCCCGGAGAGCTCGCTGAGAGCTAAAGGGTTTAAGATTAGAAGCCGGACTGTGGTGGTGCCCGCCAGGAGCTCCTTTCCGTCGCTCCACGATCCTCGCAGCGGATTTTTTGAGCCAGCAACTGGTCCGGGAGAGCTTCCGGCAAGCTTCCACGCGTGCCTGCACGCGTGCAGGCACGCATGGAAGCGTTTCTGCCAGCGCTTCGGCAGCGCTGCAGGGGAGCTTCCCAGAGCTCTCCAGGAAAGATTTCCCATCCCCAAAGGGTCTCTTCCCTCTCCGGGTTTTTCCCGGAGAGCTCGCTGAGAGCTGAAAGGTTTAAGACTTGCGCCGGCGGTGAACCGTCAACCTGGTCATCGCAGAGCTCCTTGCACGCGTAAGGGTGCTCAACATCAAAAGAGAGGGCTTCTGGAAGCATTTCTCGAAAAAGAGAAAACATGATTTTGTTCAGGTCGACATAAGGTTGGTTTCGCCAAGTGTTTAGATAGTAAAAGTGCACCAAGAGAGCTCATATTCAGACGCAGAGGCCTTCATAGTCGTCCACAGATGCGAAGAAATCCGCTCTCTCAAAATAAATGGTCAAATATCTTTCAATTTTTTTCAAAACCACACAAAAGTTGTCACTTTGTCCTTTCTGGTCGGGTCGACCAACTAGCTCCACCCCGCGCCGGCATTCCCCTAGCTCATCGATGCCGAAGAGCTCTACGAGGTACTGGCGCCGGCGGTAAACCGTCAACCTGCTCACCGCCGGGAACCTCGTAAAGCTTATTTCACGCGTAAGAGTGCTCGGAGTCGAAAGAGAGAGCTTCTGGAAGCATTTCTCGAAAAACAGAACACTGGCATTTTTCGTGTCGACATGAAGATGGTTCCGCCAAGCGTTTTGAAGTAAAAGTGCGCCTACAGAGCTCATGCTAACAGAGAGGCCCTCATAGTCGTTTACAGATGCGAAAAATCTGCTTTCTCAAAATGAATTGTCGAATATCTTTCAAAAAATTGCACTTGGCAGCGTGCACTTGGTAGCGTCCATCTGGGCGCCGGCGGTGAGAGGTCAACCTTTGTTACCGCCGGGGGACTCGTAGAGCTTCCTGAGCATATATAATGTCGAAAAAATTTGCAGAGAACGAATAGTTTTTCATCCTAAACCATTTCTGACCTCTCGCACAGCCAAACGCCCCTGATGCTTCTGGATCGTTTTCTCTGCGCACGAGCTCCGCAGCTCTCCTACAGCCCGAGTTACGTGCGAAAATCGACAGCACCTCTCAAGATCACTCGAACAATTTAGAAAGTTTCGCGAATCTAGCTCGAGTATCAGACCGAGTTCAGACATCTGCATGCAACAGGCGGGCGCGCCTGCTGTCTCTGAATCGATTGCTGTGATTTCCAGCCCTGCAGCCCCCTTACAGCCCGAGTTAAGTGCAGAAAATCGAGAGCACCTCTGAAGATAACTTGAACAATACGAATAGTTTCGCGGACCTAGCTCGGGCAGCAGGCCAAGTTCGGAGCTCTGGATTCGACAGGCGGACGCGACTGCTGTCTCCGAATCGATTCCAGTGATTACCAACCCTGCAGCCCCCTTACAGCTCGAGTTGAGTGGAGAAAACAGACAGCACCTCTCAAGATGACTCAACGAATACGAATAATTTTGCAAACCTAGCTCTGAAAGCACACCGAGTTCCTCGCTCTGGATTCGGAAGACGGACGCGCCTGATGTCTTCGAATCGATTCCTGTCAGTACGAGCCCTGTAGCTTCCCTACAGCCCGAGTTTAGTGCAGAAACTGTTAGCACCTCTCGAGATGACTCCAACGACACGAATGGTTTCGCAGATCTAGTTCGGGGAGTTCAGACCTCTAGATGGAACAGACGAACGCGCCTGATGATTCGCAATCGATTTCTCTGAGAATCATCTCTGTAGCTGCCCTACAGCTCGAGTTAAGTACGAAATACCGACATGCGTATTGAGATAACTCGAAACAGCCGATCCCGCCGCGATGCTTTTTTGCAGAAATATTTACCCGATCCAGCTGAGATTAAGATGGCGAGCGGGGATAAGATCGAATGGCGCCGGCGGTGAACCGTCAACCTGATCACCGCCGGGAATCTCGCAGAGCTCATTTCATGCGTAAGAGTGCTCGAAGTCCAAAGGGAGAGCTCCTAGAAGCATTTCTCGAAAAAGAGAAAAATGTTTTTTTTCGTGTCGACATGAAGATGGTTCCGCCAAGTGTTTCGATAGTTAAAAGGTGCCTAGAGAGCTCATACTAAGACAGAGAGGTCCTCATAGTCGTTCACAGGTGCGAAAAATCTGCTTTCTCAAAATAAATGGTCAAATATCTTTCAAAAAGTTGCAAAACCACTCAAAAGTTATCACTTTGTCCTTTCTGGCCGGGTCGACCAACTAGCTCCACCCCGCGCCGGAATTCCTCTACCTCTAGCGAGGTACTGGCGCCGGCGGTGAACCGTCATGCTCGTCACCGCCGGAAACCTCGTAGAGCTCCTAGCATGCCTAAGAATGCTCAGCATGAAAAAAGAGGGCTTCTGGCAGCATCTCTCAGAAAGGAGAAAACCTGATTTTTTCATGTCGACATAAAGTTGGTTTCGCCAAGTGTTTTGACAGTGAAAATGCATCTAGAGAGCTCATATTAAGACGGGAAGACCCTCATAGTGGTCTACAGGGGAAAAAAATCTGCTTTCTCAAAATCAATGGTCAAATATCTTTCAAATATTCGCAAAACCACACAAAAGTTGTCACTTTGTCCGTCAGTGCCGGGTCGGCCAACTAGCTCCACCCCGCGCCGGAATTCCTCTAGCTCATCGATGTCGAAGAGCTCTACGAGGTATATGGTCCAAAACCCGGAGAGCGAAGAGAATCTCGGGGACGGGAAATCTTTCCTGGAGAGCCTTCGGGGGCCCCCCTGGAGCGCTGCGGAAGTGCTGCCAGGAACACTTCCATGCGTGCCTGCACGGCACGCGTGGAAGCTTGCCGGAAGCTCCCCCGGACCAGTTGCCGGGCCGCCAGAGGCGCTGCGGGGAACGTGGTCCGCCGTGAAGGAGCTCCTGGGGGGACCACCACCGTCCGGCTTCTAATCTTAAACCCTTTAGCTCTCAGCGAGCTCTCCGGGAACAAAATTTTCAACCGACCAAAAATCAGCAAAAGGTTCGTCGAGATTTTTTTTGCCAACTAGCCCTCCAGCGCGCCGGAACTGGGCGCCAGCGGTAAACCGTCAACCTTTGTTACCGCCGGGGGACTCGTAGAGCTCCCTGGCAACATATAATGTCGAAAGAAATTACACAGAAAAAATAATTTTTCAGCCCAGGCAACTTGCTAGCGTCCAAAACCTGACGAGCAAAGGGCAGACTTACAAGAAAGCTTTCCTGGCGGGCCCTCCAACGCTCTCACAAACCTTTTTTGGCGCTCTGGGGGGGCTTTCCTGCAGCGCTGCTGAAGCGCTGCCAGAATCGCTTCCATGCGTGCCTGCGCGCGTATAGGCACGCGTGGAAGCCTGCCGGAAGCTCTCCCGGACCCGCTGCCGGCTCGGGCGAGTTGCTGCGGGGATCGTGGAGCGGCAGAGATGGGCTGCTGGCGGGCACCACCACCGTCCGGCTTCTAATCTTAAACCCTCTAGCTCTCAGCGAGCTCTCCGGGAATTTGAGACCTCTCGGATGCACCAGCCGAACGCCCCGATGCTTCTAGATTGTCTTCTGTACGAGCTCTGTAGCTCTCCTACAGCCCGGGATGACTCGAAGAATACGAATAGTTTCGCAGACCTAGTTCGGGCAATAGACCGAGCTCGGAGCTCTGGATTCCGCAGGTGAACGCGCCTGATGTCTCCGAATCGATTCCAGTGATTACCAGCCATGCAGCCCCCCTACAGCCCGAGTTAAGTGCAGAGAACCGACAGCATCTCGCAAGCGACTCGAACAATACGAATAGTTTCGCGATTCTAGATCGGGCAGCAGACCGGGTTCAGAGCTCTGGATTCAACAGACAACGGCCACTGATGATTCTGAACCAGATTCTGTACGCATCAGCTCTTTAGCTGTCCTGTAGCTCGAGTTAAGTACAGAAAACCGAGAGCGCCTGTCAAGATGACTCGAATAATACGAATAGGTTTGCGCGCCTAGCTCGCCTAGCAGACCGAATTCAGACCTCTGGCTTCAACAGGCGAACGCTCCTGATCATTCTGAATCGATTAGCTGTGCTTACCTGCTCTCTAGCTGTCCTAAAGCTCGAGTTATATTGAGAAAACCGACACCGCGTGACAAGATGACTCGAAATGGCCGATCCCGCCCGTGTGCTTTTTGGCAGTAAAAGGTACCCGATCGAGCTGAGATCAAGATGGCGAGCGGAAATACGATCGAATATCACGGGAAAAAATACTAGAGCTCAAACGAATTGTTGAATTTCGAGAACAAAATTTTCAACCGACCAAAAGTCAGCAAAAGGTCCGTCGAAATTTTTCTTGCCAACTAGGAACCGGCGGTAAACCGTCAACCAGGTTACCGCCGGGACCCTCGTAGAGCTTTGCATAGACCAGGTCGGTTCCGGGATAAGAGCAGAAAAAAGCTTCTGCATACTAGCTTCAAATATAAAGACATCTTTTTTTCGGTTGTACACAATGGTGGTTCCCCCTAGTCTTTTAATCGAAATAATGCAGCAAGGGCCCTAAGAATTGCACCATCGAAAGCGCCATGATTCACTGCATAGAATACAAATTCGAATTGCAAAACGAATTTTAAAATCTCTCGCCATCTTCGAAAAACTGACCCCAGGTCATCACACTGGGCGCCGGCGGTAAACCGTCAACCCTGGTTACCGCCGGGAGACTCGTAGAGCTTCCTAGCTCGACTTAAGTTGAGAAAACCGACAGCACCTACCAACATTCCGACTTATAGTGAATATTTTTTGACCTCTTGAATGCGACAGGCCGACGCGTCTGATGTCTGCGAATCGACTTCTGTCATTACCAGCCCTGCAGCCCCCTACAGCCCGAGTTGAGTCCAGAAAACCGACAGCACCTCTCAGGATGACTCGAACAATACAGTAGTTTCGCAGACCTAATTCGGGCAGCAGACCGATTTCAGAGCTCTGGATTCGACAGGCGGACGCGCCTGATGTCTTCAAATCGATTCATGTGACCACCAGCACTGTAGCCCCCCTCAGCGCGAGTTGAGTGAAGAAAACCGAGAGCACTTGTCAAGATGACTCGACCAATAAGAATAGTTTCGCGATTCTAGATCGGGCAGCAGATCGAGTTCAGCGCTATGGATTCGACAGACAAACGCAACTGATGATTATGCATCGGTTTCTGTGAATACTAGCTCTGTAGCTGTCCAAGAGCTCGAGTTAAGTACAGAAAAGCGGGAGGTCCTGTCAAGATGACTCGAATAATACGAATAGGTTTGCGGAGCTAGCTCGGCTAACAGACCGAATTCAGACCTCTAGATTCAACAGGCGCACGCACCTAATCATTCTACATCGATTGGCCGTGCTTACCAGCTCTGTAGCTGTACTATGACTCGAGTTATGTTCAGAAAACCGTCAGCGCGTGTCAAGATGACCCGAAACGGCCGATCCCGCCACAGTGCTTTTCGATAGTAATAGTCACCCGATCGAGCTGAGGTCAAGATGGCAAGCGGGAATAAAATCGAATATCACGGAAAGAAATACTAGAGCTCAAACGAATTGTTGAATTTCGAGAACAAAATTTTCAACCGACCAAAAGTAACCAAAAGTTCCGTCGAGATTTTTCTTGCCAACTAGCTCTCCAGCGCGCCGGAATTACTCTTAAGCTTCCAGCAACTAGCTTAGCGAAGCTCTACGAGTCATTGTCCGCCCGGGCCGGGTTGGCCAAAACTAGCTGCACCCCGCGCCGGAATTCCTCTAGCTCATCGATGCCGAAGAGCTCTACGAGGTACTAGCTCTCCAGCGCCCCGGAACTGGCGCCGGCGGTCAACCGTCAACCTGGTCACCGCCGGAAACCTCGTAGAGCTCCTTGCATGCGTGAGAAAGCTCGGGATCGAAGCGAGAGATTATGGGAGCTTTCCTACACAAACTTCAAGTTCATTTTTTTCTGAGTCAACATGAAGGTTGCCCCAAGTGAACTGATACTAAAAATGGCCCTAGAGGGCTGAGCTGCTCAGAGAACAAAATTTACACGACAATGCTCGGAGTGAAAATCTGCTTTCTCAAAATAAATTGTCAAATATCTTTCAAAAAAATCCAAAACCACCTAAAAGTTACCACTTTGTCCTTTCTGGCCGGGTCGAACAACTAGCTCCATCCCGTGCCGGAATTCCTCTGGCTTATCGATGCCGAAGAGAGCTACGAGGTATTACTCTTTAGCTTCCAGCAATAACTTGCTCAGGGAAGCTCTACGAGTTACTGGGCGCCGGCGGTAAACCGTCAACCTTCCTTACCGCCGGGGGACTCGTAGAGCTCCCTGCCAACATATAATGTCGAAAAAACATACAGAGAACAAAATAGTTTTTCAGCCCAAGCAATTTCAGACCTCTCGGATGCAACAGCCGAACGCCCCCGATGCTTCTGGATTCTCTTCTGTACGAGCTCTGTAGCTCTGCTACACCCGAGCCGTGCGCAAATCGACAGCACCTCTCAAGAGGACTCGAACAATACAAATAGTTTGGCAAACCTAGCTCGAGTATCGGACCGAGTTCAGACCTCTGCGTAAGCGGACGTGTCTGATGTCTCTGAATCGATTCCTGTGATTAACCAGCCCTGCAGCCCCCCTACAGCCCGAGTTGAGTGCAGGAAACCAACAGCACCTCTCAGCATGACTCGAACAATACGAACAGTTTTGCGGACCTAGTTCGGACAGCAGACAGAGTTCGCAGCTCTGGATTCGGCAAGCGAACGCGCCTCATACCTTCGAATCGATTCCAGTGATTACCAGCCATGCAGCCCCCCTACACCCCAAGTTAAGTGCAGGTAACCGACAGCATCTCGCAAGCGACTCGAACAATACGAATAGTTTCGCGATTCTAGATCGGGCAGCAGACCGAGTTCAGAGCTCTGGATTCAACAGACAAATGCGACAGATGATTCTTAACAGGTTTCTGTAAGTATCAGCTCTGTAGCTGTCCTGTCGCTCGAGTTAAGTACAGAAAACCAAGAGCGTATGTCAAGATAACTCGAATAATGCGAATAGATTTGCGGACCTAGCTCGGCTCGCAGATCAAGTTCAGACCTCTGGATTTCATAGGCGAACGCGCCTCATCATTCTGAATCGATGAGTTGTGCTTACCCGCTCTGTAGCTGCCCTAAAGCTCGAATAGAAAACCGACACCGCGTAACAAGATGACCCGAAACGGCCGCTCCCGCCTGTCTGCTTTTTGGCAGTAAAAGGTATCCGATCGAGCTGAGATCAAGATGGCGAGCGGGAATAAGGTCGCATATCACGGTAAGGAATACTAGAGCTCTAACGAATGCTCAAATTTTCAGAACAAAATTTTTAACCGACCAAAAGTCATCAAAAGGTCCGTGGAGATTTTTCTTGCCAACTAGCTCTCCAGCGCGCCGGAACTGGGAACCGGCGGTAAACCGTCAACCAGGTTACCGTCGGGACCCTCGTAGAGCTCTGCATAGAATGAGGTCGGTTCCGAGATAACATCAGAAAAAAGCTTCTGCATAATAGCTTCAAACATATAGACATTTGTTTTTCGGTCGTAAAGAATGGTGGTCCCCTCTAGTCTTTTAATCGGAATAATGCAGCTAGGGCCTGAAAATTGCACCATCGAAAGCGCCATGATTCACTGCATAGAATAAAAATTGAAATTTGCAAATCGAATTTCAAAATCTCTCGCCATCTTCGAAAAACCGACCCCAGGTCACCACATTGTCCGCCCGGGCCGGGTTGGCTAACTAGCTGCACCCCACGCCGGAATTCCTCTAGCTCATCGATGCCGAAGAGCTCTACGAGGTACTGGGAGCCGGCGGTAAACCGTGAACCTGGTTACCGCCGGGAACCTCGTAGAGCTCTTTTCTTGCACGGCGATCGTCGGAATACATGGAGAAAGTCTGGAGCGAGGAACAAAGGACTTGCAAAATCACGTTTTTCTGTTTTTATTCAACGTCGGTTCCCCCAAGTGTTTTGATAGTAATAGTGCACCTACAGACCTGAAAATTTTACTGGCAGGCGCGGCATAACCCACTACAGGTCAATTCTCAAAACGAATTTTCAAATTTTGCACAAAGATCGAAAAACCAACCCCAAGTCGTCACATTGTCTCTTAAGGTCGGGTTCGCTAACTGGGCGCCGGCGGTAAACCGTCAACCTTTCTTACCGCCGGGGGACTCGTAGAGCTTCCTGACAATATATAATGTGGAAAGAATTTCAGAGAACGACTAGTTTTTCAGCCCAATCGATTATAGACCTGTCAAGATGACTCTAACAAAAGAAACGGAAAGGTTTCCAATCGAGCTCGAGTATGAAACCGAGTTCAGACCTCTGAATGCGACAGGCGGACGCGTCTGATGTCTGCGGATCGATTCCTGTGATTACCAGCTCTGCAGCCCCCCATACAGCCTGAGTTAAGTGCAGAAAACCGAGAGTACCTCTCAGGATGACTCGAATAATACCACAGTTTCGCGGATCTCGTTCGAGCAGCAGACCGAGTTCCGAGCTCTCGGTTCGACGAACGGACGCGCCTGATGTCTCGAAATCGTTTCCTGTGACCAGCAGCACTGTAGCCCTCCCCCAGCACGATTTAAGTACAGAAAACCGAGAGCACTTCTCAAGATGACTCGAACAATACGAATAGGTTCGCGAACCTAGCTCGGGGAGCAGGCCAATCTGGACGCGCCTGGGCGCCAGATCGCGGAAAAGAGCCCAGAATGCAATTCTGGGCGCGCGGACGCCACGGGGCGCGAACTTGGCGCCCATATTGCCAATCTGGACGCGCCTGGGCGCCAAACCGCAGACAGGAGCCCAGAATGCTATTCTGGGCGCGCGAACCTCCGGAGCGCGAATTGGCGCTGAGACTGCAAATCTGGGCGCGCCTGGGCGCCAGACCGCAGAAAGGAGCCCAGAATGCAATGCTGGGCGCGCGGACGCCCGAAGCGCGAATTGGCGCTCAGATTGCCAATCCGGGCGCGCCTGGGCGCCAGACCGTGGAAAGGAGCCCGGAATGACTCCGAAAAATCTCAACTTGAAGTTTTTCTAGAAAAGCTCCCAGAAGCTCCCGCTTTGATGCTGAGCTTTCTCACGGATGCAAGGAGCTCTACGAGGTTCCCGGCAGTGACCAGATTGACGGTTCACCGCCGGCGCCAGTTTCCTGCTCCGAAAGAGTCTCTTCGCTCTTCGCTCTTCGCTCTCCAGGTTTTTCCCGGAGAGCTCGCTGAGAGCAAAAGGGCTTAAGATTAGAAGAGCCCGCCAGGAGCCCCCCCCGCGGCGCTCCAGAATCCCCGCAGCAGTTCGTACCCGGCAACGTGGACCTCGTAGAGCTCTTCGGCATCGATGAGCTAGAGGAATTCGGGCGCGGGCTGGAGCTAGTTGGCCGACCCGGCCCCGACGGACAATGTGCGAACTTTGGGTCGGTTGGACAAACTTTGTGAGAGATTTGAACATTCGTTTTAAGAACCGGTATTTTTCGCACCTCTAGTGGCTGCCAAATGATTCTCATTACCCGATCGGGCTGAGATCAAGATGGCGAGCGGGAATAAGATCGAATCTCATGGGAAAAAATACTAGAGCTCTAACGAATGGTCAAATTTTGAGAACAAAATTTTCAACCGACCAAAAGTCAGCAAAAGGTCCGTCGAGATTTTTCTTGCCAACTAGCTCTCCAGCTCCCCGGAATTACTCTTAAGCTTCCAGCAATAACTTGCTAAGGGAAGCTCTACGAGTTACTAGCTCCACCCTGCGCCCGAATTACCTCGTAGAGCTCTTCGACATCGATGAGCTAGAGGAATTCCGGCGCAGGGTGGAGCTAGTTGGCCGACCCGGCCGAGGCGGACAATGTGGTAACTTTTGGGTGGTTTTGCGAATATTTGAAAGATATTTGACCATTTATTTTGAGAAAGCAGATTTTTCGCACCTGTAAACGACTATGAGGGCCTCTGCGTCTTAATATGAGCTCTCTAGATGCACGATCACTATCAAAACACTTGGAGCAACCATCTTTATGTCGACATGAAAAAAAATCATGTTTCCTCTGTTTCGAGAAATGCTTCCAGAAGCCCTCTCTTTTGATGCTGAGGACTCTTACGCGTGTTAGGAGCTCTACGAGGTTCCCGGCGGTGACCAGGTTGACGGTTTACCGCCGGCCCCATCTCGATGGAACTTACCTCGTAGAGCTCTTCGGCATCGATGAGCTAGAGGAATTCCGGCGCGGGGTGGAGCTAGTTGGTCGACCCGGCCGAGGCGGACAAAGTGGTAACTTTTGGGTGGTTTTGCGATTTTTTGAAAGATATTTGACCATTTATTTTGAGAAAGCAGATTTCTCGCACCTGTGAACGGCTATGAGGGTCTCTCTGTCTTAGTACTGGCGCCGGCGGTAGCCTCGTAGAGCTCACCGCCGGTCACCGCCGGGAGCCTGGAGACCGCCGGGAGCCTCGTAGAGCTCATTTCACGCGTAAGATTGCTCGGAGTCGAAAGAGAGAGCTTCTGGAAGCATTTCTCGAGAAAAAAAAAAAAAAAAAGAAAAAAAAGATTTTTTCGTGTCGACATGAAGATGGTTCCGCCAAGTGTTTTGATAGTAAAAGTGCGCCTACAGAGCTCATACTAAGACAGAGAGGCCCTCATAGTCGTTTACAGGTGCGAAAAATTTGCTTTCTAAAAACGAATTGTGAAATATCCTTCAACTTGGCAGCGTTCACTTGGTAGCGTCCAAAACCCGGAGAGCAAAGAGAAGACACACCAGAAAACTGGCGCCGGCGGTGAACCGTCAACCTGTCACCGCCGGGAACCTCGTAGAGCTCCTCTCACCCTTAAGAGCGCCGAGAATCGCAGGAGAGAGCTTCGCAGTAGATGTTCTTCAAATCCTCAATTTCAGTGTTTTTATGTCAATCTGAGGTCAGGTTTCTGGCTTCGCTCAGAAGAATTTGTCGACGGAATGAGCTGAGAATTTGAGAGGCAACTTCTGTGATGCAAAGCTTCGCTCTGCGCAATTATCAGCCCAAACGAATGGTTAGAGCTGCAAAATCGGCTGAGCCAGGCCGCGGATGGTATGATTGCGTCCCTTTTCGAAATTTCGCCAACTAGCTCCACCCTGTCGCCGAATTCCTCTATCTCTCATACCATGAGAGCTCTACGAGGTATGAGCTTTGTAGGCAACACTTGGAGCAACCATCTTCATGTCGACACGAAAAAATCAATGTTTCTCTTTTGTTGAGAAATGCTTCGACAAGCTCTCCCTTTCGACTCTGAGCACTGGGCGCCGGCGGTAAACCGTCAACCTTGGTTACCGCCGGAAGACTCGTAGAGCTTCCTAACTCGACTTAAGTTGAGAAAACAGACAGCACTTACCAACAATCTGACTTATAGTGAATAGTTTTTTACCTCTAAATGCGACAGACGGACGCGTCTGATGTCTGCGAATCGACTCCTGTCATTTCCAGCCCTGCAGCCCCCCTACAGCCCGAGTTAAGTGCAGAAAACCGACAGCACCTCTCAGGATGACTCAAACCATACGAATAGTTTCGCGGACCTAGTTCGGGCAGCAGACAGAGTTCAGAGCTCTGTATTCGACAGGCGGACGCGCCTGATGTCTTCAAATCGATTCCAGTGATTACCAGCCATGCAGCCCCCCTACAGCCCGAGTTAATTCCAGATAACTGACAGCATCTCGCAAGCGACTCGATCGATACGAATAGTTTCGCGATTCTAGATCGGGCAGCAGACCGAGTTCAGAGCTCTGGATTCGACAGACAAACGCAACTGATGATTCTGAATTGGCACCTGTAAATATCAGCTCTGTAGCTGTCCTACAGCTCGAGTTAAGCGCAGAAAACCGAGAGCGTCTGTCAAGATGACTCGAATACTACGAACAGGTTTGCGAACCTAGCTCGGCTAGCAGACCTGGTTCAGGCCTCTGGGTTCAACAGGCGAACGCGCCTGATCATTCTGCATGCATTAGCTGTGCTCACCAGCTCTGTAGCTGCCCTAGAGCTCGAGTTATGTTCAGAAAACCGTCAGCGCATCAAAACGGCCGATCCCGCCAGAGTGCTTTTCGATAGTAATATTCACCCGATCGAGCTGAGATCAAGATGGCGAGCGGGAATGAAATCGAATATCACGGGAAAAAATACTACAGCTCTAACGAATTGTCAAATTTTGAGAAGAAAAGTTTCAACCGGGCAAAAGTCCGCAAAAGTTCCGTCGAGATCTTTCTTGCCAACTAGCTCTCCAGCGCGCCGGAATTACTCTTAGCTTCCAGCAATTACTTGCTAAGGGAAGCTCTACGAGTAACTCTTTCGCGTAGAAGGAGCTCTACGAGGTTCCCGGCGGTGACCAGGTTGACGGTTCAACGCCGGTGCCAGTCCTCTAAGCTCATCTTGCCGAAGAGCTCTACGAGGTATTACTCTTCGGCTTCCAGCAATAGCTTACTAAGGGAAGCTCTACGAGTTCTAACTGGGCGCCGGCGGTAAACCGTCAACCTTGGTTACCGCCGGGAGACCCGTAGAGCTTCCTAACTCGACTTAAGTTGAGAAAACAGACAGCACTTACCAACAATCTGACTTACAGTGAATAGTGTTTCACCTCTGAATGCGACAAACGGACGCGTCTGATGTCTGCGAATCGACTCCTGTCATTACCAGCCCTGCAGCCCCCCTACAGCCCGAGTTAAGTGCAGAAAACCGACAGCACCTCTCAGGATGACTCGAACAATAAGAATAGTTTCGCGGACCTAGTTCGGGCAGCAGACAGAGTTCAGAGCTCTCTATCCGACAGGCGGACGCGCCTGATGTCTTCAAATCGATTCCAGTGATTACCAGCCATGCAGCCCCCCTGCAGCCCGAGTTAAGTCCAGATAACCGACAGCATCTCGCAAGCGACTCGAACGATACGAATAGTTTCGCGATTCTAGATCGGGCAGCAGTTCGAGTTCAGAGCTCTGGTTTCGACAGACAACGGCAACTGATGATTCTGAATTGGTGCCTGTAAATATCAGCTCTGTAGCTGTCCTACAGCTCGAGTTAAGTGCAGACAACCGAAGGTTATGTCAAGATGACTCGAATAATACAAGCAGGTTTGCAAAACTAGCTCGGCTAGCAGACCGAGTTCAGACCTCTGGGTTCAACGGGCGAACGCGCCTGATCATTCTGCATGCATTAGCTGTGCTTACCAGCTCTGTAGCTGCCCTACAGCTCGAGTTATGTTCAGAAACCGTCAGCGCATATCAAGATGACTCAAAACGGCCGATCCCGCCAGAGTGCTTTTCGATAGTAATATTCACCCGATCGAGCTGAGATCAAGATGGCGAGCGGGAATAAGATCTAATATAGCGGGAAAGAATACTATAGCTCTAACGAATTTTCAAATTTTAACAACAAAATTTTTAACCGAGCAAAAGTCATGAAAAGTTCCGTCGAGATTTTTCTTGCCAACGAGCTCTCCAGCGCGCCGGAATTACTTTTAGCTTCCAGCAATTGCTTGCTAAGGGAAGCTCGAGTTACGCTGAAGCTTCCAGCAACTAGCTCAGGGAAGCTCTACACTGGGCGCCGGCGGTAAACCGTCAACCTTGGTTACCGCCGGGGGACTCGTAGAGCTTCCTAGCTCGACTTCAGTTGAGACAACCGACAGCATCTACGAACATTGCGACCTCTGAATGCGACAGGCGGACGCGTCTGATGTCTGCGAATCGACTCCTCATTACCACCCCTACAGCTCGAGTTAGTGCGGAAAACCGACAGCACCTCTCAGGATGACTCGAACAATAGAATAATTATGCGCACCTAGTTCGGGCAGCAAAGCGAGTTCCGCTCTTGATTCGACAGGCGAACACGCCTAATCTCTTTGAATCGATTCCTGTGACAACAAGCACTGCAGCTCCCTCAGCGCAGTGAAGAAGACCGATAGCACTTCTCGAGATGACTCGACCAATACGAATAATTTTGTGATTCTAGATCGGGCAGCAAACCGAGTTCAGAGCTCTGGATTCGACAGGCAAACGCAACTGATGAGTCTGAATCAGTTCCTGTAAATATCAGCTCTGTAGCTGTCCTACAGCTCGAGTTAACTGCAGAAAACCGAGAGCGCCTGTCAAGATGACTCGAATAATACGAATAAGTTTGCGCACCTAGCTCGGCTAGCAGACCGAGTTCAGACCTCTAAGTTGAACAGGCGAACGCGCCTGATCATTCTGGGTCCATGAGCTGTGCTTACCAGCTCTGCTTACCAGCTCTGTAGCTGTCCTGAAACTCGAGGTATCTTCAGAAAATCGACAGCGCGTATCAAGATGACGCGAAACGACCGATCCCGCCACAGAGCTTTTTGATAGTACTATTCATCTGATCGAGCTGAGGTCAAGATGGCGAGCAGAAATGAGATCACGGGAAAAAATACTAGAGCTCTAACGAATTGTCAAATTTCGAGAACAAAATTTTCAACCGACCAAAAGTTGTTAAAACTTCCGTCGAGATTTTTCGAGTCAACTAGCTCTGGAACGCGCCGGAATTACTGGGCGCCGGCGGTAAACCGTCAACCTTTCTTACCGCCGGGGGACTCGTAGAGCTTCCTGACAGAATATAATGTGGAAAAGAATTTCAGAGAACGACTAGTTTTTCAGCCCAAGCGATTATAGACCTCTCAAGATGACTCTAACAAAACAAACGAACAATTTTCCAATCGAGCTCGAGTATGAAACCGAGCTCAGACCTCTGAATGCGACAGGCGGACGCGTCTCATGTCTGCGGATCGATTCCTGTGATTACCAGCTCTGCAGCCCCCCATACAGCCTGAGTTAAGTGCAGAAAACCGAGAGTACCTCTCAGGATGACTCGAATAATACAACAGTTTCGCAGATCTCGTTCGAGCAGCAGACCGAGTTCCGAGCTGTCGGTTCGACGAACGGACGCGCCTCATGTCTCGAAATCGATTCCTGTGACCAGCAGCACTGTAGTCCTTCCCCAGCACGATTTAAGTACAGAAAACCGGGAGCACGTCTCAAGATGACTCGAAGAATACCAATAGGTTCGCAAACCTAGCTCGGGAAGCAGGCCGAGTTCAGAGCTCTTGATTCAACAGACAAACGCGCCTGATAATTCTCAATCGATTTCTGTGATATCAGCTCTGTGCATGCCCTACATATCGAGTTGGGTACGAAAAACCGAGAGCGTCTGCTACAATGACTCGAATAATACGAATAGGTTTGCGACCCTAGCTCGGGTAGCAGACCGAGTTCAGACCTCTGGATTTAACAGGCGAACGCGCCTGATCATTCTGAATGCATTAGCTGTGCTGACCAGCTCTGTAGTTGTCCTAAAGCTCGAGTTATCATCCAAAAACCGACACCGCGTATCAAGATCACTCGAAACGGCCATTCCCGCCTGCCTGCTTTTTGGCCTTCAAAGTTACCCGATCGAGCTGAGATCAAGATGGCGAGCGGGAAAAAGATCGAAGATCATGGGAAAAAATACTAGAGCTCTAACTGGCGCCGGCGGTGAACCGTCAACCTGGTCACCGCCGGGAACCTCGTAGAGCTCCTTGCATCTGTGAGAAAGCTTAGCATCAAAGCCAGAGCTTCTGGAAGCTTTTGTATAAAAACTTCAAGTTGAGATTTTTCGGAGTCAACATGAAGTCGGTTCCTCCAAGTGAACTGGTACTAAAAATGGCTCTAGAGGGCTAAGCTGCTCAGAGAACAAAGTTTATATCTCAATGCTCAGAGTAAAAATCTGCTTTCTCAAAATGAATTCTCAAATATCCTTCAATTTTTCGCAAAACCACCCAAAAGTTATCACTTTGTCCTTTCTCGCCGGGTCGGTCAACTGGGCGCCGGCGGTAAACCGTCAACCTTTGTTACCGCCGGGGGACTCGTAGAGCTTCCTACAATATATAATGTGAAAATAAATTGCAGAGAACGAATAGTTTCCAGCCCAAGCGATTTCAGACCTCTCAAGATGACTCTAACAAAAAACATACAGTTTCGCAACCCAGTTCGAGTATCAGACCGAGTTCAGACCTCTGAATACGACAGGCGGGCGCGTCTGATGTCTGCGAATCGACTCATGTGATTACCAGCCCTGCAGCCCCCCCACAGCCCGAGTTAAGTGCAGAAAACCGACTGCATCTCTCAGAATAACTCGAATAATACAATAGTTTCGCAGACCTGTTTCGAGCAGCAGACCAAGTTCTGAGCTCTCGAATCGACCAACGAACGCGCCTGATGTGTGCAAATCGATTTCTATGACCCGCAGCACTGTTTCCTTCCCCCAGCACGAGTTGATTGCAGAAAATTGAGAGCACTTTTCACTATGATTCGGACAATGCGAATAGTTTCGCGAACCTAGCTCGGGCAGCAGGCCGAGTTCAGAGCTCTCGATACAACAGACAAACGCGCCCGATAATTACAATCGACTGCGGTGACTATAGGCTCTGTAGCTGCCCTACAGCTCGAGTTAAGTACAGAAAACCGAGAGCGTTTGTCAAGATGACTCAAATAATACGAATAGATTTGCGGACCTAGCTCGGCTAGCAGACAGAGTTCAGACCTCTGGAGTCAAGAGGCGAACGCGCCTGATGATTCTGAATGCGATGGATGTGCTTACCAGATCTGTAGCTGCCCTAGAGCTCGAATTGAGTACAAAATACCCACCACGCGTATCAAGTTGACTCGAATAATACGAATACGTTTGCGGATCTAGCTCGGCTAGCAGACCGAGTTCAGACCTATGGATTGAACAGGCGAACGCGCCTGATGATTCTGAGTGCGATAGGTGTGTTTACCAGCACTGTAGCTGCCCTATAGCTCGGGTTAAGTAGAAAATACCGACACCGCGTATCAATTTGACTCGAATAATACGAATAGGTTTGCGGACCTAGCTCGGCTAGCAGACCGAGTTCAGACCTCTAGATTCCACAGGCGAACGCGTCTGATGATTCTGAGTGCGATAGGTGTGCTTACCAGCTCTGTAGCTGCCCTACAGCTCGAGTTAAGTAAACAGCCGATCCCGCCAGTGTGCTTTTTGGCAGTAAAAGGTACCCGATCGAGCTGAGATCAAGATGACGAGCGGGAATAAGATCGAATATCACAGGAAAAAATACTAGAGCTCAAACGAATGTTCAAATTTCGAGCACAAAATTTTCAACCGACCAAAAGTTGTGAAAAGTTCAGTTCTTTTTTTCCGAGCCAACTAGCTCTCCAGCGCGTCGGAACTGGGCGCCGGCGGTAAACCGTCAACCTTTCTTACCGCCGGGGGACTCGTAGAGCTTCCTGACAGTATATAGTGTGGAAAAAAATCCAGAGAACGACTAGTTTTCGGCCCAAGTTTCGCAAGCCAGTTCGAGTATGAAATCGAGTTCAGACCTCTCAATGCGACAGGCGGACGCGTCTGATGTCTGCAATTCGATTCCTGTGATTACCAGCCCTCAAGCCCCCCTACAGCCCGAGTTGAGTGCGGAAAACCGACAGCATCTCTCAGGATGACTCGAATAATACAATAGTTTCGCGGACCTGTTTCGAGCAGCAGACCAAGTTCTGAGCTCTCGAATCGACCAACGAACATGCCTGATATGTGCAAATCGATTTCTATGACCCGCAGCACTGTAGCCCTCCCCCAGCACGAGTTCAGTTCAGAAAATTGGGAGCACGTTTCACGATGTTCCGGACAATACGAATAGTTTCGCGAACCTAGCTCGAGCAGCAGGCCGAGTTCAGAGCTCTCGATACAACAGACAAACGCGCCCGATAATTCCCAATCTATGTATGTGACTATAGGCTCTGTATCTGCCCTACAGCTCGAATTAAGTACACAATACCCACCACACGTATCAAGTTAACTCGGACCTAGCTCGGCTAGCAGACCGAGTTCAAACCTATGGATTCAACAAGCGAACGCGCCTGATGATTCTGAGTGCGATAGATGTGCTTACCAGCACTGTAGCTGCCCTACAGCTCAAGTTGAGTAGAAAATACCGAGAACGCGTATCAAGTTGATTCGAATAATACGAATAGGTTTGCGGCGGACCTAGCTCGGCTAGCAGACCGAGTTCAGACCTATGGATTCAACAAGCGAACGCGCCTGATCATTCTGAGTGCGATAGGTGTGCTTACAAGCACTGTAGCTGCCCTACAGCTCGATTTAAGCAGAAAATACCGACAGCGCGTATCAAGATGACTCGAAACGGCCGTTCCCGCCGGGACGCTTTTTGGCCTTCAAAGTTACCCGATCGAGCTGAGATCAAGATGGCGAGCGGGAATAAGATCGAATATCATGGGAAAAAATACTAGAGCTCTAACGAATGTCAAATTTCGAGAACAAAATTTTCAACCGACCAAAAGTCAGCAAAAGGTCCGTCGAGATTTTTCTTGCCAACTAGCTCTCCAGCGCCCCGGAATTACTCTTAAGCTTCCAGCAATAACTTGCTAAGGGAAGCTCTACGAGTTATTTTGAGAACAAAATTTTCAACCGACCAAAAGTCACCAAAAGGTCCGTCGAGATTTTTCTTGCGAACTGGGCGCCGGCGGTAAACCGTCAACCTTTCTTACCGCCGGGGGACTCGTAGAGCTTCCTGACAATTATACTGTAGGGAAAAACTCCAAAGAACGACTATTTTTTAAGCCGAAGCGATTTCAGACCTCTCAAGATAACGCTAACAAAAGAACAAACAGTTTCGCAACCCAGTTCGAGTATCAAACCGAGTTCAGATCTCTGAAGGCGACAGGCAGGCGCGTCTGATATCTGCGAATTCACTCATGTGATTCGCAGCCCTGAAGCCCCCCTACAGCCCGAGTTAAGTGCAGAAAACCGACAGTATCGAACCGAATAATATAATAGTTTTGCGAACCTAGTTCGAGCAGCAGACCGAGTTCCGAGCTCTGGAATCGACCGAAAGACACGCCTGATGTGTGCAAATCGATATATGCGACCCGCAGCACTGTAGCCCTCCCCCAGCACGAGTTGAGTGGAGAAAATTGAGAGCACTTCTCAAGATCATTCGGACAATACGAATAGTTTCGCGAAGCTAGCTCTGGCAGCAGGCCGAGTTCAGAGCTCTCGGTTCAATAGACGGACGCGAATGATGATTTCCCATCGATTTCTGTCACAATGAGCCCTGTAGCTGCCCTACAGCTCGAGTTAAGTACAGAAAACCGAAAGCGTCTATCAAGATGACTCGAATAATACGAATAGGTTTGCGGACCTAGCTCGGCTAGCAGACCGAGTTCAGACCTCTGGATTCAACAGGCGAACGCGCGTGATAATTCTGAATGCGATAGGTGTGCTTACCAGCTCTGTAGCTGCCCTACAGCTCGCGTTGAGTACGGAAAACCGAGAGCGTCTATCAAGATGACTGGAATAATACGAATAGGTTTGCGGACCTAGCTCGGCTAGCAGACCGAGTTCAGACCTATGGATTCAACAGGCGAACGCGCGTGATGATTCTGGGTGCGATAGGCGTGCTTACCAGCTCTGTAGCTGCCCTAGAGCTCGAGTTAAGTACAAAATACCGACAGCGCGTATCAAGATGACTCGAAACGGCCGTTCCCGCCGGGACGCTTTTTGGCCTTCAAAGTTACCCGATCGAGCTGAGATCAAGATGGCGAGCGGGAATAAGATCGAATATCACGGGAAAAAATACTAGAGCTCTAACGAATGTTCAAATTTCGAGAACAAAATTTTCAACCGACCAAAAGTCATCAAAAGGTCCGTCGAGATTTTTCTTGCCAACTAGCTCTCCAGCGCTCCGGAATTACTCTTAAGCTTCCAGCAATGACTTGCTAAGGGAAGCTCTACGAGTTACTAGCTCTCCAGCTCCCCGGAATTACTCTTAAGCTTCCAGCAATAACTTGCTAAGGGAAGCTCTACGAGTTACTGGGCGCCGGCGGTAAACCGTCAACCTTTCTTACCGCCGGGGGACTCGTAGAGCTTCCTGACAATATATACTGTGGGGAAAAACTCCAAAGAACAGCTATGTTTTAAATCCAAGCGATTTCAGACCTCTCAAGATAACGCTAACAAAAAAAACAAACAGTTTCGCAACCCAGTTCGAGTATCAAACCGAGTTCAGACCTCTGCATGCGACAGGCGTGCGCCTGATGTCTGCGAATCCACTCATGTGATTCCCAGCCCTGAAGCAGCCCTCCCCCAGAACGAGTTGAGTGCAGAAAATTGAGAGCACGTCTCAAGATCATTCGGACAATACGAATAGTTTCGCGAACCTGGCTCGGGCAGCAGGCCGAGTTCAGAGCTCTCGGTTCAATGGACGAACGCGACTGATGATTCCCCATCGATGTCTGTGACAATGAGCCCTGTAGCTGCCCTACAGCTCGAGTTGAGTACAGAAAACCGAAAGCGTCTATCAAGATGACTCGAATAATACGAATAGGCTTGCGGACCTAGCTCGGCTAGCAGACCCAGTTCAGACCTCTGGATTCAACAGACGAGCGCGCGTGATGATTCTGAGTCATAGGTGTGCTTACCAGCACTGTAGCTGCCCTAAAGCTCGAGTTAAGTACAGAAAACCGATAGTGTCTATCAGGATGACTCGAATAATACGAATAGGTTTGCGGGCCTAGCTCGGCTGACAGACCGAGTTCAGACCTCTGGATTCAACTGGCGAACGCGCGTGATAATTCTGGGTGCGATAGCTGTGCTTACCAGCTCTGTAGCTGCGCTACAGCTCGAGTTAATTACAAAATATCGACAGCGCGTATCAAGATGACTCGAAACGGTCGTTCCCGCCGGGACGCTTTTTGGGCTTCAAAGTTACCCGATCGAGCTGAGATCAAGATGGCGAGCGGGAATAAGATCGAATATCATGGGAAAAAAATACTAGAGCTCTAACGAATATTCAAATTTCGAGAACAAAACTGGCGCCGGCGGTGAACCGTCAACCTGGTCACCGCCGGGAGCCTCGTAGAGCTCCTCTTAATCATAAGAGTGCAAAGAATCGATACAGAGTAAAAAAATGATGATTTTCCGAAAATCTTCAAATTCGATTTTTTCGATGTGCATATTCGCTCAGTTCCCGGAAGTCAGCTCATGCAAAAATGCTTCGGCAGAGCTGAGCTGCTGCCAGAGAGGAGTTCATATGCGAATGCTCGGCGTAAAAATCTGCTTTCTCAAAATGAATTGTCAAATATCTTTCAAAAAGTCGCAAAACCACCCAAAAGTTGCCACATTGTCCGTTCTGGTCGGGTCGACCAACTAGCTCCACCCCGCGCCCGAATTCCTCTAGCTCATTGATGCCGAAGAGCTCTACGAGGTATTTTCAACCGACCAAAAGTCAGCAAAAGGTCCGTCGAGATTTTTCTTGCCAACTAGCTCTCCAGCGCTCCGGAACTGGGCGCCGGCGGTAAACCGTCAACCTTGGTTACCGCCGGGGAACTCGTAGAGCTTCCAAGCTCGACTTAAGTTGAGAGAACCGAGAGCACCTACCAACGTTCTGACTCATAGTGAATATTTTTTGACCTCTAAATGCGACAAGCGGACGCGTCTGATCAGACCGAGTTCAGACCTCTCAATGCGACAGGCGGACGCGTCTGATGTCTGCGAATCGACTCATGTGATTACCAGCCCTGCAGCCCCCCTACAGCCCGAGTTAAGTGCAGAAAATTGAGAGCAGCTCTCAGGATGACTCGAATAATATAATAGTTTCGCAGACCTGTTTCGAGCAGCAGACCAAGTTCTGAGCTCTCGAATCGACCAACGAACGCGCCTGATGTGTGCAAATCGATTTCTATGACCCGCAGCAATGTAGCCCTTCCCCAGCACGAGTTGAGTGCAGAAAATTGAGAGCACTTTTCACGATGATTCGGACAATACGAATAGCTTCACGAACCTAGCTCGGGCAGCAGGCCGAGTTCAGAGCTCTCGATATAACAGACAAACGCGCCCGATAATTCAATTGATTTCTGTGACTGTAGGCTCTGTAGCTGCCTACAGATTGAGTTAAGTACAGAAAATACCGAGAGTGTTTGTCAAGATGACTCCAATAATACAGCGGACCTAGCTCGACTAGCAGACCGAGTTCAGACCTATGGATTCGACAGGCGAACGCGCCTAATGATTCTGAGTGCGATAGGTGTGCTTATCAGCTCTGCAGCTGCCCTGCAACTCGAATTAAGTACAAAATACCGACAACGCGTATCAAGTTCACTCGAATAATACGAATAGGTTTGCGGACCTAGCTCGGCTAGCAGACGGAGTTCAGACCTATGGATTCAACAGGCGAACGCGCCTGATAATTCTGAGTGCGGTAGGTGTGCTTACCAGCACTGTAGCTGCCCTACAGCTCGAGTTAAGTAGAAAATACCGACAACGCGTATCAAGTTCACTCGAATAATACGAATAGGTTTTGCGGACCTAGCTCGGCTAGCAAACCAAAGCGCCTGATGATTCTGAGTGCGATAGGTGTGCTTACCAGCACTGTAGCTGCCCTACAGCTCGAGATGAAGAGAAAATACCGACAACGCGTATCAAGTTGACTCGAATAATACGAATAGGTTTGCAAACCTAGCTAGGCTAGCAGACCGAGTTCAGACCTATGGATTCAACAGACGAACGCGCCTGATGATTCTGAGTGCGATAGCTGTGCTTACCAGCTCTGTAGCTGTTCTACAGCTAGAGTTAAGTACAAAATACTGACAACGAGTATCAAGATGACTCGAAACGGCCGATCCCGCCAGTGTGCTTTTTGGCCTTCAAAGTTACCCGATCGAGCTGAGATCAAGATGGCGAGCGGGAATAAGATCGAATATCACGGGAAAAAATACTAGAGCACAAACGAATTGTCAAATTTCGAGAACATAACTGGGCGCCGGCGGTAAACCGTCAACCTTTCTTACCGCCGGGGGACTCGTAGAGCTTCCTGACAGTATATAGTGTGGGAAAAAATCCAGAGAACGACTAGTTTTCAGACCAAGCGATTGCAGACCTCTCAAGATGACTCTAACAAAAAAAAACAAACAGTTCCGCAACCCAGTTCGAGTATCAGACCGAGTTCAGACCTCTCAATGCGACAGGCGGACGCGTCTGATGTCTGCGAATCGACTCATGTGATTACCAACCCTGCAGCCCCCCTACAGCCCGAGTTAAGTGCAAAAAACCGACAGCATCTCTCAGGATGACTCGAATAATAGAATAGTTTCGCGGACCTGTTCCGAGCAGCAGACCAAGTTCTGAGCTCTCGAATCGACCAACGAACGCGCCTGATGTGTGCGAATCGATTTCTATGAGCCGCAGCACTGTAGCCCTCCCCCAGCACGAGTTGAGTGCAGAAAATTAAAAGCACTTTTCACGAGACAATACGAATAGTTTCGCGAACCTAGCTCGGGCAGCAGGCCGAGTTCAGAGCTCTCGATACAACAAACACACGTGCTCGATAATTCCCAATCGATTTCTGTGACTATAGGCTCTGTAGCTGCCATACAGCTCGAGTTAAGTACAGAAAACCGAGAGCGTTTGTCAAGATGACTCGAATAATACGAATAGATTTGCGGATCTAGCTCGGCTAGCAGACCAAGTTCAGACCTCTGGAGTCAAGAGACGAACGCGCCTGATGCTTCTGAATGCGATGGATGTGCTTACCAGCTCTGTAGCTGCCCTGCAGCTTAAATTAAGTACAACATACCCACCATGCGTATCAAGTTGACTCGAATAATACGAATAGGTTTGCGGACCTAGCTCGGCTAGCAGATCGAGTCCAGACCTATGGATTCGACAGGCGAACGCGCCTGCTGATTCTGAGTGCGATAGGTGTGCTTACCAGCACTGTAGCTGCCCTACAGCTCGAGTTAAGTAGAAAATACCGACAACGCGTATCAAGTTGACTCGAATAATACGAATAGGTTTGTGGACCTAGCTCGGCTAGCAGACCGAGTTCAGACCTATGGATTCAACAGACGAACGCGCCTGATGATTCTGAGTGCGATAGGTGTGCTTACCAGCACTGTAGCTGCCCTACAGCTCGAGTTAAATAGAAAATACCGACAGCGCGTATCAAGATGACTCGAAACGGCCGTTCCCGCCTGCCTGCTTTTTGGCCTTCAAAGTTACCCGACCGAGCTGAGATCAAGATGGCGAGCGGCAATAAGATCGAATATCATGGGAAAAAATACTAGAGCTCAAACGAATTGTCAAATTCCGAGAACAAAATTTTCAACCGACCAAAAGTCAGCAAAAGGTCCGTCGAGATTTTTCTTGCCAACTAGCTCTCCAGCTCCCCGGAATTACTCTTAAGCTTCCAGCAATGACTTGCTAAGGGAAGCTCTACGAGTTATTTTCAACCGACCAAAAGTTGTGAAAACTTCAGTTCTTTTTTTTCGAGCCAACTGGGCGCCGGCGGTAAACCGTCAACCTTGGTTACCGCCGGGGAACTCGTAGAGCTTCCAAGCTCGACTTAAGTTGAAGAAAACCGAGAGCACCTATCAACATGCAGAAATTGAGAGCACTTTTCAGGATAATTCGGACAATACGAATTGTTTCGCGAACCTAGCTCGGGCAGCAGGCCGAGCTCAGAGCTCTCGATACAACAGACAAACGCGCCCGACAATTCTCAATTGATTTCTGTGTCTGTAGGCTCTGTAGCTCCCTACAGCTCGAATTAAGTACAGAAAATACCGAGAGCATTTGTCAAGATGACTCGAATAATACGAATAGATTTGCGGACCTAGCTCGGCTAGCAGACCGAGTTCAGACCTCTGGAGTCAAGAGGCGAACGCGCCTGATGATTCTAAGTGCGATAGGTGTGCTTACCAGCACTGTAGCTGCCCTGCAGCTCGAAATAAATACAAAATACCCACCACGCGTATCAAGTTGACTCGAATAATACGAATAGGTTTGCGGACCTAGCTCGGCTAGCAGACCGAGTTCAGACCTATAGATTCGACAAGCGAACGCGCCTGATGATTTTGAGTGCGATAGCTGTGCTTACCAGCACTCTAGCTGCCCTACAGCTCGAGTTAAGTAGAAAATACCGACAACGCGTATCAAGTTGACTCGAATAATACGAATAGGTTTGCGGACCTAGCTCGGCTAGCAGACCGAATTCAGACCTCTAGATCCAACAGGCGAACGCGCCTGATGATTCTGAGTGCGATAGGTGTGCTTACCAGCACTGTAGCTGCCCTACAGCTCGAGTTAAGTAGAAAATACCGACAGCGCGTATGAAGTTGACTCGAATAATACTAATAGGTTTGCGGACCTAGCTCGGTTAGCAGACCGAGTTCAGACCTCTGGATTCAACAGGCGAACGCGCCTGATGATTCTGAGTGCGATAGCTGTGCTTACCAGCTCTGTAGCTGATCTCAAGCTCGAGTTAAATAGAAAATACCGACAGCGCGTATCAAGATGACTCGAAATGGCCGTTCCCGCCAGTGTGCTTTTTCGCCTTCAAAGTTACCCGATCGAGCTGAGATCAAGATGGCGAGCGGGAACAAGATCAAATATCACGGGAAAAAATACTAGCTCTAACGAATTGTCAAATTTCGAGAACATAATTTTCAACCGACCAAAAGTTGTGAAAAGTTCAGTTTTTTTTCGAGCCAACTAGCTCTCCAGCGCGCCGGAACTGGGCGCCGGCGGTAAACCGTCAACCTTGGTTACCGCCGGGGAACTCGTAGAGCTTCCAAGCTCGACTTAAGTTGAGAAAACCGAGAGCACCTACCAACATTCTGACTCATAGTGAATATTTTTGACCTCTGAATGCGACAAGCGGACGCGTCTGATCAGACCGAGTTCAGACCTCTCAATGCGACAGGCGGACGCGTCTGATGTCTGCGAATCGACTCATGTGATTACCAGCCCTGCAGCCCCCCTACAGCCCGAGTTAAGTGCAGAAAACCGACAGCATCTCTCAGGATGACTCGAATAATATAATAGTTTCGCAGACCTGTTTCGAGCAGCAGACCAAGTTCTGAGCTCTCGAATCGACCAACGAACGCGCCTGATGTGTGCAAATCGATTTCTATGACCCGCAGCACTGTAGCCCTCCCCCAGCACGCGTTGAGTGCAGAAAATTGAGAGCACTTTTCACGATGATTCGGACAATACGAATAGTTTCGCGAACCTAGCTCGGGCAGCAGGCCGAGTTCAGAGCTCTCGATACAACAGACAAACGCGCCCGATAGTTCTCAATCGATTTCTGTGACTGTAGGCTCTGTAGCTGCCTACAGCTCGAGTTAAGTACAGAAAATACCGAGAGCGTTTGTCAAAATGACTCGAATAATACGAATAGATTTGCGGAACTAGCTCGGCTAGCAGACCGAGTTCAGACCTCTGGATTCAACAGGCGAACGCGGCTGATGATTCTGAGTGCGATAGCTGTGCTTACCAGCACTGTAGCTGCTCTGCAGCTCGAATTCAGTGCAAAATACCCGCCACGCGTATCAAGTTGACTCGAATAATACGAACAGGTTTGTGGACCTAGCTCGGCTAGCAGACCGAGTTCAGACCTATGGATTCAACAGGCGAACGCGCCTGATCATTCTGAAAGCGATAGGTGTGCTTACCAGCACTGTAGCTGCCCTACAGCTCGAGTTAAGTAGAAAATACCGACAACGCGTATCAAGTTGACTCGAATAATACGAACAGATTTGCGGAACTAGCTCGGCTAGCAGACCGAGTTCAGACCTCTGGATTCAACAGGCGAACGCGCCTGATGATTGTGAGTGCGATAGGTGTGCTTACCAGCACTGTAGCTGCCCTACAGCTCGAGTTAAGTAGAAAATACCGACAACGCGTAGCAAGATGACTCGAATAATACAAATAGGTTTGCGGACCTAGCTCGGATAGCAGACCGAGTTCAGACCTATGGATTCAACAGGCGAGCGCGCCTGATGATTCTGAGTGCGATAGGTGTGCTTACCAGCACTGTAGCTGGCCTACAGCTCGAGTTAAGTAGAAAATACCGACAACGCGTAGCAAGATGACTCGAAACGGTCGATCCCGCCAGTGTGCTTTTTGACAGTAAAAGGTACCCGATCGAGCTGAGATCAAGATGGCGAGCGGGAATAAGATCTAATATCACGGGAAAAAATACTAGAGCACAAACGAATTGTTGAATTTCGAGAACATAATTTTCAACCGACCAAAAGTTGTGAAAAGTTCAGTTTTTTCTTTTCGAGCCAACTAGCTCTCCAGCGCGCCGGAATTACTGGCGCCGGCGGTGAACCGTCAACCTGGTCACCGCCGGGAGCCTCGTAGAGCTCCTCTTAATGATAAGAGTGCAAAGAATCGATACAGAGTAAAAAAATGATGATTTTCCGAAAATCTTCAAATTCGATTTTTTCGATGTGCATATTCGCTCAGTTCCCGGAAGTCAGCTCATGCAAAAATGCTTCGGCAGAGCTGAGCTGCTGCCAGAGAGGAGTTCATATGCGAATGCTCGGCGTAAAAATCTGCTTTCTCAAAATGAATTGTCAAATATCTTTCAAAAAGTCGCAAAACCACCCAAAAGTTGCCACATTGTCCGTTCTGGTCGGGTCGACTGGGCGCCGGCGGTAAACCGTCAACCTTGGTTACCGCCGGGGAACTCGTAGAGCTTCCAAGCTCGACTTAAGTTGAGAAAACCGACAGCACCTACCAACATTCTGACTCATAGTCAATATTTTTTGACCTCTGAATGCGGCAAGCGGACGCGTCTGATGTCTGCGAATCGACTCCTGTCATTACCAGCCCCGCAGCCCCCTACAGCCCGAGATCATTGCAGAAAATCGACAACATCACTCAGGATGACTCGAATAGTAGAATAGTTTCGCGAACCTAGTTCGGGCAGCAGACCGAGTTCCGAGCTCTGGATTCGACAGGCGGATGCGCATGATCTCTTCGAATCGATTCGTATAACAAACAGCACTGTAGCCCCCCCTTCGGCGCAAGTTAAGTGAAGAAAACCGAGAGCACTTCTCAAGGTGACTCGACCAATACGAATAGTTTCGCGATTGTAGCTCGGCAGAAGACCGAGTTCAGAGCTCTGGAATCGACAGACAAACGCAACGATTCTGAATCAGTTTCTGTAAATATCAGCTCTGTAGCTGTCTTACAGCTCGAGTTAAGTACAGGAAACAGAGAGTTTCTCTCAAGATGACTCGAATAATACTAATAGGTTTGTGAACCTAGCTCGGCTGGCAGACCGAGTTGAGACCTCTGAATTCAACAGGCGAACGCGCGTGATGAGTCTGAGTGCGATAGCTCTGCTTACCAGCTCTGTAGCTGCCCTACAGCTCGAGTTAAGTACAAAATACCGACAGTTTCTGTCAAGATGACTTGAATAATAGGAATAGGTTTGCGGACCTAGCTCGGCTCACAGGCCGAGTTCAGACCTATGGATTTAACAGGCGAACGCGCGTGATGATTCTGAGTGCGATAGCTGTGCTTACCAGCTCTGTAGCTGCTCTACAGCTCGAGTTAAGTACAAAATACCGACAGCCGGTATCAAGATGACTCGAAACGGCCGTTCCCGCCACTGTGCTTTTTTGCCTTCAAAGTTACCCGATCGAGCTGAGATCAAGATGGCGAGCGGGAATAAGATCGAATATCACGGGAAAAAATACTAGAGCTCTAACGAATTGTCAAATTTCGAGAACAAAATTTTCAACCGAGCAAAAGTTGTCAAAAGTTCCGTCGAGATTTTTCGTGCCAACTAGCTCTCCAGCGCGCCGGAATTACTGGGCGCCGGCGGTAAACCGTCAACCTTTCTTACCGCCGGGGAGCTCGTAGAGCTTCCTGACAGTATATAGTGTGAGGAAAGTCCAAAGAACGACTAGTGTTTCAGCCCAAGCGATTTCAGACCTGCAGAAAACCGACAGTATCGACTCGAATAATAGAATAGTTTCGCGGACCTGGGTCGAGCAGCAGACCGAGTTCTCTGGAATCGACCAACAGACGTCCCTGATGTGTGCGATCGATATCTGACCCGCAGCTCTGCAGCCCTCCCCCAGCACGAGTTGAGTGCAGAAAATTGAGAGCACTTCTCAAGATGATCGGAGAATACGAATAGTTTGGCGAACCTAACTCGAGCAACAGGCCGAGTTCAGAGCTCTCGGTTCAATATACGAACGCAACTGATGATTCCCCATCGATGTCTGTGACAATCAGCCCTGTAGCTGCCCTACAGCTCGAGTTAAGTGCAGAAAACCGAGAGCGTCTGCGAAGACGACTCGAATAATACGAATAGGTTTGAGAACCTAGCTCGGCTAGCCGACCGAGTTCAGACCTCTCGATTCGACAGACAAACGCCCTGATAATTCTGAATGTGATACGTGTGCTTACCAGCTTTGTAGCTGCCCTGCAGCTCGAGTTAAGTACAGAACATCGAGAGCGTCTGTCAAGACGACTCGAATAGCACGAATAGGTTTGCGAACATAGCTCGGCTAGCAGACCGAGTTAAGACCTCTGGAAGCAACAGGCGAACGCGACGAATAATTCTGAATGCGATACGTGTGCTTACCAGCTCTGTAGCTGCCCTACAGCTCGAGTTAAGAACGAAATACCGACAACGCGTATCAAGATGACTCGAAACGGTCGTTCCCGCCGGGACGCTTTTTGGCCTTCAAAGTTATCCGATCGAGCTGAGATCAAGATGGCGAGCGGGAATAACATCGAATATTTACGGGAAAAAATACTAGAGGTCCAACGAATGGTCAAATTTCGGGAACAAAATTTTCAACCGACCAACAGTCAGCAAAAGATCCGTCGAGATTTTTCTTGCCAACTAGCTCTCCAGTGCCCCGGAATTACTGGCCTCGGCGGTGAACCGTCAACCTGGTCACCGCCGGGAACCTCGCAGAGCTTCTCTCACTGGTAAGAGTGCAGAGAATCGACACAAATCAAAAAATGGAGATTTTTCGAAAATCTTGAAATTCGATTTTTTCGATGTTCATACTGGGCGCCGGCGGTAAACCGTCAACCTTTCTTACCGCCGGGGGACTCGTAGAGCTTCCTGACAATATATACTGTGGGCAGAAACTCCAAAGAACGACTATTTTTTAAGCCCAAGCGATTTCAGACCTCTCAAGAAAACGCTAACAAAAAACAAACAGTTTCGCAACCCAGTTCGAATATCAAATCGAATTGAGACCTCTGAATGCGACAGGCGGACGCGTCTGATGTCTGCGAATCCACTCATGTGATTCCCAGCCCTGAAGCCCCCCTACAGCCCGAGTTAAGCGCAGAAAACCGACAGTATCTACTCGAATAATATAATAGTTTTGCGAACCTAGTTCGAGCAGCAGACCGAGTTCCGAGCTCTGGAATCGACCGAAAGACGCGCCTGATGTGTGCAAATCGATATATGTGACCCGCAGCACTGTAGCCCTCCCCCAGCACGAGTTGAGTGCAGGAAATTAAGAGCACTTCTCAAGATCAGTCGGACAATACGAATAGTTTGGCGAACCTAGCTCGGGCAGCAGGTCGAGTTCAGAGCTCTCGGTTCAATAGACGAACGCGACTGATGATTCCCCGTCGATGTCTGTCACAACGAGCCCTGTAGCTGCCCTACAGCTCGAGTTAACTACAGAAAACCGAGAGCGTCTATCAAGATGACTCGAATAATACGAATAGGTTTGCGGACCTAGCTCGGCTAGCAGACCGAGTTCAGACCTCTGGATTCAACAGGCGAACGCGCCTGATCATTCTGAGTGCAATAGGTGCTTACCAGCTCTGTAGCTGCCCTATAAAGCTCGAGTTAAGTACCATATACCGACAGCGCGTACCGAGATGACTCGAAATGGTCGTTCCCGCCCGTGCGCTTTTTAGCCTTCAAAGTTACCCGATCGAGCTGAGATCAAGATGGCGAGCGGGAATAAGATCGAATATCATGGGAAAAAATACTAGAGATGCCGAAGAGCTCTACGAGGTACTCTTAGGTTTCCAGCAACTGGGCGGCGGCGGTAAACCGTCAACCTTTGTTACCGCCGGGGGACTCGTAGAGCTTCCTGACAACATATAATGTCGAAGAAAATTGCAGAGAACGAATAGTTTTTCAGCCCAACTCGAGTATCAGACCGAGTTCGGACCTCTGAATGCAGCAGACAGAGGCGTCTGATGTCTCCGAATCGATTCCTGTGATTACCCGCCCTGCAGCCCCCCTACAGCCCGAGCTAAGTGCAGAACGCCGACAGTAGCTCTGAAGATGACTGGAAGAATACGAACAGTTTCGTGATTCTAGATCGCGCAGCAGACGGAGTTCAGAGCTCTGAATTCAACAGGCGAACGCGCCTGATTATTCTGAGTGCGATGGGCGTGCTTACCAGCACTGTAGCTGCCCTACAGCTCGATTAAAGTAGGAAATACCGACAACGCGTATCCAGTTGACTCGAATAATACGAATAGGTTTGCGGACCTAGCTCGGCTAGCAGACCGAGTTCAAACCTATGAATTCAACAGACGAGCGCGCCTGATTATTCTGAGTTCGATAGGTGTGCTCACCAGCACTGTAGCTGCTCTACAGCTCGAGTTAAGTAGAAAATACTGACAACGCGTATCAAGTTGACTCGAATAATACGAATAGGTTTGCGAAGCTAGCTCGGCTAGCAGACCGAGTTCAGACCTGTGAATTGAACAGACGACCGCGCCTGATCATTCTTCGTGCGATATGCGTGCTTACCAGCACTGTAGCTGGCCTACAGCTCGAGTTAAGTAGAAATACCGACAACGCGTATCAAGTTGACTCGAATAATACGGATAGGTTTGCGGACCTAGCTCGGCTAGCAGACCGAGTCCCTATGCATTCAACAGGCGAACGCGCCTGATGATTCTGAGTGCGATAGCTGTGCTTACAAGCTCTGTAGCTGCCCTACAGCTCGAGTTAAGTACAAAATACCGACAGCGCATATCAAAATGACTCGAAACGGCCGTTCCCGCCAGAGTGCTTTTTGGCCTTCAAAGTTACCCGATCGAGCTGAGATCAAGATGGCGAGCGGGAATAAGATCGAATATCACGGGAAAAAATACTAGAGCTCTAACGAATTGTCAAATTTCGAGAACAAAATTTTCAACCGACCAAAAGTCAGCAAAAGGTCCGTCGAGATTTTTCTTGCCAACTGGCGCCGGCGGTGAACCGTCAACCTGGTCACCGCCGGGAACCTCGTAGAGCTCCTTGAATCCGTGAGAAAGCTCAGCATCAAAGCGGGAGCTTCTGGGAGCTTTTCTACAAAAACTTCAAGTTGAGATTTTTTCGGAGTCAACATGAAGTCGGTTCCTTCAAGTGAACTGGTACTGAAAATGACTCTAGATGGCCGAGCTGATCAGGGAACGAAGTTTATATCTCAATGCTCGGAGTAAAAATCTGCTTTTTCAAAATGAATTGTCAAATATCTTTCAAAAAATTGCAAAACCACCAAAAGTTGTCACATTGTCCGCCTCGGCCGGCTGGACCAAAGTTCTCACTCCCAGCGAAGCTATTCATATGAAGTCTCGCGCTCTCAGTGAGAGCGCGAGACCATTCTGCGTCGACAAAAATGCACCAGAACTCTCTAGGTCACCCATAGATCGATATAAATTAGAAAAAAATCATCCGACACAAAAAATGTAAAATTGTACAAATCGATATTTTTCATTAATTTTGAAAATTCTAATCAATTTGGGCACTCTCGAGGCTCATTCGATGTCTCGCATGTCGCTGCTTCGATTGGAATGCACCTGGCATGCATAGCATGCACTCAGCTCGAATTATCATCGAAACACCGTTCGCAACACGCATACATAGAGACGGTAGTTCGATCATAACTCCTGACTCAGCCATTTCTAGGAACTCTCGAGCTTCCAGTGTGACGCGTCAGATCATTCTGCATCGACTGGTGTGCGTGACATGCACTCAGCTCGAGTTATCATCGAAACACTGTTCGCAACACGCATACATAGAGACAGTATTTCGAGCATAACTCCTGACGCAGCCATTTCTAGGAACTCTCGAGCTTCCAGTGTGACGCGCCAGATCATTCTGCATCGACTGGTGTGCGTGAGAGGTCTGTAGCTTGCTGACAGCTCGAGTTAAGTAAAGCCAACCACCGTCACCTGCCAAACTGCACTGCAGGCAAAGTCGGTTCCTGCAAGTCTTTTGACAGTAATATTGCCCCTAGAGCCCTGAAAATTTTACCAGCAGGTGCGCCATAGCTTACTGTATGTGAGGAAAATCCGTTTTCTGAAAACGAATTGTCGAATCTTGCACAAAGTTTCAAAAACCGACCCCAGGTTAACACATTGTCTCTTTTGGTCGGGTCGGCCAACTTGTAAGCGTCCAAAGCCCGGATAGCGAAGCCAAGCGCGGACCTGGGCGCCGGCGGTTAACCGTCAACCTTTGTTACCGCCGGAGACTCGTAGAGCTTCCTACCTTGATGTTAGTTGAGAAAACCGCGCATCCAACATTCCGACTTATAGTAAATATTTGTTGACCTCTGAATGCGACAGGTGGACGCGTCTGATGTCTTCGAATCGACTTCTGTCACCAGCCCTGCCGCCCCCCTACAGGCCCGAGTTAGGAGCAGAAAACCGACAGCACTTTTGAGAATGACTCGAACAATATAGAAGTTGTGCCGATCTAATTTCAACAGCAGACCGAGTTCCGAGCTCTGGATCCAACAGGCGGACGAACATCCCTGAGTGCGATAGGCGTGTTTACCAGCACTGTAGCT
Organism: Prorocentrum cordatum; assembly: GCA_963575745.1. Taxonomy (NCBI): domain Eukaryota; class Dinophyceae; order Prorocentrales; family Prorocentraceae; genus Prorocentrum; species Prorocentrum cordatum. The sequence continues at coordinate 162,810 of CAUYUJ010020043.1, forward strand.
GCCCTGCAGCTCGGAATAAGTACAAAATACCCACCACACGTATCAAGTTGAATCGGATAATACGAATAGGTTTGCGCACGTAGCTCGGCTAGCAGACCGAGTTCAAACCTATGTATTCGTCAGGCGAACGCGCCTGATGATTCTGAGTGCGATAGCTGTGCTAACCAGCACTGTAGCTGCCCTACAGCTCGAGTTAAGCAGAAAACACCGACAACACGTATCAGGTTGACTCGAATAATACGAATAGGTTTGCGGACCTAGCTCGACTAGCAGACCGAGTTCAGACCTATGGAGTCGACAGGCGAACGCGCCTGATAATTCTGAGTGCGATAGTTGTGCTTACCAGCACTGTAGCTGCCCTACAGCCGAGTTCAGTAGAAAATACCGACAACGTGTATCAAGTTGACTCAAAGAATACGAATAGGTTTGCGGGCCTAGCTCGGCTGGCAGACCGAGTTCAGACCTCTGGATTCAACAGGCGAACGCGCCTGATGATTCTGAGTGCAATAGTGCTTACCAGCTCTGTAGCTGTCCTCAAGCTCGAGTTAAGAACAAAATAGCGACAGCGCGTATCAAGATGACTCAAAACGGCCGTTCCCGTCAGTGTGATTTTTGGCCTTTAAAGTTATCCGATCGAGCTGAGATCAAGATGGCGAGCGGGAATAAGATCGAATATTACGGGAAAAAATACTAGAGCTCTAACGAATTGTCAAATTTCGAGAAAATAATTTTCAACCGAGCAAAAGTTGTGAAAAGTTCAGTTCTTTTTTTTCGAGCCAACTAGCTGTGGGGCGCGCCGGCGGTGAACCGTCAACCTGGTCACCGCCGGGAACCTCGTAGAGCTCCTCTCACTGGTAAGAGTGCAGAGAATCGACACAGAGTGAAAAAATGTAGATTTTTCGAAAATCTTTAAATTTGAATTTTTGGATGTTCATATTTGCTCAGATTCTGGAAGTCAACTCACGCAAAAATGCAATGAGAGAGCTGAGCTGCTGTCAGAGAGAAGTTTATATGCCAATGCTCGGCGTAAAAATCTGCTTTCTCAAAATAAATGGTCAAATATCTTTCAAATTTTTGCAAAACCACCCAAAAGTTGCCACATTGTCCTTTCTGGCCGGGTGGGCCAACTAGCTCCACCCCGCGCCGGAATTCCTCTAGCTCATCGATGTCGAAGAGCTCTACGAGGTACTCTCGAGCTTCCAGTGTGACGCGCCAGATCATTCTGCATCGACTGGTGTGCGTGAGAGGTCTGTAGCTTGCTGACAGCTCGAGTTAAGTAAAGCCAACCACCGTCACCTGCCAAACTGCACTGCAGGCAAAGTCGGTTCCTGCAAGTCTTTTGACAGTAATAATGCCCCTAGAGCCCTGAAAATTTTACCAGCAGGTGCGCCATAGCTTACTGTATGTGAGAAAAATCCGTTTTCTGAAAACGAATTGTCAAATCTTGCACAAAGTTTCAATAACCGACCCCAGGTTAACACAGCTGAAAAAACTCGTATAGGTAGATATTAAGTCTCGCTGTGGGTCGGGGCGGCCTCGAAGCGCCACCCGCGCCCGAATTCCTCTTAGCTCATCTCGTCGAAAAGAGCTCTACGAGTACTAGCGGTGGGGCGCGCGGAACTGGCGCCGGCGGTGAAACCGTCAACACCTGGTCACCGCCGGGAACCTCGTAGAGCTCCTTTCACGAGTGGAGAGTGCTTCAAGTCGAAAGAGAAAGTTTCTGAAGCTGTCTCGAAAAAATGATAAACAGGGAGTTTTGTTCGTTTCGACATAAGTGGGGTGTCCGCAAGGGTTGTTGTTAGTAAACGTGCGCCTGCACAGAGCGCATACTAAGACAGAAGGAGCCCTCCATATTCGTTTACAGTGCGAAAATCTGCTCTTCCATTGATTGCCAAATATCTTTCAAATAATTGCAAAACCACCCAAAAAATTCCACTTTGTCCGTTCTGGCCGGGTCGGCCAACTAGCTCCATCCCGCGCCGGAATTCCTCTAGCTCATCGATGCCGAAGAGCTCTCGGGCCCATTCGATGTCTCGCATGTCGCTGCTTCGATTGGAATGCACCTGGCATGCATAGCATGCACTCAGCTCGAGTTATCATCGAAACACCGTTCGCAACACGCATACATAGAGACAGTATTTCGAGCAGAACTCCTGACTCAGCCATTTCTAGGAACTCTCGAGCTTCCAGTGTGACGCGCCAGATCATTCTGCATCGACTGGTGTGCGTGAGAGGTCTGTAGCTTGCTGACAGCTCGAGTTAAGTAAAGCCAACCACCGTCACCTGCCAAACTGCACTGCAGGCAAAGTCGGTTCCTGCAAGTCTTTTGACAGTAATATTGCCCCTAGAGCCCGGAAAATTTTACCAGCAGATGCGCCATAGCTTATTGTAGGTAGGAAAAATCCAACTTATGAAAACGAATTGTCAAATCTTGCACAATGTTCCAAAAACCGACCCCAGGTTAACACATTGTCTCTTTTGGTCGGGTCGGCCAACTGGCGCCGGCGGTGAACCGTCAACCTGGTCACCGCCGGGAACCTCGTAGAGCTCCTAGCAGGCGTAGGAGTGCTCAGCATCAAAAGCGGGGGCATCTAGAAGCATTTCTCGAAAAAGAGAAAACATGTTTTTTTCCATGTCGATACGAAGATAGTTGCGCCAAGTGTTTTGATAGTAAAAGTGCGCCTAGAGAGCTCATATCAAGACAGAAAGGCCCTCATATTCGTTTACAGGTGCGAAAAATCTGCTTTCTTAAAA